>PJEM01000550.1:0-302570 GCA_004023845.1 Helogale parvula
TCTATCCTTCTCTGCCTGACTTATTTCGCTTAGCATGACACCCTCAAGGTCCATCCACTTTCCTACAAATGGCCATACATCATTCTTTCTCATTGCCATATAGTACTCCATTGTATATATATACCACATCTTCTTGATCCATTCATCAGGTGATGGACATTTAGGTTCTTTCCATGATTTGGCTATTGTAGAAAGTGCCACTATGAACATTGGGGTATATGTTCCCCTATGCCTCAGCACTTCTTTATCCCTTGGGTAAATCCCTAGCAGTGCTATTGCTGGGTCATAGGGGAGTTCTATGGATAGTTTTCTGAGGAGTCTCCACACTGTTTTCCAGAGCGGCTGCACCAGTTTACATTGCCACCAACAGTGCAGGAGGGTGCCCGTCTCTCTACACCCTTGCCAGCATCTATAGTCTTTTGATTTGTTCATTTTAGCAACTCTGACTGGTGTGAGGTGGTATCTCAGTGTGGTTTTGCTTTGAATTTCCCTGATGATGAGTGACACTGAGCATCGTTTCATGTGCCTGTTGGCTATTTGGAGGTCCTCTTTGGAGAAGTGTCTATTCAGGTCTTCTGCCCATTTCAAGAACAAAAATGAACTACTGGGACTTCATCAAGATAAAAAGCTTCTGCATGGCAAAGGAAACAATAGAAAAAACTAATAGGCAACCAACAGAATGGGAAAAGATAGTGACAAATGGCATATCAGATAAAGGGCTAGTATCCAAAATATACAAGGAGCTCACTAAACTCTATACACGAAAAATGAATGATCCAGTGAAGAAATGGGGAGAAGACCTGAATAGAAAGATTTTTTAAAAGGTAATTAATTACTCTGTAGAAATTATTTGATATTACAGTGTGAATCAACTTTCTAAAACTGTCCATTAGAAAACGCTAGTTGGAATTTCTTTCTGTGTTAAAATAAAAGTTCAAAGATCAGCATTTTTCACCATGGTTCAGCACACGCTGAGATCCAAATGTGCAATCTTGGGCTTTAAAATGTGTGACAAACCCACAGCAAGAGATGCAGAAAAACAATAAAGGAATCCCTGCATAATCACCTGCATGAACACTAACAAATTTTCTATAGGCTTTCAGCTCCTGGTTTGCCAATTATACAAGTAAGAGGGTTACATCATAAACAAAGGAATAGACCAAAGTGAAGTAAATACAGAGCTAAAAAGTAAATGTTTCTAATGAATATTCTTTCCTTCCTAACTTCCTTTCTTCTTTTCTAGATGTACTAAGCACTGTGCACCGGATACTGTGTTAGGCATCAGAAATCCAACTATGATGGTATTCAGGATTCACTAGACAGTGCATTCACTGTCTAGTGACTGCAGCCAAGAGCATGAGGTGAGGAGTGGTAAAGGATTAGGAGGCTGGCAGAACAAACTCAACCTTATTACTGGATCTGTCGAGATGTTTTCTCCAGGCATTCGTTCTCAAGGTGGTATGAAACATCAGGAGCTAACTGTTTTTATGAAGCTTATTAAGGCTTAACTTTTTTCCACGAGTTAGAGGTCAAACTCAAAGTGATCTTATGTTGTTCTAATATATTTATTTAAAAATAGATGCACTACTTAACAGTAGCAACTACTTGTGCAGCTGTACCTAATACCCACAGTATTCACAGAAAATATTGACAGAAAAACAAAACTTGGATATTATTAAGGAGGAAGAAAGAATCATATCTATTTTAAAAGCATTAATAGCTTGCTGTTTATAAACTGGAGGAAAGGGGTTGTTTCCCTATGTAAATTGTCTATAATGTACTCTGGGTCCAACTAGATGGAGTATGAAAGGACTAAACACTATACCGCTTTTCATTTAGGACTTATTTTAAACTATGTTGGGTGCAGAAAATCCTGAAGACATGCAAAAATTATCCCCACTCTACTTCTTACTACCTCTGTAAGCTATCACCAGTCTCTAACCTAACTGGGCATCAATTTTCTCATCTTTGTGGCAGAGATAATACTAGCTTCTACATTATTTTTTAAAGTTTATTTATTTATTTTGAGAGAGCGAGAAGTGAGCATGTGAGCTGGGGAGAGGCAGAGATGGGGGAGGGGGAGAGAGAGAGAACCCCAAAGCAGGCTCTGCACTGTCAGTGTCGAGCCTGATGAAGGGCTTGAACCCATGAACTGTGAGATCATGACCTGAGCTGAAATCAAGAGTTGGACACTTAACTGAGCCACCCAGGGGCCCCATTAGTGTCTACTTTAGATTTGTGAAAATAAAATGAGATAATCAATGTTGGATATGTGTTTAACTGTCCAAATCTTAGTTGTTAGTTGTTCAAACACTAGTCTTGCTGTTGCTGTGAAGATATTTTTAGATGTGATTAACATTTAAATCAGTAGAATGAGTGAAGGAGATCCTATCCATAATGTGGGTGGGCTTCAGTGAAAAGACTGAGACCCCAAAAGAGGAAGGAACTGTGCTTCCAGTCTACCTTCATACTCAAGACTGCAACATCAGCTCTATGGGTTCTTCTCTGGAGAACTCTGATTCATGGGGCCATATAGACCTCTTCTAAATTATTGTCATGTGGGCTTCAATAACCTAGCAATATTCCTAAAGCTATCCCTCATTCTTTCTCAAGACAGTCAGCAATAAAAAGAATCTATACTTGCTGGGATATAGGATTAAAATATATTAAAAATATCAATCTATTGACGAGAAAAAAAATAAGAGACCTGTTTACCAACTCCCTCAAGGCCAAGTTTTAAGAGACAGTTTGATACCAACAGGTATTAGTATGACCTAAAAATATTTCATCATATCCCACTACCTCAGACCCTGACCAAATATGGTTGGCCATTAACACAGCAATGCCAAGGGTTGAGTGAAAGGGACGCAGTAGTGTTTTACCTGATCTTGACTGAACTATTAACCATAATATATTCATTGGTGCTAGTCATAAGCACAGAATAGAAGCAAAACACTCTCTAACTTTTAGTACCATCCATCGCTACCTGAAGGTATCAGTCTTTTTTTTCTGTTCAGACTGATGCATATCTCAAGGAAAAATAAATCATACCATTTTTAAATACTATTTCAAGTAATACCAACTCTACTAACAATTCTACTATTTAACTGGTCTAAAATAATTAACTCTCTAGAGTCAAAAAAGATACAGAAGTACAGGATTATGACAATAGAGAACCAAATCATGACCAAAATATATTTCTGCCATAAGAACTGAGGGATCCAAGTAATCTTTTCTGAGATGGATAAAAATCACAAAGACAGTCAATTTTTATGTTGCTAATTTTTTCCACACTGCTGTCTCATAGACATATATTCATCATATCCACCAGGAAAGGCTTTAATTTTATGGGCCTTCTATGATAGTAAATAACCAAGTGATAGTTCTTTCAGAAAATATATTCACCTATTCTGTAACTGAATATGAGGTCTCCTAAATGCTTAAATTCATTCATGGATTTTCCTTTATTTTTGTCTTAAATTCAATTTGATTTATATGTCACTATCTGGCTATATATATTTTGCAGAGAATATAACTGAATTAAGGCATGTTTCTGACCTCATGGAACAAAAATTTACTTAAGTGGACTGCATAAATAGTCATATAAATAATATACATTGAAGTTAGACACCGTTTTCTAATATTTTCCTTTGAGTAGTACTTAAGCTTCAAGTATACTGCAACAAAGCTAAAAAGAAGTAGGACTTTAGTCTTCTGTGCATATCGTCGGCATCTGGAAAAGTACCTGCACATAGAATCCGCTCATAAATCCTAATCAAATGATTAAATGTGTGAATTACTTCATATAAGTGACTTCCTTGTGATCAAATGAGAGATTATTCTGTAGGTAATAAAACCAGGACTTAGAGATACAAAATTAGCAAGGGTGAGAACTGAACATAGACCCCAACATCTTTGACTTCTAATAGTGCAACTGCCACACCAAGAATTCTGTGGCTGGTAAACGTCAAAGGAGATTATTGTGGGGAAAAAATTAATGTAGGCCTACACTTCAGACTTGATACAGAAATATTTTCAGGCTTAAGGTAAAACTAAGAACAAGGTTGTTTTCTGTTTTTTTTTTATGTCTAATAAGGTATGTCTTTTAATGAAGAATAGAGATACATCAGATGTGACTTAACAAAACCAAATTTCAATACTGACACCTACTAAGCGTTATGTTTCTTAAAGAGAAAAATAGATGATCCTAAGTTTAAAGAAAACTAAGAGTTACAATTTTCACAATTTTGGGTAAAATACTACACTAACATGCACACAAATCTGTGTGTGTGTGTGTGTGTGTGTGTGTGTGTGTGTGTGTGTGTGCGTGAGCACATGCACATGATTGAGAGAGAGAGAGAGACATGGAGAGAATATGGCTATCAGTGTAATCCTGGCACCCCTTCAGATCCTAAATCAGCACTGCACAACATTGACGAGTCAGGGAGGAATAGTAATTTCATCATCAGAGCTCCTCAGGGGTAACAACCTTCCTTAAAGGGAATGCCACAGAACACTTCTTACGGGCCTAAAACAGAGCACTACTATGCAGATCCTTTCACAAATGAAATAATCTCTCAGTTTCCTAAAAAGACATCCTTGAACCCAATTACATTCATCATTCAAATACAGAATATGTCTCTAAATTAAAATACTCCACTACAATAAAGTTGTATCATCTTGCTTGTAACTATCGTGGGAAGTCTTCTTAGCAAAGGGATAAAGTGTTCATACAAGATACTTTTGACTTGGAGGTGCCTTAGCCCCCTGCTGATATAGCCAGAGAAAATAGGAAAGCCTCTGTAGCAAAAAGAGGACTCAATGCTAGAGGCCAACCTGCAGGATAGATAAAGGGAAAGTAGAAAAGCAAGAGCAAAGTTATCTCCAGAGAGATCAGGGTTCTCTGAAAGAAGGTAGATAAGCCAGCCTGGATGCAGGAAAGAGTTCAAGATGAATACAGGTGTCAGTGAGGTTTTCTTATCCCCTTTGATTTAACAGTTTGAATTAATGAGATAACAGAAGAACAATTATAATTATTTATGTACTTCGCATCAGACCTAGGGAGCCCAAGTAGTAAGTAATGTGCGTTCTGTGCCTTCCACTGATTACTGGAGGTACCATTTTGTATGTGCTACAATTTTAAATCATATACCGTGTTTGGAGGGTTAGTGTTTTCTCTTTTAAAATGAAGATTTATGCCAAATACTCATGAAATTTTGACATTTCAAAACAACTGGCACATTTAACGACAGGAGTTAAAGAAAGATGACTCTGGGTGGAAAAAAATGCTGTAAGGCAATAATCGTACTGGGAGCCTAGGGAAAATGAGAATTACAAAGAAGTGGGGAACCATTTCTCCCATGAATTGCAACAATGTGGCATCACAATTTTCTGTTGGCTTTTTTTCCTCAAGGTAAAATGATGATAACTAGACAATAAGTTCCAGGCCTCAGTTCACAGAGAAGAAAAGCACAGAGTACCAACTTTTCCTATACTGGCTGATGGTGTGCTGTAGGATGAGAACACATTCTCCTCCTGGCACGACCTGTGGGAGACTCCTGGCTGTACAAGCAGTTGATTCAACCGCTGGCTGGCAGGTGCATAACCGCGGGCGGTGGAAGTAACAGGTGATGGAATATGGATAAAATCACACCCTCTTCCTTCTAGGAGTTGATAAAACTAATTTTTAGGAAAATCCCTCAGCACAGGGTCCTGCACAGAATAAACTCTTACTAAAGCAAAGCTTAAATTATGAAGAATTAATAAGCAATACTTTTCATTAGCTCTGTATTGTAATTTCTATGGGCATCAATTCTCATAGCCATGTCCAAGCAGCGAATGTAATGCTTGAACAAATAAAGGAAAAAAGTAGCAAATTTACATAAATTATGAAATATTACACTGTATAATAATGTTGAATAGTTTCAAAGTCACGCTATGTCCCCGAAGTGGTAGAGAAACCATTGAAAAATACAATTTTCCTAATTAACATTAGGGGAAAACACAAAAGGCCAGCATAAGAATTAATTGCCTGGAAATAAAACACATGCACATGTGCACGCATGCACACATATACACATGCTGTAAAGGGCCCTTTAATGAGAAAATTTTACACATGTATTCTGAAAGGCTATTAGGACAAATGTCCTTTTTATAAGATACTATTAATATGTCTTCTCATTTGCAGTTAATTACTCTCCATCTGGTAAAATCTCTAGGAGATTTTTTTTCTCTCAAAAGAAAATTTTGATTTGCATAAAAACAATTAGATGCTCTATAACCTATAAAAAGACTAAACAGGACAGGAAGAGTACTGAGAAGAAAATTTTGTTTAACCTAAGAATATTTCAGTAAATTCCAGGGGAAGGAGAATTTGAATGCTGGTTGATTATCTACAGCAAGGACAGACCAGCAAAACCCAACTCCATACTAGAAGGTAAACTCTCCATGCCAGGGGTTTTGCTTCCTTCGCCACTGAATTTCCTACAATGACTAGTATTTATATATCTTAAGTGCTAAATAACTCTTTAACTGAAATCACAAAATGCTGAAAAAGGTGATATCTTTTAGTCATGAAAGCACTGAAATAAAAAGACAAATAAAATTTTTCTAAAGTATGGTTGTCAAAAATGTCACGATTAGACACATATATTCATTTTTTTAGGTGAAGAATTTATGTTGAATTACAGCTTCTGTTCTGGGAGGAATGTTATTACATGTAATAGATACAGATTTATTAGATAAATTCAGCATGTGTTAAATTTGAAAAGAGATGAAGAATTTTTTGTCATTTGAACTTTTACGTAAAAGTTTGCAAAAATGAGGATTAGCTCAACTAGCCTTTCAAGAAGGACAATCATATAAAATTACAACCTGATGGTATTCTAGCTGCCCATTTAATGTCCATCTAATAATTATTAAATTATAATTCAGAGTTGCATTGACTATGAAAATTATACAGTATTCAGTAACAATAAAATTAAATTTGAGGCTTCGGTTTTATTAAAATATGATAGCTGGCAAAATTTTTTCTTCATTGCAGCTTATGTAACAAAAGAGACAGTGAAATGTCATCTTTAAGCAGATACCAAACACTTTACTTACATTAAGATAACAAACATGGAGGTATCCTTAACTCATCCTAATCCACAGGGATGTTAGGCTTACAAGACACTTTAAATCTTACTTACAAAATAGTAAGATTCAGTAAGTAATGAATTAGTAAGTAATAAATGTTAGACTAATGTAGAACTTAGTCGTTAAGGGACAAGTGGCATTTGAATTGTAATGTCCATTTACCATCTCTGTTTCCGCTGCACTGGGCTGACCCATCATCTCTCACCTGAACCATGTAATATTCTTCTCCTTGGGCTACTTGCATCCATTCTACGTACCACTGGCCTCTCGGACACTTGTTTTTAATTCTGCAGCCAAGTAAATATTCTCAAAGTAAAATTCTCATCATCACATTTTCTTACTAAAGATTTCTTACTAGCTCTTACATTGCTCTTAGGGTAAAAGCAAAATTGGTCTGCAAGCTCCCATAAAGCCAAGACCCCTTCTCTCCCATCTCAGCCAGAAGATGCCTTCCTTAGGTCCTCACACCCACCAATTATTTGTCTCCACAAAGCATTTGCTTGAGCATTTCCTCTCCCTAGAATACATTCGCCTCCTTCTTTGAATCATTAACTCCTACTCAACCCTCAATGTTAGCTTTCAACACAGTCTTGTGGATCTTTTGTATCACTTTGGTATACACATATGTGTATATCACACACACACACGTACACAGCACACACAAGCACACTATACAGATGGTGTGCTCCATAAGGTAAGGTTTATATATTCATACATATTATATTTTATAATCCTCTCTACTTTACCTTTCCTTCATTCAATCTTATTACACCATGCCTGTGTTTCACTGCACAGTGCCCTCTAGGGAAATGAACAGATATTTAAAGGACCTGATTTGGTAGAATAATTAATTTTATTACCTTCTTAGTGTTGTACAGCTATTAAGCATTTCATTGCCAATGGAATGTTTGTCTGTGGATTTTGTTCTTTGGCCCATTTTAATGAGTTTCAGAGGAAAAGAAGGGAAAATACACCTTTTACCTAAAGCCCTTATTATACAACACTTACCATCTTTTGTAGGTGGTATGCATGATTGAGTCCCAAGAGAGAAAGCTTATGCTGACAAATGATTTAATTCTTTTTACATTCAGGGAATTTGTAATGTGATATTACAAATATAATTTCAAGAAGTTGTGGCATAGTCCTTACCTAAAATACATTAACTTGAACAGAACTTAAAACTAATAGTACTTTGTGAATTGTGTGACAGCAATATATAAAGAAATTACCAAATCTAAGGAAAAATAATCTATTTTATGTACAGAAGATCTTTGAGTTAAGACTGCATTGCCATGTTCTAAGTGGTATTTAGCACATCTGCCTGATGGTATGAAAATTATAATCACCTTCCAAAGAAGCATCATAATTTAGCCCTGTTCATTATAGGAACTTCATTAAAAAACTACCATGGAAAAAATATCTTTGAAGTCATTTTATTTGGAGATTTTATTTTGTAAGATCTCAGATTATCTTATGATACGTCTTCCGTGTCCTCAAACTGAAGTTCTTTCATTTTGGCATCCATTGTCTATCAGGCACACAGTTGTTATACTTTTGGGCCTTAGTATGTGCCAAAAATTAGGCTCAGAGGTAGAGATAAAATGATGAGTAAAAAGCATGTACAATCTTTGCCTTCATGGAGCTTAAAGTCTCCATGAGTAAATTTATATTCACCAAAAAATCTCACATAATATGTATGTATATTGATATGTATATAAATATCATACATATAAATATCAAAATTACTAGTAGATACATAGCAAATTTTTTATCCTATGAGCGTTCCCACACAACACTTGCAAAAATAAAATGAGACACTTTAAGGTACAAAGAATACATTAATAAATTTCAGCTGAAATCATATAACCATATCTTCTGAGGTGGATGTACAGGTATCAGGAAAGTTAAGCTATACGAATAAGTGAGAAAAGCAACTTGCAAAGAATTGTGTAAGCCCATTTCTTTTGGAAAAGAAACCTCTCTTCTTTCCTTTTTTTCCTTCCTTCCCTCCTTCCTTCCTTCCCTCCCTCCTCTGTCCTTCCTGCCTTCCTTCCTCCCTTCCTTTTTTCTGTATTTCCATAATATATAAAATGCAGAAATTTCAGCATATACATGTAGATTGATAAAAACGTTTGTGCAAGAAACAACAATCACTAATATCATAATTACCTTTGCAGACTAGGGCTGAGGGAGTTGGAGTCTTTTTTCTAACTCTATATACTTTTGTACTACTATAGGCTCTACAATCACTATATATGTGATTTTAATTTAACAAACTAATTTCAATCTAAACAAAGAGGAAGATGTCAAAGTCAACTACATGGTCGTGCCCAATATGTGTAAGTCAAGACTGTTGTTATCAGGAATGGATAATTTGAAATTTGCCCCCATCAACATCATATTTTTCCTTTGAAAATGTAAGCCCACACTGCTTCATGCTCTTTTAAATGGAGATAGAGAATGCCTGAATATAACACTTCTAAAGGGTTCTTATAAAAACCCTTTGTGACAAATGATAAGGTCTCAGAATTTGAAGTGACCTAGAGATCAAGGTCTAAATCCCTCATTTTTGAGCCAGAGAGTTTAAGCTTGAAGACTATTGCCAATTTGGCTTTAACTTCCCTCTGCCTGGTATAAACAAGTGCTAATTCTTATACTTTGCTCATATTTAATATTTTTAAAACTTCAACATTTTCCTTTCTGTAATTGTTTTATTATTGAATTTTAATAGGTAATATAACTTTAAGGTCTAAAAACAAAAACCAAAAAATTAAAGAGCAGTATACATTGAAAACTCACCCTGTTCCCATCCACCTGGTGTCTCCCCATTCACTCTAGATAATCACACTTATTATTTTCTTATATTCTTCTAAAGATGATATACACAAAATAGTCAAATATGAAAGTACAGAGCTACCCCTTTTGATACCTAAAATAACATGTCATACTACACATAAAATTTAGAAACTTTTAAACAATTAAACTTGGAAACCTGCCCGGGTTGCAACACAGAGAGCTTCTCTACTCTCTCATACATAGCATGTTATAATAGGATGCATGATAATTTATTTAACCTGTGACCTATTGATGAACAGCTGGTTTATTTCAAATCTTTTGTTATTAAAAACAATGGTAAGATGAATAACTTAGCACCACGTGATTCAATTGTATAATTCATCTCTAAATCAAACACTCAAAAAGGGAATAACTGAGTCAACTTACAACTTTCAGGGTTATTGATGTGTTATTCTCTATAGGGAATTTTCAAATATCTCCTATCATGGGGCATGTGGGTGGCTCAGTCAGTTGAGCATCCGGCTTTGGGTCAGGTCATGATCTTGCGGTTAGCAGGTTCGGGCCCCATGTCAGGCTCTGTGCTGACAGCTAGCTCAGAACCTGGAGCTTGCTTCGGATTCTATGTCTCCTTCTCTCTCTGTCCATACCCCATTCATGCTCTCTCTTTCTGTCTCTCAATAATAAATAAAAATGTAAAAAAATAAATATCATGAAGATAGGAGAGAGCCAGTTTCCCCACAGCTTCACCCAAAGACTGTTATCAACTCTTGAACTTTCCCAATGCTGTGTATGAGAAATATATTGAAAACTCTGTTCAAAGGCTTCATTCGCTGACCCACTAAGATGTTCTATTTCCTTCCAACACTTTGTCATAAGAGTAGAAAATCTTCTCCTCAGTTTATCATCTGCCTTCTTGCTTTGTTTGTGGTATCTGCTATGTACAAGTTTCTAATTTTTACATGGTCAAAACCATGAATCTTTTCTTTCAGTCTTCTCACTTTTGAATCAGAGATAGAAAAGCTTTCTCCCTCCAAGGTTATAAAGGAAATATCCTGCTTTCTTCCAGTGCATTTCCTGTCACACTATTTACATTTACACCTTTAACTTTTGGAGCCAAAACTATTCCAGGCTGATGCCATAAGCCAGAAATTGTGCTGGGTGATGGATCCCCAACAAGATTACAAGTAACTGCCATCACAGAATATAAAATATAGCAGAGAAGAAAGCCAATCATCACGCTGATTTAAGTAAAGTGCAGCGAACTTCATGAAAAATGAAGTTCATGGTTTTATGAAAGCATATACCGGGGGGATTAAGTCAAGTGTGGAGGAGGGTAAAAATTACCTTCACAAGAAAGTGACACTTAAACTGAGGCAGGAAAGAAAGTTACTGGTTGTTAGCCAACTGGAGGACAAAGAAAGAAGTGGGAAGAAAGAGTGCTCCACCAAGAGGTTCCTTTGTAGAAGGTCCCAGCCAGCTGTTGGGGAATCTTAAAAGTCAGGTATGAAATCTGGACATTTTTTCTGACAGTAAAGGAAAACCATTAGGAATGGAAAAATTGAGGTTCAGATATAGATATTTACTTAGTACAACAGAGCAGACTCACTAAAATGTAAAGCTGGTTTAGTCAACAACACAATATTCTCTCTGAAACAAATTTCTGCATGTCTTGTTGTAAATCCCTTGGATTTTCCAATTTTCTCTTAAACTCTTCAGTTTTCCATTTATGGTTTCTGTCTTTCCCCACCACCCATTGATTGTATAAACTTGCAAGATTTGATTTTAAATAAACTGAAAAAATAACATCTCTAGTGAATATTATCTACATTCTTTCCCTATTATGTATTTGCTGATTGGGAATCGACTTTTAGTTTCTACAACAAAGAGAAAGTTGTTTTTCCTTTCTACCAAGAGTTACACAACCACTGTTAAGCTACATACACAGGAGGATACAATCTTCCCTGAAGAAAGCAATGAAAAAAGTTATACCAATGCTAAACAGCAACCAGAAGTTTGCCTAGCCTACTGATAGAAAGCAAAACCTCCCATAGAAATGAGTTGGTTTATTTTTATTATTATTATTTTTAAAAAATAGTTTTATTGTCAAATTGGTTTCCATACAACACCCAGTGCTCTTCCCAAGTGCCCTCCTCCATCACCACCACCTCCCCCCCGCCACTTCAACCCTCAGTTCGTTGTCAGTATTCAATAGTCTCTCAAATTTTGCATCCCTATCTCTCCCCAACTCTCTTTCCTTTTTCCCTTCCCCCTGGTCCTCCATTAGGTTTCTCCTGTTCTCCTGTTAGACCTATGAGTGCAAACATATGGTATCTGTCCTCCGCCTGACTTATTTCGCTTAGCATGACACCCTCGAGGGTTTTAAACCAAATGAGTTGGTTTAAAACTCAGTATTGAATGGGATGCCTGGTGACTCAGTCAGTTAAACATCCAACTTTGGCTCAGGTCATTATCTTGTGGTTCATGGGTTTGAACCCTGTGGGTTCAAGCTCCATGCTGACAGCTCAGAGCCTGGAGCCTGCTTCAGATTCTGTGTCTCCCACTCTCTCTGCCCCTCCCTTGTTCACACGCTCTCTCTTTCTCTCTCTCTCTCTCTCAAAAATAAACATTAAAACTCAGTATAGAATTACATGCTTAAGAGCAGACATAATCAAACATTACTCCCTTCACAGTATTGCCCTGGAAGCAATAACAGACTTTTGACGTCAAGCTGACCATTTGAACACACAAGAGAGAACAGAACCTGAACCAAACTGTCCCCTTTGACTTAAGCTAGCCACAATGCCTGGGAGATAGATCAAGCTTCTTAGTGAAGATGAACTGGATGCTAATACCCAAACCAGCATAGAGCATGTTGTATAAAAGTGTTGGTAGAGCAAGATAAGTGTTCTGTGTATGGATAGTGGGGATGGTAGCAAAACAAGTGAGAGCACTTGATGCCACTGAACTGTACACATAAAAATGGCTAGAAGGGTAAGTGTATTTTCCCACAATTTTTAAAAAGTACAAAATAAAACTAAGCATGCTAACATCTAAAAATAATATTGGTATTAAACAGCATAAGTCATTCTAAACAAAGTTTGTTGCCCTCATAAATTCTTTAAGAATTGTATTTAGATAACCAGGATGTGTGTTAAGAATAAGCAAAAATATCCGATAAACCTATTCTGAGGCTTATTTCTGTTTGGATTTACTTTATGTTGCATTAACATACTAAATTAGTTTGATTAAGGCTCTAACGCTGATATTATGTGATAAACATATGGCACACATAAGGCATGTGGGTGAATGCTTATTTTATTGAATTTAGCTTTTATTTAAATAATAAAAATATTGTAATTATCATATTAGACCTCCTAGGAAAATTTCTTTCCAAGGTTAATCAATCCCTAGTAAAGAGGTCTTACCTAATGCTGCCATGGATTAGCACAACATGTTTACTATAGAACCACATATCCTTTGAAATAACATTAAGTCCTTAGAGACATAAGGATTGTTGAAAAGCAATGTATTTCTACAGTTAAATTTCATGCTTGTTTTCATGTCACTTGGGAGTCAGTTCTTCTAAAAGGAAGAGCTATTTACACAAATTGTTGCTACTAACTCTGGGGAGATACAAATATAAAACTTTTCCTCATTGAGCGAGAATATACCCAGATGACTTATAAAAAAAAGTCACTTTCAGGAAAAATAAATACTAAAATTCCTTCTATATTACAAAAGATAGTAGGGCTAGTTACAAAAAAAAATATTTAAGGGGTGCCTGGGTTGTTCAGTTAAGTGTCCAACTTCAGTTCAGGTCATGATCTCACAGCTTATGAGTTCAAGCCCCGCATCAGGCTCTGGGTTGACAGCTGTGTCCCCCTCTTTTTCTGCCCCTCCTTCACTCACACGGTCTGTCTCTCTGTCCCTCTTTCTCTCTCTCTCAAAAATAAATAAAACATTAAAATTTTTTAATTAAGAAAATATTTAAGGCCATATCTACATTTCCTTGCCTTAGTCTTTTATTTTAGCTAAGAGCTTAATAGAGCAAATGTTGATTTCTGTTTTCAATAATCTTTAAAAACATGGAGTAATTCTGAAACTTCACAACCACCAAAGTGAATAATGTGCTTAACTAGTGTTCAGTTTCTCCTCAAGGATAGAAAAATTGCCTCGATTGATTGTTATGTTAGAACATGGCTCTCCCTTATAGACCTGCCATCCTAAAAGAATTTGTATCATTATTAGCCAGGTTCCACGTGACCCAGTTGTATGAAACCCTGAGAAAAGATACTTCACTCACTCTTAACATCTTGACATCTTAACTGTCATTCAAACAGTGATCAACTCAAGGCGCTAGTTTCATTTATTGAATACTTGTTTGGACGGAAGCTTTATCTTCCTCTACTGTCAGATCCTTCTTAAAACAAGAAACAGTATGAGCTGAGAAGAGAAAGAGCTCTTTCACTTCTAATTAAAAACTAAGATTTGCTCAGATCTATGTTTTTATAGACTTTCTTAGTAGGGGAGACTCACAAGAATAAAAGCCTCGGGGCAATGCTGAGCTATTTAAGGATTCTTAGGTTTTAGATAAATTAAAGATCTCAGAAGAGTTCATTCTCTTCTCTTACCATTTGGTTAGATATTATCAGTTTCTTATAATACAAGAGATAGTCTCCAATATCTTACCTGTGGACAGGGCCTTGAAGGTATGTGGCTAAATCTCAGTGCTAGGAGGGAGAATTTATCCAAAGGCTTGAGCATAGGTCAAGGACATCCAACTGTGTCAAAAGCAGGTTTTGTGTTTATAAAAAAATATGTATAAGTAAATTTTTATTAAAAATCATTGGAGAGTGCACCTGGGTGGCTCAGTCATTTGAGCATCTGAGTCTTGATTCTGGCTCAGGTCATGATCTCAGGGTTTGGGATACTGAACCCTGTGTTGGGCTCTGAACTGACAGTGCGGAGGTTGCTGGGATTCTCTCCCCCCTCCCTCCCTTTCTCCCTCCCTCTCTCTAAGTAAATAAATAAACTTTAAAAATATGATGAAGATGGTTTCAAATTGCCTTAAACTGTGACTAAAGCAAACATTTAGTGTAAGCTCAGGTCATCTTCTAATCTTACTCAAGCCTTCAGCATCTGACCACCACTTATGGGTACTTGATGATAAGTGCATTGAGAAATACTCACGATGGTTCTGGTATTTCCACATACTGAGCAAAGGGCTTTGACAGTTTGACAGTTTAAGGACATTTGCAAACCTGCTGTGGGTCAAGGTACAGATCTGCTTCTATACTAGAGTAATAAGGTCAAGGTCTCCCTCCTCTCCTGGGAATATTCCTGGGTAGAAAAGAAAGTGTCTCCTCTGGGTCAGAGAGAAGATGGTTTCTTGACCAGGATACAGATAATGGCCCTGCCGGAAGTGGGGAATGAGCAGGTGTAGCAGCAGATCCTTTATGAGTCCGAGACTTCCTGAGCTCTGAAGCTGCTGTGAATACAATACCTACGAGGGCCCCCTCGGCATCAGGAATGGATGTGGACAAGCACCTCCCGCTGCCTGCTGTTCTGTGAGGACTAATCATTTGGGGTGTTGTCTCCTCCCTGGGTTACTCATGGAAGCCCCTACAGGCCTATCCAGCAGCTTCAGTGGTTGCTAATGTTAGGACCTGCTTGAGTGCCTGACCACATGGGTCTCAATTATAGGTAAATTTAAAAATAAATCCACACAATCTATACCAATAAAAATAAAACATAGTCTTTTGATATCAGAGTCACAACTGTTTCATATAATGATAGGAATTATATTGTTTAGGATTATTTTCACCAACATAAATCTGTTCAACTTTCTTGAAGGCCAAGAGCTTGTACTGTCTATCAGTTTCTGTATCTTTTCTCTTTGATTCTAGATATTAAAAATATCTAATTTAACAAATTACTGAAAATGGCAATCATTTTTGACACTATAAAGGCCTTAAGAATGTTCAGATTGAGTATGGCTTCAAAAACTATGAATATTTTCTCATTAAGATCCATTTCAAGCAAGTCAGAGAGCAAGGCATATTCAAAACTAGAAGGCTGAAAGTTTTATTTCAGTAGGTAGTACATGGAATTCAAATCTGACTTTTGCCTACGGTCCTGGAAATTGGTTCTCCCTGCTTTTGCTGCATTTTGTTGTGATTCTTATCTTATATATACTTAGATACTTATATACATACTTATATACTTATATACCCAAGTATATATAAAAATACTTCCTCAAAGGAAAAATTTTTAGTATTACTATCAGGAGAATGTTCAATTCTTGATGACTGAATTTTATCTTCACACAAAATCCTGACCTTTCCATGTAATAGATATCTTTCTCCTTCAGCCTTGAGGTACATTACTGAGATACTTACTTGGGCATGTCCCTTGAAATCACAGAACTTATCTTCTGTTTTTGGTATCAAATAGGAACAGTTTTTTAAATTATATTTTGTTTGTTTTCTATCCAACACTTGGCAAATTGTCTTTATCTTCAATGGTCAGCTGACCTCAGAGTTGACAAGCAAAGTTATATAGTTCTCTTAGCATATAAAAAAGAAGAATACTTGGTGGTAGTGATTAGATCATAACTGTAACTTTTTAACAATTTTTTCATTTTTTTAAGTTCATTTATTAATTTTTGAGTGAGAGAGAATATTTGAAGCAGGCTCCATGCTCCGAGCTGTTAGCATAGAGCCTGATGCAGGGCTCGAACTCACAAGCCTTAAGATCATGACCTGAGCGAAATTTGGTTACTTAACCAACTGAGCCACTCAGGCGCCCCCATAATAGTAATTTTTCACTGTTTCCCTCAATATGCAAAATAATCAAGACTCAGAGTATGGAAAAAATTCAATGCAAAATCTTTTCAAAGAAATATGTCCTTTCTTAATCCTCATACAGGCAGAGCTGAATTTCTACTGAACACCTCTGCCTCATACTCTTTTCACATACACCAAGAGCTGATTCTTCATCTGCACATTGGCTGATTAATCCAGCTGTAAAATCATGTGTCTGTTAGAATAGCAATTGAAAAGTAATTACTTTTCTACAATGTGTATCACTAATGTAGTGTGGCACTGAGCAGTATTATTTAACGAAGAAATTT
Organism: Helogale parvula; assembly: GCA_004023845.1. NCBI lineage: Eukaryota > Metazoa > Chordata > Mammalia > Carnivora > Herpestidae > Helogale > Helogale parvula. Next base: position 17,066 of record PJEM01000550.1, read on the forward strand.
CACCAATAACTTGTTCTACTGTGTATAATATTTGTAATTACCTCTGTAACTGTTTCTACAAATTTGCTGGAAACAGTGTTATTTTATTTTTGCTTCCAGAAGTGCAATTTTGAACAATGATTCTAAGGTCTGTTTCTTCTCTATATACAATTACAGAATTAATCAAATTTATACTGCAAATGTGATTTTGTACTTGTTCTGAAAATCATTATTTGATACAGTTATACAATACGTAATGTATTAGAAACTTAAGGCAAATATTACAATACAGCGATGATTATGCATCCTATTTGCCCCATATTTAAATGGGTTTCTTTGAAATAACTATGATCACGCTCACTGACAAATATTCATATTCTATATTTTTACTTAAATCTGTTCACAATGAACATATGTGTAATGTAACACCATGTTAATATTCTTATCATTATAATTATGACTTGGTAATTGCTCTTGAGACTTTATTTGGAGGAACTAGTCGGAGAAAACAACATAATGGTATAATATAAAAAGGTAAAAATAATAAACCTAAATAAAACAAACCAATGGAAAGAAAAATACTTGAAACCATCTGCACCATTAAGTAAATATCAGGGAGCAAACTGACATTGCAGTAGGTCACAATGAATAAAAGCAGAGTGATTACTAAAAACTAATAGGATTTCTTGAGAAATTATTTCAATTTACAAATTAATATGCATAGACATATTTCTTCACATTTTTCTCTAAAACCAACTAATGCTTTAAAATATAACCCATTATAGAGTTTTAATATACAAAACACCTAATAAAGTTGGTAAAGGTGGATTCAACTCTAGGCATATTAAGAGTTCCTCTATCCCCCTAGGAAGTTACTCAGAACACTGGCCTATACGAGGGAAATATAACTGCTAGCTTCCACTCAACACTTTTTAAAAGAAGCTTTCCTTATGAAGAGTTTCTAGAAAAAAATTGACTTTCTCTAAAAGATAGAAGAAAGATACCTCTTCAACATGTTTTTCAATACAATGAAGAATTTCACTTCATGCTTCAAGATGGCTTCTGTCCACCTAAGTACTGAGAATCTACCAGATGTTCTACGAGGACAGTCACCATGCCTCCTCATTTTTCATCTTCAGTGTTAGAATCATCATCATCACATAGTAAACACTCAATAAATATTTGATGAATAAATAAATGCTGTCATGAACCTTCTAGCACTTGTCAACTAAAGTCCTCTAAGGAGACCTGTAACATTCCCCCCAGAAGTCCAGTGTTCATCATCTGATCCCGCAAACTGAGAGCCTTGTAATAAGCAAGCTGTCTTTAAGAAGCAACTGGCTCTTGTTCACAAACACAAGAAATCTCACTCTTGTTTGCAGAAGTTCTAAATTAGTGGTGTCAGTGGTCTAAAGATTTCAGTATGCACGAGACAAAAGCCCATTTAGAGATCCTGATGATCATGGTCCATGGTTCACAAGAATGAGCTCTTTCAAAATTAGGCAACATCAATCAAAATCATCAACAAAATTAAAATATCTGAAAACTGAGATCAAGACAATAAGGAATAGCGAATGCTCCTAGAGCATTATAGTGAGTAATAAATTATTTGTCCTCATGACTATATTACACACAAGTTCCATTTCTTTGTGAAAAGAGAAAAGGGTAAGAAACATAATTTTAGTTTCAATTTTGTAGGTTTTTTTTTTTCATTTAGCTGTTTCTGCCTATGGTGCCAGCAAAGTATTAAACTTTAATGCCACAGCAGTATTCTAATTTCTAAAATTACTTTCAGAAACAGATTAAGGGCACCACAGGTGGGAAGTGCATTACGACTTCATTGGGAGCATAATGTGAGAAATACCATGATGGATGAACAAATCTAGCTAATGGAAAACATCCCCTTTCACTTTTCTTAGCATCATAATATAAAATAAAGCATAATTAAATTTTTTAAAAACTATTTTCATTTTAATTTTTAATTACCTGGTGTCTGTCAAAATCTTGCAGTTAATTAACTTTTCGCACTCACAGTCTACATCTCTTAATTATATGCTGTCATCCTACAATAAAATTTAGCAGGATACTATTAATTAATATCAAAATGTTAAGGCCATGTTCTATGAGGATTTAATAGGCTTTCATAAAAATGAAAAAAGCACAGTTTTAACCATTTGATATCAAGTAGTAAAATTCAAAATTCAGTATTTCAGAAATTCTAAAATGAATTATTATACTAAACTCTAATGCACGGATGTAAACATCGGAAAATTATGCCGACTTTGAAGGAAAAGTATTTTCCTAATACTCTAATAACTCTAAGTTCTTTAAGAACGCAATTGATTTTTACTAATCTTTGCACCACCACCCCGATATCTGATTAGTTTTCATGTAACAAATGCTCAAATATTTATTGAAAGGAAAATGTCTTTCCAAATAAATATTAAATGTAAAATCTCAGGATTCTTATGCTACTACAAATTAAAATGATAAAGAACTAAAAAGAGAAATGGGCTTTTTATATGAATATTTTCATAGAAAATGTGATATATTTAGGATATCAGAAATATTTTAACCAGATTAATAGGGTAAAAATAGTGAACCTAAACACAAATCTTAAGATCTCCAAAGTCTTTTTATTCCAGCCATTTCCCTGACAATGAGAAGAACGTTATTCTCCTCTCCTGCAGCCCAAGGGACCTGACTACATCCTGTGCCTTTCTTCCTCCTGGCTCTGCAACTCTGTCACTTGTTCCTTGGGTCCAGAATTCAAATGCTTGTGGCCTTGTTTTCATCATTTAAAAAATGAGATAATTGTACGGGCACCTAGGTGGCTCAGTCAGTTAAGTGTCTGACTTCGGTTCAGGTCATGATCACACAGTCCGTGAGTTCAAGCCCCATGTTGGGCTCTGTCCTGACCGCTCAGAGCCTGGAGCCTGCTTTGGATTCTTTGTCTCCCTCTCTCTCTGCCTCTCCTCTGCTCATGTTCTGTCTCTCTCTGTCTGTCAAAAAAAATAAATAAATAAATGTTAAAAAAAATCTTTTAATGAGATAATTTCAGAACTCAAGGGAATCTGACAGGCTATCTAGACCAGCAGTAAATTTCTACAATTATAGACCAATGACACTTCAAATTTCTAAGATTTATGGTCACTTTAGAGTTTCTTCTTACTAGGTTTTGAATGAATCAAAAATTATAAATCTTTTCTGAGTTTTTACTGAAATTCTATAGACTTTTATTTTCACACACTATAAATTTGACTTATTAGAGACAACAGAAATCTGATATTAGTTACTAAAACTAACTTATGACTAAAATTTGATGAGGTCTACAATTCTGCATTATGCTAACAATAAATATGTCAGTTCTTAAAACTCAAATTCGATACAGTTGTAACGCGCAATTTTCCAACAATTGACACACTGGTATGTGCCTTTGTTAATAAAGGTATTGATGATGCCCTGAGTTAGATAAGGTGTTTAATTACTGCTATTTATTGCTATTGATTACTGCTAGTTATTACTATTCTCTAGAATATCTCTTTTCTACAGTTTTTGCTAAAACAAATATATGCATAATATCCCCAAGGATGGTTCATTGATTTTATACAATGATTTTCCATCATTTGAGTAAATTCCAACATACTATATAAATAATAAATAATAACTGTAAAAAGGGAGCCTGGTGGCTCAGTCGGTTAAGCATCCAACTTCAGCTCAGGTCATGATCTCATATTCCGTGGGTTCAAGCCCCACATCAGGCTCTGTGCTGACACCTCAGAGCCTGGAGCCTGCTTCAGATTCTGTGTCTCCTCTCTCTGCCCCTCTTCTACTCGCCCTCAGTCTCTCTCTCAAAAAGTAAAAAAACAAACAAACAAAAAAAAAACAAAAAAAAACATTTAAAAAATTTAAATAATAACTGTAATGAGTTTCTTTAGGTTTATAAATCAAAGTACTCAAAGATAAAACCAGATGTAAAGAAAAATATTCTTTTCCCAAAAATACTACATGAAACTTGCTTTAGCAATAAACTCACTGTAATTTATCTTTCCAGTAACACGTCCATTGTAATTATTTTTCGTTCCACTTTTTCTTTTTTTCTAACAGAGAGTTTCATTGGAAAATAGGAGCTGGAATTCCCAACTGGGGTTGTAGTGGCTTCTCCCATACAAGGGCTATAATTTTAAAAAGGAAAATAATGAGTGAAAGGAAAAGGAAAACTGACAGAGAATTGTTCGGTAAAGGGCCTGTCCTACTTAATAGTCACCGATCTTATACGTGAAGGAGTTGACAGGTAACACGGGTCACACAGAGCCATCACCCAGCAGCTCATCTTCCTTGTAAAAAGCTCTGTGTGACTAACGAGGAGAAGCAACTTATCTGATGCCCGCAGTGAAGATAATTCATGAAAGCACAAGGAACTCCTCTCCACCCCACTGTCACAGAGTCACTCTTCACAACCATTCATTAGATTTTTCAGTTTTAGAGACTAGAACAGGATGATTCTTTCTCTGTATCTTTACACTAGATTTAAAAAAAAAAACAACAACAACCCTGAGAGGGCATGTGGGAGGCTCAGTCTTTCTGAGTGTTGACTCTGGCTCAGGTCATGATCTTACCCTTTGTGGATTCGAGCCCCGTGTCAGGCTGTGTGCTGACAGCTCAGAGCCTGGAGGCTGCTTCAGATTCTCTGTCTCCCTCTCTCTCTGCCCCTCCCCTACTCACACTCTGTCTCTCTCTCTCAAAAATAAAGATTAAAAATTTTTTAAATAATTAAATTTAAAAAACCTGAGAATATGCACAACAGACAATAAATAACACACAGAGCAGGAGAAAAAGTATATTTTTGGTGAGACTTCCTCTCAAATGAAAGAACAAATAAAATGCCAAAATAATCTCCTAAAAAAGCTAAACATATCCTATATTGGTGTTTTCTAAAATATCTTATATGTAGGCTGTTTTTAGGTTGAAAATGATTTCACAAAGCTCACAAATAAGAAATCTGACTTGTAATTATTAATTAAAGCATTATGAAATGTCATGAATTTTCCACTTTTCACTGATTATATGATTTCAGTTGTAGTGGTTCTGCCAAACTATAACAAAAACCAAAACATTTAACTAATTTACATATAGCAAATGATACAGAAATAAAATTTAAAAGCCATATATATCCCTTTACAGAGAAATAATTTTATTTCTGAGACTTCTTTGTTTTTAGTAAGCAAAGCAAATAATATTACTGGTTTTAATTAGTTCTTACACAAGGATCATGAGATCTTTTTCAGCAGCTACTAGACAAGTGCTCTATGCTTACTAACTATATGTTATTTAAAAGGAATATTTCCCTAAAATAATTTTTTCACAGGTATATGGGATTTAGGATAAGAAATGTTCAGGAAAAAGATAACTTAATACAGTGGGCTACTGAGAAGAATAGGCATTAGGAAATTCGTGTCTGAGCCATAATTCTACCAGTAAATCCCTTCAAAGCCTTGGGTAAATAAAATGTTAGGTTTGGGAGCATTTTGTTGGTCTCATTTTCTAATCAATGCATTGAGAAGTTCATTTTGTCTCATCACATAGTATGCTCTATAACCAAAATGAGAACTACAGAACCAAATGTCTACAACACTAGGAAAATAGAAATACATTTCCTGAAACCCTTACTATAAGGATATAGGCAATAAAATGAGAAACAGCAACTAGAAATTCTCCTAGATCCCAGGAGTAAAATTTTTATAAATTTTAACAATCCTATTCAGATTGCTGACTTACATGTACTTAGATTGATCATATGTTCCAAATCCTATAACCCGCGCATAGTAAGAGAACACTGACATAATCTAATGAGCATAAGTAAACTGTCGCAAAAACAAACATTTGCAAAATGTGCCTAGTTTGCTCCCACAATATTTCCATTCTGTACAACTCCACTATCCCTTCTGGCTTTCAGACCTTCAGAAACATTATTTTGTATATGGCTCTCGGGTAAACTTCTGGTAAGCCTACCCTCCTGCTCTGCTTCCCACAAATCCATCTACCATGCTAACACAAAAGTGACACTTCTGAACTATAGATATAACCATGTCCTCCCCCTCCCCCCACTTGAAGTTTCAGTGGCTTCACGAGGTCTTCCCAGCCATCGTATCATGGCATATATGGTCCTCTGTGCCCTGGGGCCTGTGGACTTGATCAGTCCCCTCCCATTACATGGTACCTGAGCTAAACGCTCCAAAAGAAGCAAACTGCTGACACGGTGCTCAAATGCACTGCACTTCTCCACCTATGTGCCTTTACTCCTGAGCTTTTTGCCTGAGACCTCTTTGCAATCCCCAGCTGTTTTTGGTTACTTTTTCCTATAAAAAATCCATTAAGATATCACTTCCACGAGGGGAGGGGGCAGCCTTCCTGGGTGATTCTAGATTTCAAGAAGTGCTCCTTCTTTCTGCATGCCAACACAGTATGTATGTCTGTACACTGCAGTTAGGGCATTGTATTATTTGCTGTGTATCTGTCTATCCCTCTATAATGATTTAGTCACCATCTTATTTTGGGTTCCTGTGCCTATCATATTACTTGTTAATTTGTTAGACAATGTAAAATATCATTGTAAATCTCAAAAACATAATCATTTTGAGATGTTTTCAAGGATGGCATAAATCCTAATAAAATTAAAATAACCAAGAAAATAAGCTACACTTTATCTCTCTACCCTCTAATATGCTGTGCTCAGATGGTGACTTACCAGTTTCTAAATAGATCTTCTGTTTCCAGTGCTTTGCTGTGTATATACCTCTTCCCTAACTAGTTCAATTCTATTATCTTTAAAGGTGCAGTTCTATAACACATTTCTTTGTTTCTCTATCCGTTTTCTTTTGCTTTTTTCTTTTTGAGAGACAGAGAGCAGAAGCATGAGCAGGGGAGGGTCAGAGAGAGAGGGAGACACAGAATCTGAAACAGGCTCCAGACTCTGAGCTGTCAGCACAGAGCCCAACGAGGGTCTCGAACCCATGAACCGTGAGATCATGACCTGAGCTGAAGCCGGACGCTTAACTGACTGAGCCACCTGGCGCCTGATCTCTCTATCAGATACACACATAATTTAACAAGGGTTTGTAAATGAAACTGATCCCACACTTATCTTTCTACAAAAATGGTATATATTTCTTCAATCATTCTACAAAAACACAGTGTCTTCTACAGTCTCACCACTGAGTTTATAGCAGTAAATAATCCAGAGAGACTGGTGATTTAGTGGATCTTATACATCCCAGAAAGAGTAAAGAAAAAAATAAATATGCCACCAAAACAGATAATTCCCAACAGTAATAAGTGCTGGGAGGAGAAGAAAACAGAATGATGTTACAGGGAGCAACTGGAGGCTCATGCAGATGGATGGTTGGAAGATCGCCCCATGAAGGTGACCACTGAGCCAGCAGGACAGACAGCATTCCAAGCAGCATGAACAAAAAATGTAAAGGCACAAGGCAGAAAAGACCGGATTGTACAAAAAAAAAAAAAAAAAAAAAAGCCAGCTCAGCTTGGCTAAAAAGTGTGAGGGAGAAGAAAGAGTTGTGGGAGGAGATCAGGAGAAACTCATAATGGCCTTACAGTTCAAGAGGAAGCATAGGGATTTTATCTTAGAATGGTAAGAAGATAATGAGGTCTCTCAATGCGAAAGCTTGTCGTGTTTTAAAGGAATGCTTTAAGAAAATGAGATTTTTAATAGGACAAGAGTGGGGAGGCTATTGTAGCAGTGCCATTAAGACCTGTTCATGGCTTGGAAAAGGAAAGAGGGTGCATTAGAAGGTGGAGTCTCAAAGAATGGTTAATAAATTGCGTATGAGAGGGAAGAGAAAGAAATAAGTAGGAGAAGCATCTAGATTCTTGGTTTGGGCAACCAGAGAGATGGTGGTGTCATGTTAATGGGGGAGAGTAGGGAAAGAAATCTGGGGATAGAAATAAAGAATTTTGTTTGTGGAAAGAACACTTTGAATTTAATATGCAAGTTCCTTAGACTAACACAGAAGGCCTTAACTGTTTTTGGTATAAATGAAGTATATATTATATTTTCCAAAATACTAGAGAAGGGATATAACTAAGGATGGTATCATCCATTGAAATAAGTGCTATATGTTTCCACTCAATTAAACAAATATTTATTGAGGGGGACCTGGGTGGCTCTGTCGGTAGAGCATCTGACTTTGGCTAGATCATGACCTCGTGGTTCATGAGTTCAAGCCCCACACTGGGCTCTGTGCAGACAGCTCAGAGCCTGGACCCTGCTTGGGCTTCTGGGTCTCTCGCTCTTTCTGTCCTCTCCTGATTGTACTTTCTCTGTCGCTCTCTCTCTGTCTCTCTCTCTCTCAAAAATAAACATTTAAAAACTTTATTAAAAAAACAAATATTTATTGAGCATTCACAGTCAGAGACTACATTAGGTCCTAGGGATATAGTGGTGAATAAAAATGTTAGCTGTAATGGAGTTTGCGACTTGTAGAGAATAGAACCATTTAACAAATAATGTCATGTGTTATGAGGGTTACTAAGTTTAAGTTTCAGTATGGGAGCCTATAAATTGGGAAACTGGCTCGATTAGGGCATTGAGAGAACCTACTGAAGGAAATGGCATTATATTTAGGTGACCTGAAAGATGAATAGGTCTTTCAGGTCACCTAAACAGGAGTTATCTAAGCTAAGAAGATAGCTGAAGGAGGCGTGTCTGGGTGGCTTAATTGGTTAAATGTCCAACTCTTGGTCTCAGCTTAGGTCATGATCTCACAGTCCGTGGGTTCAAGCCCCATGTCTGAGCTGACAGCTCAGAGCCTGGACCTTGCTTCAGATCCCATGTCTGCTGCTCCCACCACCACTCAAAATAAGCAAAAAATTTTTTAAAAAGATACCTGAGGGAGAGTTATAGGCAGATGATACAATCTATACCAAAACCCAAAGGTGAGAGAATGTCAGGGGATTCCATGATCTAAGATGGTTCCATATGGCAGAATCACAGAGGGCAAGGGGTAAAAGTAGGGAGAAATACCACTACAGAGACAGGAAGGGGTTATGGGTTATGGTTATAGGAAATACGGTTTTCTAACCCTCATTAAGGAAATATAATACATAAAGACAAAATATGGTACATTTAATAAGCATTTTAAAAGACTAAAATGTGTAAAAAGGAGTTTCCAAAAATGTTTAATCAGGCAGATATTTATGATTATCCCTACTATTTATAAGGGATATAAATCCTAGCTTGTGCAAAAAAATAAATAAAATAAAAAATGAAAAAAAAAGAAACGTATCTAAGGTACATTGTTCGGATTGAAACTGGCACTTAAAAATCCAATTTTGGGGCGCCTGGGTGGCTCAGTTGGTTAAGCATCCAACTTCGGCTCAGGTCATGATCTCACAGTTTGTGAGTTCAAGTCCCATGTCAGGCTCTGTGCTGACAGCTCAGAGCCTGGAGCCTGCTTTGGATTCTGTGTCTCCCTCTCTCTCTGCCCCTCCCCTACTCATGCTCTGTCTCTCTCTCAAAAATAAATAAACAATAAAATTAAAAAAAAATAAAAAATAAAAATCCAATTTTGTGTAATTATGGGGCATGTGGGTGGCTCTACCAGTTAAGCATTTGATTCTTGGTTTCAGCTCAGGTCATGATCTCATGGTTCAAGAGTCCAAGCCCCACATCAGGCTCTGTGTGGTGCCAGCATAATTCCTGCTTGGGATTCTCTCTTGCCTTCTCTCTCTAGCCCCTTGCTCACATTGTCCCTCCCTCTCTTAAAATAAATAAACCTTTAAAAAATCCAATTTTGTGTGATTAAAACTCATACTTTTCCACCATATCATGCTATTTTATGTTCTGTCACCTCCTTCTGCTGTACGCACATGACTATCATCATTGTCCCCGAATACTTCCAACTGTTGGCTATGTCACCTGCAGACCATTAAAGCATTCTTCAGAATGCTTGAAACTAACTCCTGTTTCTTTCTTTGATTTGCCTTTGCCAGCCTACAATAACTGTAATGGAACAATATTTTGATATAGTCAATGTAATTTTCATCCTCTTAGCTCCTTGTGACCTAATCCCATCCACCTTTAAACCAAACCAGCAGAACACAGATACATAGAACAAAGGAGTGGATTGAGTTTTTGACTTTTGTTTTTATTTGCTTTTCTTTCTTTTTTCCTCCACCTTGATATGGAAAATAATCATGAAAGCCCTGGATTTCAATGCCTAGAATCAGACATCACCTGGGCTTTTATGGCATTTTTAGAATTATAAGAGCTTTGCTTTTATAATGTACATGTTAAGACTTGCGGAATCAAGCTAGAAGCTTATAACTAACCATAGAGAAAAGAGAGTATAAGAAAATAGAGCCTTTTATTTTTTCTGGATACACAGAATAAAGGAAAAAGGTAGGGGAGAGAGATAAAGAAAGAGGGAGGAACAGAGGGGGAGAGGGAGGGGAGGAAGGAAGTAGAAAAAAAAAGAAAGAGGAGAGAGAGTGAGACGATTAGGTGGAAGGCAGACTCTGAACTGTAGAAGGATCTGGAGAAGAGCAAGGAAGAGGGGAGGATGAGAGCTATAGAATGGTCAAGTGGGGCCCTGCTGTGGACATCCCCTCCTCAGGGTCAAGGGGTGAGGGTGATATAAAATTCCACAGAAACTTAAGTTGGTTAGGGGAGCCATGTTAGTCAGGGTTCTCCATAGAAACACACCCAATAGAATATGTATTATATAAAGAGAACTGTATGATAAAGAGTTGGCTCATGTGATTGTGGAGGCTTAGTGAGTCCAAAGTCTGATGGGATAGACCAGCAGGCTGGAGTCTCTGGGGAAAGCTGCAATTTGAATCCAAAGACAGTCTGCTGGCAGTCCTTTGTGCTAAGAGTAGGTTAGTTTAAGTTCTATTAATGCCTTCAGCTTATTGGATGAGGCCCACCACATTAAGAAAAGCAATCTGCTTTTCTCAAATTCTACCAATTTAAAGATTAATCTCAGCCAAAAAACATCTTCAGAGAAACACCCAGAAAACTATTTAACCAAATGTCTGAGCACCAGAGCCAAGACAAAATGACACATAAAAGTAACCATTACTGGGGGCCGGGAGGGGAGGTGTTTAACCATTACTGGAGGATTTTGAGAGTCCTAGATATTTGTCTCACTCTTAATCTGGAGCCCTGACAAAAATACCCGTACTTGAAAGTAGACATGTTAGTGGGGCCACAGTGAGGAATAAGTGGAAGACATAAGAAAACTGAAAATGAACTATAAACAGAAAGTTCTGATTGACATAACTTGTAAAATGTGGGTTATTCAACTACTGTGTTTAAATACAGATCCAGAGGCACATTAGTTTCAATTATAAGTAATAAAATAATTATGTGCTAACAGATCTGTTATAATTCTAAAATCACTACTTCATGGTAGTGCTGTGAACATAACTCTGTTAGCACCTATTCCCTCTACTGTCATTGTTTTAATGCGACTAAAGATGAGGGATAGGCTCTATTATTTTTTATGAGCCCAGACCCAGTTGATAGGTGCTACATAAAAGCTTGCTGCATGAAGTCTCATTAAAAGTCAAAAATTCTCCAGATGTTATATCATTCTCTCAAAGCAAAAGATGATATACTTTAATTGTTTACCACTTTGAACATAGTTAAAAGAACAAACATTAAAAATCAATGTATAACAGTACTCAAATCAAAAACGTGCCTTTCACTGACAGAAATTGTTTGGGATGAGTAATGTTTTCCTCCTGAATTTAAACACATACCTCCATAAAGGAACCTGTTCTCAGAAATCACGATTTTACTTGTCTTTGAGACAGTCTGGCAAAGGGAAAATAATATGAACCTTTCACTTTGTGTGAGTCATATTTCACTGGAAGTACAGAGCAGATTTTGCCAGTGAAAAATGACATTAAATGTGTCATTCGCTGTTCAGTAGCAATGACCCAGTTATATCTAACCATTCTGTGTTAAAAACTTTGTGCTTAATAAAATATGCAAGCAGCTTGTCTGATTCAGAAATCTTGGAACCCTGAAAATGCACCCTGTGACAGGCATCAGAAAACCAGTAACGGCTTAGGCTGTGAAAAGAATGTCAAAGGTAATGTTGAAGGCGTCAAAAGACATTCAGAGCAGAGTACTAAGGATTTTTTCTGCAGTAACACTTGCGGCTTCATTCCGCTTCATCAGAAGGTAATTTCTTCATGGACTTGTAAATTTAAATGGGAGCATTAAATATTTAATTTTACATTTACAACATGAAATTCTCTCCTACCATTCCAGGATTAGATGTCTCTGTACAATCAAGAAGCCTAATCTCTTTTAGTATAAACAAAGTTGAATAAAATAGTATTCAACACTTTAAAACTAAAATTAACCAAATGCAATGAACATTTTCTCTGCGAACATGTTTTAATCTCATTTAGCATTTTATTGTATCCCTTCCTTTGATTTAATGTCTTAAAATACTATATTCTTATTTATTCCTGAATGAAAACCTTATTCTTGCATGCAAAGTGAGAATCTATCCCTAGACCAATGAGCCACCCCAAACCTTATTCTTAATCCTGTATAAAGAAAACTGATACCTAAGAATTAAGTGCATTGTTTGTCACTGACGGAGACATAATCTGTGTATAAAAGCTGACTACTTAGTAATGATGAGAGCCTATATTCATTAAACAGTGTGTCCCCAAATTGTACAAAGAACTTTTATTTTATTTACTATTTATAACAATTCAGTGGTGGGGCACTACTGTTATTTGCATCTGAAAAAACAAAAATAAGGCTTGTGCAGGATAAATTCTCCAGAGTCACAGAGAAGAACCTGAACTTGAACCTTGTTGGGAGCTGCAGAGTTTTGGCTGCGTGAGGCAAGGAGATATCGCTCTCCAGGGAGCAACCAAAAAACAAGATTTACATCCGGAGGCTAGGAGAGTGCATTTCCTGGTCCAGGATTCAGAGACAGTCATACTGAGCCAGACGAAAAAAGCCAAAATGAACAAAAGATCAAACCGCGTTCTGGTTTATGCAGCGCTAAGCTTCCCTTCCCCAGCACTGCAGACGCAAGTCTGGGCACTTCTTTTGATGCTGTGTCCGGAGTTTCAGTTTCAGTTTCCCCTTTCTCTAATAATCATTTGACTCTGTTACCTGGCAACCAACCTGGGTCAGTTCCCCGCCCCAAACCCTATATAAGAGTGAATTATTTTCTTAAATAAAGGGGGCTTGATCAGAAATCGCTTGTCTTGCCTCACTCTCTGTGCGTCCCCTTCCTGCCCTATTTCTCTCTCCCTCCCTCAGGAAAGAACCCGCAAGGATTTACCGCCCCGCAGGCTGGGGCGGGGCGGGACCGACAGAACCTCAGTCTGTACAGTAGCTAAGTAACTGCTCTAAATGCTGTTTCTTCCTATCAGGGAATGAACAGACATGAAACAAGCAGGAATTGTCTACCTTCTTGGATTAAGATTTACATAATAAGAAGATTTTAAGTTTATCCTTAATTTAAAATAACCAAAAGTATTCTAAATGAGCAATCACATGGGTTCCACTCAGACCACTGGGGAGTTAAATGTATGAAGGAACCATTTCTGTTTGTTTTCTCGAAAACACTTGCTAGAAATTGAAATGTTTCTATGAATTCTCTGCTTGGATTATCCAAATGATGTAGTGAGCCAAAAATTTATTACTTAAAAAACTCTTTCTAATTATTCTTAAAACTCATTTAGACTAAAATACTATATCTCTACAATTATAAAAAGAAATGAGTAAAAATAAATTTTAAGGTAATCAAAGAAAACTAAAAATCCAACCACATTTAAAATTTGGCAGAAGTTTTCATAGTATGTATTTCACCATGGTTACCTTCTGAGGGTATACAACTAAATTCATACTCAGCAATGACCATTAAAAATAAGCTCAGCATTAGTAATGTGAACATAAAAGTTAAGCTCGGGACTAAAACTTACATGACACACTTTATTCTCTTCTGTATTCTCAGATTTCTGCTTCTAAACACTAAAAGTAGCACAATATCCTCATCCCCACTAACCTCTGGCAAAAAGTGAAAATGAGAGAAAATAAATTTTTATTTCTCAATACATGGACCAGGGTTAACCTGTACACCCTTTATTCTCTTTCTATTAAATGGGGTCCAAAACTTATTCATTAAAACCAAAACCAGAGGTGCCTGGGTGGCTTAGTTGGTTAAACAGCTGACTTGGGCTCAGGTCATGATCTTGTGGCACATGGGTTCAAACCCCTCATGGGGCTCTGTGCTGACAGCTCAGAGCCTGGATCCTTCAGATTCTGTGTCTCCCTCGCTCTCTGCCCCGCCCCCACTCATGCCCTCTCACTCTCTCTCTGTCTTTCTCTTTTACTCTGGGTCTCAAAAATAAACATTAAAAAAAAAATTTAACCAAAACTAAAAGAAACGAAAAGAACTAAAATTTTAGTGCACAGTGAGACTAATAATTAAGACATGAAACTAAGAATTAAAAAGACAAAAGAAGGAAAAACTCTGGCTCATTAACTTATTATAACACTATAGTTATCTCTAACTGAAAAAAGTAAAGATTATTTAGTTTTCAAAGATCCACAAAATGACTTTGAATCAATGCCTTACTCCTTTTAAAATTATCATTAACAATTAGGCTATACTCTTTTATGTAAGTAATCATAGGATCTTAATATATTTAATTGGAATATAACTACATGTAACAATCATATGTAGTAATTGTTTGAACTAAAAATTTAAATCAATAATGCAGTACCAAAATACTCTGTAAAAAACAGTAGAAAAAAATTAAAAGTATTTTACCAAGTGAAAATTTATAACTCCATTAAATTGTAATATATACACTAAATAAAAGTTTTAATAATGATACAGTAATAATAACTAGCACTTACCAAGAACTTACTATATGAAGGCACGAAGTATTTATTGCATAACCCATTTAACAACAGAAATTACTTGTCTTCCTTGATTTTTATTGAAGGGAGGAAAGGAAAAATGTACGCCATTCTTAACAAAACTGAAGAATAGTAATACATATGTCAAAATGAAGCCATCATTATTTTTGCATTTTAGAATGCATAAAAACATTATTTTCCAATACATCTGTATAACATGATCACACTGGTATAGCACTGTCAATTTGGAAATGTTTAGTCAATTGTGGGCCAGTAAATTTAATAGACTTTTCAATTTTCTATTTTAATTTCATTCATTTATTCATTGACAAATATTTCCTACTACTATGTTATAGGCATGCAACAATAAAATAGGCAGCATATCACCATTGAAGTCAATTTATAAATACCAATTATGATAGCTTCAATAAAAGAAAACCATATTTTATTGAGAAAATTAATTTTAACAAAAAGAAGCCAATTTTGATTGGAATAGAAATAGTTAAGATCTCAGTAAGTAAATGATATTTAAGCAGAGCCTTGAAGATAGGAGCTTCCAGGCAAAGGTTTCAGGGAGGAGCATTCTAGGCAGGGGGACTGCCTGCATGGACTTCCGGGTATTAAAGAGCTCTGTATCTCCAAGGAATGGAATCATCTGTGTGGGTGGAACAAAATAAAGAAATCTTGAGAAGAAGCTGAAAAGGCAGGCAGGCAGGCAGGTGCCAGGGCCTGTTAGGTCACGTGAATACTGTGGAACCTGAGTCAAGTGCTATGGGAAGCTTTTTAAAGGGTTCTAGGAAGGAAAGTTACAGAATTTAATTTACATTTATAAAAACTGGCTTCTGATACCCCTGGGCTTAGATTCTCTTTATCTTCTTGTGCTCCCATTGCAAGCTGGGAAATAAGAGTTTTACTTAATACCCAGCCTTAAGTATCCAGAAAGGAGTTTAACCTCCACAGACCAACTGCAGAAGTTTAACTTAAGTTAAACCTGAGTCTTCCCAGATGCCATCTAAAGATATTTGCCAAGGAGACACCATAATCTTTGCTTCCTCTCTTGGATTTGCCCACAGCCATCAGTCTGGCAATTACTGCCATTCCTTACAAGTGGGACAAAGGAACAAGCAAGAGAGAAAAAGTAAGAATCACTCCAGGTGGTATCATATAAAAACAGGGCTATTTCAAGAGAATGGAATGAGTGAAAGCTCTGGATAATGAAAATTGGGCATTTGAAAGTTTCTTTGTATTCGTAACTTTCATTGACAAGTCAAGAAAATCAGGTTGCCCTTTGATAGCAGTAACATAAGTTAAGGTAAAGCTCCTTCGATGGATACAGCACCAACAACCTCAGTGGCTTAATGATTTGTGCTCTTCAAGTCAAAGACAAAATGTCCTTCCTGATCAGATGACTCTCCTCTAAATGGTAATTCAGAAAGATTCCCTCCAAGTGTGGTTTCCAAGATCTTCATGCTCACCTATGCATAAGCCTCAGGAGTGGCGTGTCACACAAAGGAACTTTACATGGCCCAGAGGGAAAACCTCCTCACAGTTCACAGTTCACAGTTCACAGTTCATCGGCAGGAAATCAGCCACACCTAATTTCATGGCAGTCTGGTAGACAGTCTAGCTGTGTCCCCAGGAAGAAGAGGTGAGGTGAATTAGAAGCCAGACAGGCTCTGTAAAGCTAACTCAGAGTATATATTGCTGGAAACTGTGTGGTGCAAAACAGCCAATATTAAGACAAAGAGATCCAGATTTATGAAGAACAAGGAATGACCAAAAGAGTGAAACAAAACAAGAACTATTTTGTTCTCCTTCATAGCACTGTTTTTATCTGATCCCGCCTGTACAGAGTCTTAACTCTTCTCTCTTGCTTGATCATTTGACCCACTCACGAGGAATGGCAGTTACTGCCAGACTGATGTTATGTAGGCAAATCTATGTGAGGAAGCAGATTAGTGTATCTTCTCCAGAAACATTTTTATCATATCAGTGTTTTAAATTGTCGCCACTGTATAAATACAGTGTTACAAATTGCTTTTTTCTTTCACGAATTGCCGCCTCTTCTCCCAAAATCAATCCTCTTCATTTAACATGTATCTGTAATTGGAATATTCTACTGATATGAAAAATCTCTTAATTAATTTTCTGAGTGTCCTCTAGAAGAAATTTTAGGTTTCATGAAAAGCACGTATAATTTAGAATTAATGACGAGAAAAATCTCAACCATTAAAATAAAAAAGCATTAAAGAAACACACTGAAAAAGAATAAATTATTAGGCCTTCTTGGCTCTGAAATGAGTTGCTTGAATAAACATCTTGATTAGGCAAGTTACATATAATTAAATACTTTCTACTTTTTTCTTGAACATGAATCTTCCACTAGTAATGCAAAAGAAAGTTTTGTTATATCATTTCAGTTTTCAGTTGTAAACTAAAGAATATGTAATGAAAAAGTGATATACCATTCTGATTAGAATAGATTATTGATTAGAGAGAGGCAAAAGTAGGGGCGCCTGGGTGGCTCAGTCGGCTAAGCATCCGACTTCAGCTCAGGTCATGATCTCACAATCTGTGGGTTCGAGCTTTGCATCAGGCTCTGTACTGACAGCTCGGAGCCTGGAGCCTGCTTCAGATTCTGTGTCTCCCTCTCTCTCTGCCCCTCCCTGGCTCACTCTCTGTCTCTCAAAAATATATAAAGACAAAAAAAATTTTTTAAGTTTAAAAAACAAAAAGTAAGAAAGAGGCAAAAGTAGTAGAGTAATTGATAGAAAAATGATTAAATTTGCCTAAGTGTGAGAGGGGTTGAATCATGCTGATATAAAGAAGTCAATGGCTCAAAGCTATAGAACATTTTTGAAATAGAACTGACAAGAGAGTTTCATAGCAGGTTACATAGGGAAGATGAAGGATACAGAGGTCAAGGCTAGCCTCAGTTTCTAGCAGGAGCAACTAGATGAATGTAAATTCCATTAACTGAAATGAAGAAAATTATGGGCATATTAATTTTGAGATACCTGTATGTCACCCAATTGGAAAAGTCAGGTAGACAGTTGTAAGTATGGACTGGAGCTCTAAAAAGTCAAGCCATTTGGAGAGATAAATATTGGCAAACCTGGGCATATACATAGCGTTTAATACTGTAAATGGAGACGAATAAAGCTAAGAAATAAGCAGATAAATCCAGTACTGAGTCTTAAGGACTTCAATATTTAGTAGAAGTCAATTAAGAAGTAAAAGCCAGCAATGTGGACAAAATACAGGCAGAAAGGCAGAAGAAGGTGAATCAGATGTGTATGCTGGTCTCTGCCCCTGGTCCTGGCATAGAGCTCATCAGACACTTGTAAAGAGAAGTGCTAAGGGAATCTTTTATTCTAACATTCAGTCTTTGACTCTACTTCCTGATACAGAGCTCCTAAAACTCTTGGAATCTCCTGGGTGATAGGAATGTCTTTTGTTCTAATAAGAAGACTTTTCTTGGTAGCTCTTCCTGTGTGGGACTGGTCACCAAAACACCAAACTTTGACTAGAAGCTTACAATTTTCAGTCCTACCTCCCACTATCCAGAGAGGGGAGGAAGGCTGGAAATAAGAGATAATAATCAAGCACGCCTACATGATGAAGCTTCCATAAAAATCTCCATAGAATGGGGTTCAGGGACATTCATTCATCCATCTGTCAGGTGGATGGCACTTCCCAGCTCCACGCGGACAAAAGTTCCTTTGCTTGAGAATCTTCAAAACTTCACTCCACATATTTATTCATCTGGCTGTTCATCTATATCCTTTTTTTTTTTTTTGAGAGAGACGAGAGACAGTGCCAGCAGGGGAGGGTCAGAGAAAGAGGGAGACACAGAATCTGAAGCGGGCTCCAGGCTCTGAGCTGTCAGCACAGAGCCTGATGCGGGGCTCGAACCCACCAACCGTGAGATCATGACCTGAGCCGAAGCCGGACGCTTAATGAACTGAACAACCTACGTGCCCCTGTTCATCTAGATCCTTGATCATACCCTTTATCATATAAAACAGGTAAACTATGTATAAGCATTTCCCTAAGTTCTGTGAGCTGTTCTAGGTAAATGTTCAAATCCAAAGAGCAGGTCATGGGAACCTCTAATTTATAGCCAAGTTGGAAAAAAAAAAAAGTTCTAGATAAGCTGGGGGCCTACTTGTAACTGGCATCTGAGGTAGGGGACTGAGACCTTACCCCTCTGGTGTCTGCACTAGCTCCTGTTAGTGTCAGCATTGAACTGAATTATAAGACATCCAGCTAGTACCACAGAAAATTTCTTGTTTTCCCACATATTTAATGTCAGAAGTATCAGGTGTGTGAGTAAAGGAAAAACACAGCAGTAGAATTTGTCCAAATGATTAGCCACGCGGTAATCCCTGAAATCAGAAGTGGAAAGAAGAAAGTGAAGATGACATGTTTAGACAACTATTTTGATAAATTTAGCTGTGAAGAAACACAGAGTGATAAAGGCAGATTTAAATATTTTTAAAGATGGAGAACACTACATGTATGAATACTTATAGGAAGAAAACACTGAAAAGGAAGAGATCAAGGAAATAATGTAAAAACTCATTGGAACAAAATCCCTGAGAAGGAAGACTTCTGTGGTGTCATGTGGTATTTGACTTTCCTTAAAAGCAACTAATAATTTCCCAAAAAGTTATGATGATGATGATAAGCAAAAGAAGAAAAAGAATAACAACACAATAACATTTAATGAACACATACTATGTCCTAAGCTCTATGTAAAACTTTGGGCACACATCTCTCTCATTTAATCCTCATGGCAGCCTTGTAAGGAACCATTATCACACCCCATTTTCCCAGGGAAAGAAATGAGGAAAACTAAGGTATCTTTTATAAGATCCAGCCAGTATATGGTGAATCAAACACCAAATATGCCAATGAATCCATATCTAGAGCTTATTATTTGAGCAATTTAAAGTTTTTTTTTTTTCATTTCCATCTTTCCAGAGATGTCAACAGAACTTTTTTTTTTAATTTTTCTGCTCTTTCCTGAGTTTGGGGAAAGATGCACATGTGTTTATTTCACCATCTTATTTAAGATTCCCATATATGTGTGTGTGTGTGTGTGTGTGTGTGTGTGTGTATAAATGTACATATCTATTCACACATATATAAATACACACACACACACAAATATATATATGGGGAGGGTAACAAATTAGCAAAGGGCAAAAATGTACCCAAGAGAAAAACAAGCTGTGTCTCTGTGTAAGTGTGTGTGTGTGTGTGTGTGTGTGTGTGTTTTATGTCACATAAAAATTGCTCTCATAAATAAATCATTTCCTAACAGATAAATTTTCAAATGTCTTTAATCACTTTTCTCTGTTATTTTATTTTTAAAACTTATAAATAACACAGACCTTAAAAAAGAGAGATCAATTAATATAAATATATGCTAATAAAATTATATTATGTCATCAATATTCTTAGATATTAAAACTAGAAACTAATTTCAGAAACATTTAAAGAGTGTATATCAAATATGAGATGTTCCTTGGACCTAATACATTATTGTTATTATTTTAAAATATTAATTCTCTTCTCTACAAAATTATTAGAAATATGGATATGATAAATAACAAAAAACTGTATAAATTTAAATGCAGTTTGATTCTGCACAGCAAAAGAAACCATTGACAAAATGAAAGGGCAACCTATAAAATGGGAGAAAATGTTGCCAAATCATATGTCTGATAAGAAGTTAATTTCCAAAATATATAAAGAATTCACACGACTCAATAGTAAAAATAAAAAGTAAGAAATGGTCAGCATGGAGTCGGCTTGGGATTCTCTCTCTCCCTCTCTCTCACTGTCCCTCCCCTATTCATACTCATTCTCTCTCTCTCTCTCAAAATAAATAAATAAATAAGATAAATAAGCCTTTTAAAAAAAAGTAACTTATACCAACTAGTTTGCAAAAACAATTTCCGGACATTCAGAAATGGAAATTTTAATAAATACCTTATGTCAAAAAAAATGTGCTTGAGAGTTTTTGAGATTGAACCTTCAGGTGAAATGCTCTAAGTCGTCATCCTGAAAAGAAATTTTGTACATTAGACTTCCAGGAAAGATGAGAGAGTAGGAGAATCCTAAGTTCACCTTGTCGCACAGTTCCACCTAGATAACACCCAAATTTGTGTAAATAACCCAGGAAATAACAACAGACTAGCATAACAGACTCTCCAAAGCTAATGTAGAGAAGAGGTCACATCAGCCAATAGGAGGGACAGATACATGGTTGGGAGGCAAACCTACATGTGAGAACGTCATCTTAGAAAGGGATGCTGCAGCTCAGAGAGGGGAGAAGAGGAGACCCCACACCAGGCACCCCAGACATGGAGGACCACACTGGAAGACAAATCCAAATATCTGGTTTTGAAAACAAGAGAGGTTTAAATTCTCAAGTTCTTAAGGTCAGTGGAACTTAATACCTGGAGTTGTAGAAATCAGGGGGCTCAACTCTGGGACAATTGGAGGGCAATAGGAAACTGAGTACTCTCCACTAACGGGGCAGCATAAGAAACAACCTTGCTGAGATACAGTATAGAAACAGCAGTTTGAAAAATGTCTGGGTTAAATGGGAGGGAGATTAGTTTCCTAGTCACAGAGCCTGTGCTGGAGAGACATGGACCTTTGGGAGACTTTTCTGGGAACAAAATATTTGGTGGGCACCATTTCCCTTCCCCAACCCTCACCTCGACTCACCGACATCTGGAGGAACCAGCATGGTGCCAACACTCACCAACTACCTAGTGTACTCCACCCCCACATTCTCCTGAGGCACATCCCAGGCAGGAGTTTTCTAAAGCCGCTACAGGTCTCCTCCCACAGCCAACCAGCACAAACCTTGCTAACACCACACAACCCATCCTGCACTCTCCTGCAGACCCATCCCTTCCAACACAGTCTCTGTAAGTATCCATCCTAAATGGATGAAACAGGGGACATTGCACTGTTGAGTATCAGAGAACATCTTCATAAGGCCACTACTTTCAAGGACAGGAAAAATAACTGACTTTCCTAAAACACAGAAACATATGCAGAGAGTTAGAATGAGTATACAAATGAATATGGACCAAATGAAACAACAAGACAAAAATCACAGGAAGAGACATAAAAACAGAGAGAAGTAATATGCCTGATAGAGAACTTAACCTAATGGTCAGAAGACTGACACTAGACTTGAGAAAAGAGTGGAGGGCTTAAGGACGACCTTTAACAAAAAGATACAAAACACAAACAAGAACCAATCAGAGATGAAAAACTCAATAACTAAGTTTTAAAATACATTAGAGGGAATAAATAGACTAGAGGACACAGAAGAACTAAGTGACGTAGAGGAGAGAGCAACAGAAAGCAATCAGGTTAAACAAGAGAAAGAAAAAAGACTAATAAAAACTGAAAACAGCCTTTGGGAACTCAGCAATACCATGAAGCACAGTAATATTCACATTATAGAAATCCCAGAAGGAAGGAAAAATAGAGAAAAGAGGGAAGAAAATGTTTTCAAAGAAGTAACAACTGAAAATTCACTTTCCGAATCTGGGGAAGGAAACAGAAATCCAGACCAAGGAGGCACACAGATCTGTTTTCAACAAAGTCAACCCAAGGAGGCTCACAGAGAGACACATAGTAATTAAAATGGAAAAAAGTGATACAAAGAAAATTTTATTTTTTTTAATTTTTTTAATGTTTTATTTATTTTTGATACAGAGAGAGACAGAGCATGAGAGGGGGAGGGGCAGAGAGAGAAGGAGACACAGAACCGGAAGCAGGCTCCAGGCTCTGAGCTAGCTGTCAGCACAGAGCCTGACGCGGGGCTCGAACCCACGAACGTGAGATCTGACCTGAGCTGAAGCTGGAGGCTTAACCAACTGAGCCACCCAGGAGCCCCAAAGAGAATTTTAAAGCACAAAAAGAAACAAAAAATCCACAGCCAGGAATAGTCTACCCAGCAATGTTTTCATTCAGAATAGAAAGAGAGAGAAAGAATATCCAAGCAAAGAAAAGTTAGGGAATTCATGACCAAGCAACCATCCCTACAAGAAATGTTAAAAGGGACTCTTTGAGTGGAAAGAAAATCCATAAAGTAAAAGAAAGAAATGTTGGAAGCATTAAAGCAGTGAAAATGAAGTACATCTGTAAAAATCAGTCAAGGAATTCACAGAATAAAAAGATGTAAAGTATGATACCACATACCTAAAACATGGTGGGAGGGAACTGGAGTAAAACTTTAGTGGTTTTAGAATCAGTACAAACTTAAGCGATCATCAAATAAATGGGGACACTCTATGCTCAATACGTCATATATATAAACCTAATAGTGACCACCAATCAAAAGCCAGTAATAGATACGCAAAAAGTAAAGAGAAAGGAATGCAAATATTCACTAAAGAGAGGCAGCACCAATACATAGATCATCCAAACAGAAAATCAATGAGGAAACCTTATTTTTTATTTCTTATTTTATTTTTTTTAATGTAAGGGAAGCTTTAGTGATTTTAATCCGACTTAAAACATAATTTTTTTCCACAAACCTTAGGACTTTCTTAAAGTAACATTTTATGTGCTACAGAGTAATTTTATTCTGAAATTTATAGAAATACATGCAATTAAAATCCATTAAACTGCATTTAATGGGAGAGTAGAAGTACATGGCTTAAAAAAGAAAATTCCTAATGATTATTGGTGTTACAATTTCTGAAGATTTTGCTCTTTTCACCAATAGGTATATTGGTTTTTTTGTTAATTGTGAAATTTTTGAGCATTTGTAGGAGTCCTTGTTATTAGATCTTTATTACTTTCTATACCTCATGTAAATATGTATTCTTATTATTATGGAAAGTAACATATCTCCATATTTCAAACCTCTACTACTTTTTGTCCTGGACACTTTAAGAAAACAATGACTTTAAGTGACACATTGTATCAGATCTATCGGATATATTCAGAACATTCCATTCTAAAACAATGGAAGAATACACATTATTTTCATGTGCACATGAAGCAGAATAGAGCATATTCTCCAGAATAGAGCACATGTTAGGCCATAAAACAAGTTTCGACAAATCAACAATTTCAAAAAGACTGACATCATACCATGCATCTTGTCCAACCACAATATCATGAAACTAGAAATCAACCACAAAAAAAAAAAAAAAAAAAAAAAAAAACCAAAAAAAAAAAAAAAAAAAAACAAACAAACCCTGGAAAGAACACAAACACATGGAAGTTAAATAGCATCCTACTGAATAATGAAGGTGACAACCAAGAAATCAAAGAAGAAATCCAAAAATACATGGACATACATGAAAATGAAAACCTAACAGTCTAAATTTTTAGGATGCAACAGAAGTATTCTAAGAGGGAAGTTTATAGCAATACAGACCTACCTCAAGAAGAAAATTTTCCAATAAACAAATTAATCTTACACCTAAAGGAGTTAGAAAAAAGTAGAACAAAGCCCCAAACCAACAAAATGTAATAAATAATAATGATTAGAGCAAAAATAAGCAAAATAGAAACTAAAAAAAATAGAACAGATCAATGAAACCAGGAGCTGGTTTTTTGAGAAAGATCAACAAAATTGATACACCTTTAGCTAGACTCATCAAAAATAAAAAGAGAGACAAAGAGAGAGAGAAATAACTCAAATAAATACAATCAGATATGAAAGAGGAGAAATAATAACCAATACAAGAGACATACAAAAGATTATAACAGAATATTATGAAAAATTACATGCCAACAAATTGGACAAACTAGAATAAATGGATAAATTCCTAAAAACATATGACCCCCCCCCAACTGACTCAAGAAAATTTTAAAATTTGAATAGCCCAATTACCAGCAGATATTGAATCAGTAACCACAAAACTCCCAACAAATAAAACTTCAGAACCAGGCAGCTTCACAGGTGAATTCTACCAAACATTTAGAGAACAGTTAATAACAATTCTGCTCAAATTATTCCTAAAATAGAAGGACAGAAATGTTTCCAAATTCATTCTAAGAGGCCAGGATTACCCCGATAGCAAAACCAGATAAAAACATGAAAAGAGAGAGGGAGAGAGAGAGAGAAACTACAGGCCAATAGTTCTGATGAGCATTGATGCAAAATTCTCAACAAAATACTAGTAAACTGAATCCAACAAGACATTAAAAAATAATTTACCACAATCAACTGTGATTTATTCTAAGATGCAACAGTGGTTCAACATTCATAAAAGAATCAATGTGATACATCACATCAACAAGAGAAAGAATAATAACTACATGATCATTTCAGTAGAGTCATAAAAAGCATTTGACAAAGTACAACATCTATTCATGATAAAACACCCTCAACAACATAGGTTTGAAGAAAATATACTTCAACATAATAAAGGTCATACACGAAAAACACAGCCAACATCACAGTCAATGGTGAAAACCTGAGAGCTTTTCCCTTAAGATTAGTAAAAAGACAAGGACTTCCACTCTCTTTTATTCAACACAGTACTGGAAGTACTAGCTCTAGCAATCAGACACACACACAAAAATAAAAGGCATCCAAACTGGTAAGAAAGAAGTAAAACACTCACTAATTGCAGTTGGTATTATACTACATATAGAAAGCCCTAAAGATTCCACCAAAAATCTACCAGAAATGACAAATGAATTCAGTAAGATGGTAGGATACAAAATTAATAGAGGGAAATCCACTGCATTCTATACACTAATAATGAAGTTTAAAAAAATAGAAATAGTACTATTTACAACTGCAGCTAAAAGAATAAAATACCTAGAATAAACTAACCAAGGAAGAGAAAGACCTGTACTCTGAAAACTACTAAACATTAATAAAAGAAATCAAAGATACAAGCAAATGGAGAGATATTCCAAGTTCATGGATTGGCAGAACAAATATTGTTAAAATGTTCATACTCAAAGCAATCTACAGATTTAATGCAATCCCTCTCAAAATACCTACAACATTTTTCACAGAACTAAAAAAATAATCCTAAAATTTGTACGAAACCACCAAAGACCCGAATAGATAAAGCAATTTTGAAAAAGAACAACAAAACTGGAGGTATCACAATCCCAAATGTCACATGTACTACAAACCCTAGTAATCAAAACAGTATGGTTCTCACACAAAGTCAGGTACTCAGATCAATAGAACAAAATAGAGAGTTCAGAGATAAACTCATGATTATATGGTCAGTTAATGTTCAACAAAGGAGATAAGAATATGCAATGAGAAAAAGACAGTCTCATCAACATCAAATGGTGTTGAAAAAACTGAATAGCTACATGCAAAAGAACAAAACTGGGCCACTTTTTTATACCATATACAAAAAAAGAGACTCAAAATGGATTAAAGGCCTACGTATGAGACCTGAAACCATAAAAATCCTAGAAGTGAGCACAGACACTAATGTCTTCACATAAGCCATAGTACAATTTTTCTAGATATGTCTCTGCAGGCAAAGGGAATAAACACAAAAAATAAACTATCAGGAATACATCAAAATAAAAAGCCTCTGCAGACCAAAGGAAACAATCAATGAAACTGAAAGACAACTGACTGAATAGAGATATTTGCAAATCACATATAAGGTGAGGCATTAGTATCCAAAATATATAAAGAATTTATACAACTCAACACCCCCCCCCAAAAACATCCAGTTTAAAAATGGGCAGAAGACATGAACAGAGATTTCTCCAAAGACACACAGATGGCCAACAGACATATGAAAAGATGCTCAACATGATTCCTCATCAGGGAAATGTAAATCAAAACCACAATGCGATATCACTTCACTCCTAGCAGAAGGGCTAAAATCAAAACCACAATAAACAAGTATTGACAAGGATGTGGAGAGAAAGGAACGTTCATATACTGTTGGTGGGAAAACAAGTGCAACCACTGTGGGAAATAGTGTGAAGTTTCCTCAAAAAATTGAAGATAGAATTACCATATGATCCAGTAATTCCACTACTGGCTATTTACCCAGAGAATAGAAAAACACTAATTCAGTAAGATATATGAATTCCTATGTTTATTGCAGCATTATTTACAATACTCAAATAATGGAAACAGCCCACATGCCTATTGATGAATGAATGGATAAAAAGATGTGGTATACATATATGTATGGAATATTAGTCATAAAAAAGAAGGAAACCTTCACATTTGCAATTACATGGATGGATTTAGAGGGTAAATGTTAAGTGAAAGAAGTCAGTCAGAAAAACACAAATACCATATGACTTTGTTCATATGTGAAACTTAAGAAACAAGACAAAGAAAAAGACAATGATGACAACAAAAAATCTTGAATATAGAGAAAAAACTGATGGTTATCAGAGGGGGTGCGGTGGGGGAAGGGGTGAAATAGATGAAGGGAACTAAAAGCACACTTTTCATGATATGCAATGAGCCATGTACAGAATTGCTGAATCACACCTGGAACTAATATCACACTCTACTGTTAATTATACTGACATTAAATTAAAAAAAAAAAAACAAACTGTATATTTTGCATTGTCAGTACTAATATATTCTAACCAGAATATTCTCAGAAAAATAAATATATGACTAAGCCAGAGAATGATATTCATTAGTTATCATAATTTCATGGCATTGTTACTCTAAAAAATGTGTGAATTGAAACTAAATTAAATATGGAACACAAAACTAAGGAAGCAGTGACATAAATACTGAGAAAAAATATGATGTGTGTATTAATAATCAATAGATTAACAGAAATCTTGAGGCATAATAGGGCTTTGAGCAACCCAGAAAGACTCTGCATGTCAGATTCATAGTACTTTATTGTGCACTCCTCTGTACAGCTTTTGAAAAGAGTCAGCCGAAGATAGAAGCCAGAACCCTGGAGAGTTAGAAGATGCGGCATGAGATGTTAACATGTTGGCACTAACAATGGATAAATTAAAATGTCTAACACAGGGGCACCTGGATAGCTCAGTCGGTTAAGCATCCGGCTTCCGCTCAGGTCATGATCTCACAGTTTGTGAGTTCGAGCCCGGTGTTGGGCTCTGTGCTGACAGCTCAGAGCCTGGAGCCTGTCTTCAGATTCTGTGTCTCCTTCTCTCTCTGACCCTACCCTGCTCACAGTCTCTCTCTCTGTCTCTCAAAAATCAATAAAAGAACATTTTTAAAAATGTCTAACACAACTTTCTGGAATTTTTTCTGTGATTATTAAATCTTGATAAAAATTAAAATGAGAGTTTTGTATCACTTACTAGCAATGCTTTTTTTTTCTATCCAATTAAGTATATTGGCTATATATCCAATTGAGTATATATGATATTTTGGATTATAAACAATCAAGTGGACCTTAAGCAGAGCTCTTCTGAAATAAATTAATGAGCATAAGGTCATTCTTATTCAGAAACAAAGATACTGCTCCTACTGCCACAACACCCTGTGAACACTATTTGATTTTCCAGGGCTGGTAAACACAAAACAAAAACAGGCACTTTTTTTAAATGCTCGGTAAATACTACAAGCATAAAAGTAAAGACAAATATACCTAAAAGACTTTCAAAGTAAAAAATGGAATATTTCAGACATCAGGCTGAATGAGCAGGGAAAAGAATGTCTTTTTAATACACGATGCTGTGACAACAGAAATATATTTATGGAAAGATATTAATCTTGACCCCTATCTCATCCCACACTCAAAATTTAATTTGAGGTGGCTTAGAGGCCTATGTGTAAAAGCTAAAACTATAAAGCTTCTGGACAGAATATAAGACAAGACCTTTAAAACTGAACATTTTTACCATCAAAATTTCAATAAGAAGACCTGATTTTAAGAAAACAAACTAATCCCAGGAATTTATTGCTCTTCTCTCCCAAATTAAAAATAGTAAGACATACAGCAGTGCGGGACCAGGAGGATGCCACAGATAAAACCGGAAATTGTGCCTGGACTGTATTATGAAGCAGGAAGACTGAAGCAACCACAGACAGGGTTCAAATTCAGCACAGGCAAAGGATACGACCATTCAAAACTACACGGCATCTCCTTCCATTAAAATATCCAAACCAGTGGAAGAGTGATTTGAGAAGAGTGGAAGACGGGTATGAAGAAGAAACCAACAACTTCAGGAACTATATCAATTTCCCATAGCACTTGTCCCTTGTCTCCGGCATGCCAGTCATTTGATTATTCCAGTACCTTCCATTCTACTATTCTGCTTTCTATCTCAGGATACTGGGAAGCCCACAAGTTACATTTTCTACACTTTTCTTCGTGCTAGATTAGTTTGGGTCGTACCAGGGGAAAGCACTAGAAAAAAGGAGTTAGAGGAAGAAACGCCTTCTTTCTGCTTCCAAGAGTGTCGGCACTCATGCTATCAGCAGCATGTGGCCTGAGATTTAAGTGGCCTTTGAAGTGTCTGCAGTGTCAGTGGTTTACAGGCAGCAATGAACTCCCATCACAGAACTGTTCTTGGACTCCGGTTTCCCCACTCCCTCCTTTTTTTATCCCAACAGGATCAAAAGAGTTTCTGACAGTATCAACTTTCCTCTTCCTCCAACACTCCTACAACTTTTATAACAAATTCTCTGTAATTGTCTGCAACACTTAAAGTAATTTTTATTTTCTAGCATTCATGACTGAGACTTTTTATAAAAAATATTTTTGCATATTTGGGAGAAGAAAGGAAAGCACTGTAGCTAAATTAAAGTGACACCATTAAGACACTAGAGTGGAAAGAGGGGATATCTCAGCACACCAATGACATCTCTACTTTATCTCAGGACACTCTATTTACTTTCCACTTTTAGGTGAAGTGGGAAAAGGAGCACAATGGGAGAAATACTCAATTGCTGATGAAAAAATTTCCAAAAAACCACTGTTCAGTTTCCTCATCTTTAAAATGAGCATAATACTAATATCTTCACAGCATTCCTATGAGATTTAAATACGCAAACACAAACAAGCTACTTAGTGCAGGCACTGAAATATGGAAAGAAACGGTAGTGTTAGAATAGAAGTTGCAGCCGTAGTTTTGGGTGGCAGCCACTCAGACTTCTGACTTCAAAACTATAAGGTCATAAATGGATGTTGTTTTAAGTTACTACATTTGCAATTTGTTACATAAATTCCTAAAAACCTCCGCTCTAGTTAACGTGAAACCATTATTGTACTTGCCCATCTACAATCCAATTTTTAGTATAAACACGCCTTTGTTTATATCATTTCCCTTCACAGAATCCGCATTACTCTCAAGAAAATGTCTCTAGTTTTTAGATATCTAATATGATAATATAATATCAAGCTCAGATCAAAGAGTTTGCAAATGGTTGATCTAGATCCCATTCATAGCTCTATCATAATATTGTGTCATTAGACAAGGCGCTTAAAATGCTTGTCTTCAGAGGTTTTGTCAGTTTAGAAGACCAGTCACAAACTGGTAGATTAATGGGCAAGTTCTAGCCAAGGGTCTGTTTTCTCTGGTAAGCAGAGAGTCTTAGTCTATTTCTAAAACTTTAATGCCTTTTAGGTAAGGCATACACACTATGATTTATTGCCGTCTCCACCAATTTCTCTTGTCTGAAACCTTTACCATATATTCACACCATTACTATCCTACTCTTAAAATAATTTGATTGTGCTATATCTGGTCAAAAGCTTCAAAAAACGTAAATTAAGTAAAATTGACAAAGAATCTAAAATTTAAAAGATTTGAAAAGGAACAGATGAAACTATGCAGAAATAGCCAGAACATTAAAAAAAAAAATTAAGAGAACGAATCAACAGTCCTAAAGAATTGTATAGCATTCCCAGTGATGAGTTGTAAAGTTGAAATATACTGTTCTAAAGTAACAAACAATAAAAACAATTTTCAATCAACCATGCTAGAGAAAAGTCTGATCTATCCTTCTATGAAAAATGACAAAATGAAATAGAATTAGAAGTGATCAGAGAATATACAGTGAAAAATATAAAAGCAACATGGTTCTTATATAAGACCTGTATAATTAATGAGGGCACCTGAGACTCAATTTTGCATGGGGTCAGCAACATAGGAAATGTTTCCCAAGGTTAGAACAAACCTAACCTGCAGTGAAAGTCTTTATGAAGAAAATATCTGTGATTACGCCAACATTTGAATACACGAAAGTATTTCCCTTTATGGCTTAGCCATTTTCTCCCTTGACATTTATCAAAGAAAACACCATTAAGTATTAGCACTGGCAGTTGATTCATTTGTTTAGAAATAAAAATATGTATTTTAGGAGAAACTGTCAGGTAGCCAAAGAAAAAATGATGTGTGCAATTGCAGCTCTTTATTCTAAGTGCCTTGGAAAATAACATTGCTTAACAATCTTTTGAATCTGAAAGTCTCATTAGTATTTCATTAAATCTCTCAATTTAAGGTGAAAGGGTATGCGATGCTAATAAGGAAAGAGAAGGAAAAAATATGCTTTATAAGGCATGGCAGCAGATTGAAAAAATAATTATGTGAAAATTTAATTAGCTGGAACCCAATTGCTAACAAAGGAATGATCAAGTTTAGTTAATTTTTCTATTAATAAAGTGAAGTCATGTCTTGGATTAGATTAATTACTGATGAAGAAAAATATTTAAATTTTAATTATTCTGAGCTTCATGATAAAATACAGAGCTCATACTCTTAAGTTTTTACTGGCTTGAAAAATAAAGGGGTTATCTATGTTCTACAGATATTTCATTCCATGAGAAAACCGTGTAAAAGCAGAACTCTTACATGGGCCTCTGCTGCTGCAGGGTAAGTCCTGACTTTAGGAAGAGGATAATGTTTTTTAATGATAATATTTTCATCTTTCTCTGTGCTCTACAAATGTCAGTAACTATTGGAATCCAAGAATATTAATTATTGTTAGTTTTTAAAAAACATATGTAATTACAAGTGACTGAATGTATTTTTACAAATATTCTAGAAATATTCAAGATGTTTAGACCTTAATAAATTAGCATGAAGATCAATATAGTTTGAAGTACAAATGCAGACTTAGAGCTACTAGAAGGAAATGAAAACCTTTATAGAAAGCACATTTTCACTCTCATTTATTAGAGATTGTAATTCGTCAATGTCTCAACAGCTTACCAATGATTCTCTTCTGCTGTTGAATAGAATTCCAAACCCCAGATGAAATATTAGCACTAAATTAAAACTCTCTTGAATTAGGCTGGTTTTTCTTGATATCCTTATTTAATCAGACCAGATAAGTTCCCCAAACAATTTTGGGACAAGTATCACTTGCCTATATTCCACTAGAAGGGATTCTGATACAGGCTTTATTGATTTGGCCTGGAATAAAAAAAGACTAAATACAAAAGTTTTGAGATGTTTGTTAAACAAGCAACAACCAAAACAAAAACAAAAAACAAAAAATTAAACATGATTCTGTGTATTCATTTACCATTCATTCATCTGTCTATCAAAGGCAAAAAGCTCTGTATAAATTTTGGAAAAAGTGCCAGCTACTATTATTAAGTATAACAGTAGCCTATTACATGGGAAAATACTTTTTCATTTAAAACACAAGTCATTTTTAAATAATCACAATCAAGAAGTAAGAGCAGTTCTTCTTAGGAATGACTAATGGCACCTTAGTGATAAAGACTCTACCAGAAGCCAGCACTGACAGCCTACTTCTGCCTCAGGAGCACATCCTGCCCAGATCATTTATAAGGGGTATTCAAATAGTTACAACACAAAGGGAAGAGCAGACTCATCAGCTCCAGAAAATGTCCATTCCCAGGAAGCTAAATCACAACCTGAAAGGTGCCCCCATGAATCAGTATTCCTATCTTTCTACATATATGATGAGAAAACTTCCACAAAGTCTGGGGAAATGCCCTCACCCCAGAGTAAAGGGATTATCTATGGCCCACAGGTATCTTATTCCATGAAAAAACTATGTGAAATCAGGACTCACTTATTAAGGAAGATTTTTAGTAGAGTAATAATTTAATAACTGGAAGAGGACAGTAAAATTAACTATTTTTAAAAAAAGATAATCTAGCATCTGCTACCTAAGGGATAGAAGGTATTTTCATCATAGAACTCTCAGAGTTTTTCTGTAAAAATATATTTTGGGGCACCTGAGTGGCTCAGTTGGTTAAGTGTCCAACTTCAACCTAGGTGACGATCTTGACATTTGGGGTTTGAGCCCCACATTCGGCTCTGTGCTAACAGCTCTGAGCCTGGAGCTTGTTTCAGATTCTGTGTCTCCCTCTCTCTCTACTGCTTCCCCACTTGCACTCTGTTTCTCTCTAAAAAATAAAAAAAAAACATTAAAAAATTTTTAGAAATACATTTGGAGGCGCCTACATGTCTCAGTTGGTTAAGCATCCGACTTTGACTTAGGTCATAATCTCACTGCTCATTAGTTCAAGCCCTGTGTTGGGCTCTGTGCTGACAGTTCGGAGCCTGGAGCCCACTTAAGACTCTGTGTCTCCCTCTCTCTCTGTCCTCCCTCACTCGTGCTTTTCTCTGTATCTCAAAAGTAAACATTAAAGAAACCTTTTTAAATACATTTTAAGTTTGTTTAATTGAAAATGGCAAGGATTAATGGACAATCAAAGCCTTTATGAAAAACCTTTAGATAAAGTTCTCAATTTCCCTGCATGATAAAGCAAACAAAATTATAAATAGGGAAACAAGTACTTGGCATCCAAATAAGAGTAGAGCAATAGTGAAATGGTAAGAAATAATAAAGGAAACTTACTGGACATAGTATGAAATTACTTTTCTTTTTTTAATGTTTATTTTTGAGAGAAAGAGAAAGGCAGAGCATGAGCGGGAAAGGGGCAAAGAGAGACAGGGAGACACAGAATCCAAAGCAGGTTTCAGGTTCCAAGCTGTCAGCACAGAGCTTGAATGCGGGGCTCAAACTCATAAACTGCAAGATCATGACCTGAGCCAAAGTGGGACACTTAACTGAGCCACATAGGCACCCCAGGAACTACTCTTCTGTAATGAGGAAGGATCATGAGAGTCTGAAAACTGCTGTGTTAAGTATTCAAATTTAGGTGGTATTTCTGATCTTTTCTATGCTCTCATTTCTCTGTGTCACTCTGAAAACTTCAGGAAAATCTTTCAAGTTCACAGGGTTACATTAACAAAAATGGAGACTAAAGGGTAAGGGGTGAAAGGATAGTAGCCACAGGAGATGCAACAGTGAGCCAGAAACAGGATTAGGAAAAGAAGGTGACCAAAGATGACAATCTGTAGGCAATCCTTGCTAGAAAGTGGGCTCGAGACATTTTAATTAGCTATTACTGTAAAAGGTGTCCCCAAAAGACTAGAATACTTAGGATATTACTTTATTCTCTAAAGTTCTCCTATTAAGTTCCTTCTTGAAAAGTACAGAATTATTTCACATTGAGATCTGCATTTTAGTAAAGAAACCCTTACACAAATATTCCTAGAATGTCTCAGCTATGCCTTCACTGAGGAAAATTATAAAGATATTGAGTAAATTTTTATTAGTAATCATTTGCATAGTGTATTAAAATTGATATTTAATCCTATAGTTATCACAATTAGTAGCTAAGAACAATAAGATGGCTCAAAAGATCTATTAATAAACAAAATGATAGCTATCTTTCCACACCAGTTGCTCTTATCCCATTTTTGAAATCAATTTTGAAGCTCAAGACTTATTTTTTACCTCTAGTCAAAATGAGTGACCTTCCAGCACTATGTTAAACAACAGTGGTGAGAGTGGACACCCCTGTCGTGTTCCTGATCTCTGGGGGAAAGCTCTCAGTTTTTCCTCATTGAGGATGATATTAGCTGTGAGCTTTTCATAAACTGCTTTTATAATGTTTAGGTAAGTTCCTTCTATTCCAACTTTCTCAAGGGTTTTTATTAAGAAAGGGTGCTGTATTTTGTCAAATGCTTTTTCTGCATCTATCGACAGGATCATATGGTTTTTATCCTTTCTTTTGTTAATGTGATGGATCACATTGATGGATTTGTGAATACTGAACCAGCCCTGTAACCCAGGAATGAATCCCACTTGATCATGATGGATAATTCTTTTTATATGTTGTTGAATTCGACTTGCTAGTATCTTGTTGAGTATTTTTGCATCTGTATTCATTAAGGATATTGGTCTGCAGTTCTCCTTTTTTGGCTGGGTCTCTGTCTGGTTTGGGTATCAAGGTGATGCTGGCTTCATAGAATGAGTTTGGAAGTTTTCCTTCTATTTCTATTTTTTGGAATAGTTTGAGAAGAATGGGTATGAGCTCTGCTTTAAATGTCTGGTAGAATTCCCCTGGGAAGCCATCTGGCCCTGTGCTCTTATTCGTTGGGAGATTTTTGATAACAGATTCGATTTCTTCACTGGTTATCAGTCTATTCATGCTTTCTATCTCTTCCCGTTTGAATTTTGGCAGTGCATGTGCATTTAGGAATTTGTCCATTTCTTCTGTGTTGTCCAGTTTGTTGGCATATAATTTTTCATAGTAATCTCTGATGATTGCTTGTATTTCTAAGGGATTAGTTGTGATAGATCCATTTTCATTCATGATTTTGTCTATCTGGCTGCTCTCTCTTTTCTTTCTGAGGAGCCTGGCTAGAGGTTTATCAATTTTGTTTATTTTTTCAAAGAACCAACTCTTGGTTTCATTGATCTGCTCGACTATTTTCTTTTTGGATTCTATATTGTTTATTTCTGCCCCGATCTTTATGATTTCTTTTCTACTGCTGGGTTTGGGGTGCTCTTGTTGCTTCCGTTCTATTTATGACCCAGCTATAGCACTGCTAGGGATTTACCCAAGGGATACAGAAGTGCTGATGCATAGGAGCACTTGTACCCCAATGTTCATTACAACAATGTCAACAATAGCCAAAACATGGAAAGAGCCTAAATGTCCATCACCTGATTAGTGGATCAAGAAGACGTGGTATATATATATATATATATATATATATATATATATATATATATATATATATACACAATGGAGTATTACATGGCAATGAGAAAGAATGAAATATGGCCATTTATAGGAAAGTGGATGGACCTTGAGGGTGTCATGCTAAGTGAAATAAGTCAGGCAAAGAAGGACAGATACCATATGTTTGCACTCATATGTCTAACAGGAGAACAGGAGAAACCTAATGGAGGACCAGGGGGAGAGGAAGAGGGAAAGAGAGTTGGGGAGAGAGAGGGATGCAAAACTTGAGAGACTATTGAATACTGAAAACGAACTGAGGGCTGAAGGGAAAGGGGGGGAAAGAGGTGGAGGTGATGGAGGAGGGCACTTGTGGGGAAAATCACTGGGTGTTGTATGGAAACTAATTTGACAATAAACTACTTTAAAAATTTTTTAAAAATTAAAAAAAAATAAAATGAGTGACCTTAAAATAAATTTTCTTCAAAGCAATACGGTAATATATAATATAAAGAGCAGGAATCAACCACATTACAATAATGAGGAATCAATTACAATATAAACTTTCACATTCCCATGTATTTTACATCTATGTTGCTCCAGGCTTTCATTTTATAAATTTCAGAGAGATAGATCATGTCATATTTCATTTCAGTGTCACTGATAAAATGGTACCACAAGGTAGGAGGTAGTATCTGGGCTATGCTTAAACACTAAAATGATCTAGGAAGCAAAAATTATCAAATCTCGAAAGGAACTATTTAAAAATTCAATACCTCTGCTCATTTTTAAAAATTATTAACTATACAGTGCCTCTGATTTATCTTTTAAAATTTAATTAAAACTCAGGGAAAAAAAAGACCAAAAAAAGAAAATAGTGGGCAATATGCATTTTTAACATTACACCAGTACATAGTTTAGCAAACCACTCAATGATTACTTAAATCTCCAAGAGAATACACTGATGTTTTATTTTGTCATGTCCATTTAATTACACTTAAAGATGCTGTGAAATTAGGGGTGCCTGGGTGGCTCAGTTGGTTAAGCATCTGGCTTTGGCTTAGGTCATGATCTCACAGTTCGTGGGTTCGAGCCCTGCGTTGGGCTCTGTGCTGACAGCTAGCTCAGAGCCTGGAGCCTGCTTCACATTCTGTGTCTCCTGCTCTCTCTGATCCTCCCCTATTCCCACTGTCTCAACCTGTCTCTCAAAAATAAATAAAAGAATATTTAAAAATTAAAAAAAAAAAGATGCTGTGAAATTATATGTTAACTTGCAGATTTTTGTCCAGCATAGAAGATGGCTTTACTGCCTTGGAAGTCATGGGGACCAGCTTTGTGTGTATCTGACCTAGCAATCTTATTCGAACACTTCTTAATGCTTTTCCAAATGGATGAAGTAATCTCAGTTTCCCAGCTGTTCTTTACTATCTTATCTGTCCCTACTTAATTAATGATTTGAATAAAATAGCCATCACCTTGTATTTGTATGAAGGGCTACATTTTTAACTTTTGGGAAATTAAACTTTGTCGGCCCTACAGATCATAGTCAAAGTTATGAGAAATAATGTCCATTACTTTACAAAAAAATAAAGCATCAGGGGCATTGAATAATACATTTTAGGGGCATTTTCAGCAACTTCCTTTTCCTCCCTCAAAATAAGTTTGTTTGTTTGTTCTACTCATTCCCTTAGTGGAGTTTGAAAACACATAAAGGGAAAAATAAGAAGAAAGACTGAACCTCCCCTTCCTTTCAACATTGTTTCTATCCTTCAAAAGATGTATTCCATAATTTTAAACATACACCAATGGGCACGATCAAATACGCCAATGGGACCAGATTTAGAGGGTATATAACTAGAGCAATCTATGAATCTGCTGATGAGCTGGTGACCATACCACCTCCACACTGGAACCATGTGTTCCAAATATGTGTATTATGGTGTTACATGTGTAAGTTAGATTAGACATTATGGGATATTGTGTACTCCAATGTTCAAAACATCTGAGATGACAGATATCTAATGGATAAAGCAAATATTAAATAAGAAATTATACAAATTAAATTATAACTAAGAAGACAAATTGCATGAAATGATGATAGTGATTGTGGAAGAACCAAATATCAAAACAATACCTGAGGAAAGAGTGGAAAATAAAACTCATGAAAACAAAAATTAACTTAGTTATCAAAATGTATCTTAAATTTATGTAAACCATAATTAAGTAAAAACAAATATATGGCATCAAATTTTCATCCAATTGAAATATTTTAGTTGAAAATAAAACCCACGTGCCTACAGTGAATTAAGCAAATAAAAGTTTATTTTCTCATGCAAACAGACATCCAGAGATAGAAACCCAGGGGTGACTACAGATGCTCACTGATGCTTTCAGAAATACAGGATTTTTTTTCTCTCTCCCCAACTCCATCCATCAGTATTTTGTCAACTTTTATACTCTTGCATATTGCCTCATGGTCACAAAACAGTTGCTGCCATACTTCTGAACATCAGTGTCCCAAACAGAAAGTAGAAGGAGTGAATGGCTATCCTATCCGGCAGTCTATTTACATTCTATTGGTCAAAACTGGGTAATATGTCCATCCTCAGACCACTCAGGGGCTAGGGAGAATGAGTTTATAAGGACTGGTTTGGATGAATTGTGACAATGCTCTGAATCACATTCCTTGAGCTCAAGGGGCATACGCCAGTACCTAAAGAAATCAAGGTTCAGGTAATAAAGAAAAAGACTTGGTGGAGCAAGATGATAAGAAGATAACAGTTGATATTTGCCATCAGATATCTTCTAGAAATTGTCTATAATTTAATAAGCTAGAGTGTTTGAAATTTTATGTAGGTGATCTTTATACTAATCCAATCTGTTAGGCAGGTACACGTTATTATTACACTCTATAGAAGGTAAGTATGAACTGTTTTGTCATTTCAGTAAAAAAATATGTGTTTGAATACCACCTGTCAACACTTCTCTTTAGAAGAGCAGGTGGTATTTTTAGCATTTTAGATTTTAAATCAACTTGTGTGTTTTTATTTTCTCCTGCCTGCCTGCTCATTTAGATTAGCTCTGTATGCTTTATGTGTATGAGGAAGTTAATTTACGGGAAATATTTCAGAAAGACATCATAAAAAAGGCAGCTCTTCACGTATGTTAAAGAAATATGATTCATGTATACTAAGAAGGAATACAGACTAAATTGTAAATAAAATAATTTTGTGAAAGGAAAAAGGGCTCAGATAGCAGAAATGATCAACTCTGTTAGCATATGATTCAGACAAAGTAACCCATCACCCAGATTTTCACAGGTAGCATTTACACCATCTAGCACATAGTAAAAATGGGCAGAGAAAGGGACAGAGGGAGGAAAAGAGATAGAGGAAGGAAGGAGTGAGTAATAATTTATAACAAATGTCTGACTAATCAAAAATAGTAAGGATAGATTGTAGATTTTGATGGCAGTTTTACAAATGATGACTCCTCAGTGTTCATGACATGCGTTCCACTACCTTACGGGCCGTACTTGATTGAAGAGCATGAACTACTTATCAGGTAACACAGGAGGAATAAGAAAGCATGTGGAGAAATCTGAGGAAAGCCCTCAAAGGAATGTTGTAGAATTGAAGCAATCATGAAGTATTAGAAATGCTAAACAAAAACAGTAAATCTATAGGCAGAAAATATGATTTTATGGTTTTGTTCTCAATTAACCAGAATAGTGAAGGGAGAAGCTGGAAGCCGTCACACAAATACACATATATGACAACAACTGTGGCTGCTGACAGCAACATTTGAGGACTCAAGAATTTCTTCAAATGGCACCAGAAAGGTCAATAGATTGCATACTGAGAGCAATAACATAAACCTATTGGAAAAGCAGATGAAAACTATTGATTGCATTCATTCAAACAACAGATATTTATGGGAGCGAGGTCTAATGCTTTGAGAAGAAAATCCACACATAAAAATTTCACTATTTATTGTAAATGTGTGCCGAGAGGCTCTCTCTACTGATTTTCATGCCCATCAAACTGAGTTCAAACTCCTTAGCAGTCAAATCCCTTCTGCCATAGCGTACCATGTTCTAACATGTGCTTCATGAAATACTGATCCTTAAATAAATATATAAGTATAAATATATAAGTAAAAAATGTATATTTATTAAAAATATCCTATATCTAGATATTAACATACAACACACATCTCCTCTTAGAGAAAAGTGGCTCACATTAAAACATAAAAGCTACAGATTCCTGCAAAAAATTTTTTTAAATTCATTCATTTGTTTAGTTAAATTTCTAAGTTTATTTGCACCCAGAGCAGTCTCTAATGTTAACCACTAGCATCTGAAGAAATTAATACTCCAGTCTAGGAAATTTTAGTCATGTCTCAGGACACTGCTAGCATTCTCTTTTACAGCATCTTTCCATATATCTAGCGCTCTCCATATATAGATGTCTGACTTCTCTTGTTCTTTAAATGCTATGCTCTTCTGTCTTTTTTGCATTTACCTGCCTTCTCTCCCCAATCTGCCTGCGTATCATTAGCATTAAAAACTTTCACAAACTCTCCCCTAATAATCTATCCTATAAAAGACAGCTTTACATAAAAGGATGTTCAATATATACTTTACATTAGCAAAAACCTAAGACTGCTTCAATGTCCTGTAGAAATGGTTTAGTATTTAGAATATTTAGAATGGTGAAATAAACAGCCATTAACATTATGAAAATTATAAAAAAGTTTTAAAATGTACAACTCTAAGTTATTTAAGTTAATAAAATATTAACTTAAAAAGCAGCATATAAGTAAAAACAGAGAGGGAGACAAACTATAAGAGCCTCATAACTACAGATAATAAACTGAGGGTTGCTGGGGAGGAGGTGGTTGAACGGGTTAAATGGGTGATGGGCATTAAAGAAGACACTTGTTGGGATGAGCACTGGGTGCCATTTGTAGGAGATGGATCACTGGGTTCTACTCCTGAAGCCAAGACTACATTGTAATGCTAATTAACTTGAATATAAGTAAAAAGAAAAAAAGTAAAATATAAAGCAGCATATAAAATTATATGCATACAATTTCCTCAAATATATGAGGTAAAACAGAGAAAGGTTAAAGTGAACTATCCTCAAGTGATAATTATGGTTTTATTTGGATTTAAAATCTTAAGGTGTATTTTTTCCTAAACATCTGGATTTTCAAAGCCCTCTACAATAACATTAATTTTATAACTAAAAATCAAAACAAAATGAAAAAACAGACAAACCTTTTATTCATTCTTCAGGACCAAGTTAATTATCTTTGTTGTCAAGAAGACTCCCCAAATTCCCTCTAACAGATGTCATTGCTTCTGCTTCTCAACTCCAGAGCACTGTGGCGTTGGTCTCCCATGGCACATCTCACAATCAACTTTGAACCAGAGACAATCGTGTAACTGTCTCACCCCACTTTTACCAAATTACATTCTATTTTGTGCCTGCTACAGTGTTTAACAGAATGCCTCTTCTAAAGTAGACATTTAGAAAAGTATTTGTTTAATGTATATTTTCTGTCTGAAATTTATTCTCTTTTGTCAACATGTTTTTAAAAGAAATTGTATAAAATCGAGTGGTATATAATTATACGCATTCACATGGAAAGATGCTCAACATCACTCATTACTAGGGAAATACTAATCAAAACTGCAATGAGATATCATGTCACACCTGTCAGAATGGCTAAAATCAACAATACAAAAAACAACAGATATTGGTGAGAATGTAGAGAAAGGGAACCCTCTTACACTGTTGGTGGGAAAGCAAACAGGTGCAGCCACTCAGATAAACAGCATGGAGGTTCCTAAAAAGTTAAAATAAAACCACCCTATGATCCAGCAATTGCATTACTAGGTGTTTACCTAAAGAATATGAAAATACTAATTCAAAGGGATACATGTACCCTGATATTTAGAGCAGCATTATCTACAATAGCAAAATTATGGAAAGATGGAAAGAGCCCAAGTGTCCATTGATGAATGGATACAGATGTGGTGGTGTGGGAAGGGGGGGAAAATTACTCAGCCATAAAAGAATGAAATCTAGCCATTTATTACGACATGTATGAAGCTAGAGAGTATAATGTTAAGTGAAATAGGTTAGTCAGAGAAAGACAAATATCATATGATTTTACTCATATGTGGAATTTAAGAAACAAATGAACAAAAGGAAAGAAAAGAGAGAAATACAAGCCAAAAAACCAAACTCTTAACTATAGAATACAAACTGATGGTTACCAGAGTAGAAGTGGGGGGAAGGATGGGTAAAACAGGTAATGGGAATTAAGAAGTGCACTTGCTGTAATGAGCACAGGGTGATGTATGGAAGTGTGGAATCACTATTGTATACATGAAACTAATGTTAACTATATGTTAACTGGAATTTAAATAAAAGTATACACACACACACACACACACACACACACAGCCTCCCTAAACTATGTGTGTACAGCTAAAGCAAGTACACTCTAAAACGGGTTCTGGAATAAAACACTGTTCTCAACTAACTGTGGCCAACAGAAAAGTTTGATAGGCCCTACACTTGGAAAATACACAACCTATCTATTCTGCTACCCAGCAGTACCTCCTACTCCTCCAACCAAGGAGCAACAAAGTTAGTTTTCCATAATCTATACTTAGTCTTTAAAAATACACTCTAGGTGTCAGTAAAATTTAATCTAAGTTTTAAACCACAAATATGAATAAATACCCTCAAATCACCAAAAAGTTGGGGGAAATTAGCATTATAGAATGAGAGAAATCTGACAAAGCTATTTACAAATTTCAAATACAGGCAGGAATACTCCTGAAAAACACATGTAGGAAAGTAAGTGTAAGTAACTATGAGTAAGTAAATGTTAAGTAAATGTAATTAATACCCTCAGAGATATTCAAAAGCCTCTCAACAACAACAAAGATCGTTATGTGGATAAAAAAAAAGAACCTATTAGAATTGGTAGAGAAAAAAAAAGTTTGTCAAAATAAAATTAAATGGAAAATGAGTAAATGAACCAACAAAATAGACTGAGGAGCCGACTAAACAACTGAATCAACTGCTAAGATCAAGACTGACCCAAAAACTTTCCCCAAAATTCAGTACAAAAACACAAACAAATAAAAAGCAGGGGAAAAGAAACAAGATATAAAAATGACAGAACAGGACACTGTGAAATATGTCTAGTGAGACATACATATACATTACCTATGCATATGAACATACACATAGATACATATACACATGGAGATGAAGACAGCAGTTATATATACATATACACACGCATGTCTATATATGTGTATGTGTATATAAACATGTGCATTATGCATATACACATGTGTGTAACGTACATTTATGTATTTCAGTAGACATATTTTATAATATACATAATACATTTTACATATAATGTATTTTACAATATATATAATAGAAGCTTGTATAAGAACGGAAAGTACAGCACCAGAAA
This sequence comes from Helogale parvula, assembly GCA_004023845.1. Classification (NCBI taxonomy): domain Eukaryota; kingdom Metazoa; phylum Chordata; class Mammalia; order Carnivora; family Herpestidae; genus Helogale; species Helogale parvula. The sequence continues at coordinate 60,434 of PJEM01000550.1, forward strand.
ATACAGAGAACCTTATACTTAATATACAGACAATGAAAGTACATTTCAAACAGCTATGGACTATATCAAATGACTGCATTACATGTTCTCCTTCCCAGCCCTCCTCCCTATCTCTCTGACATTAATTTGCTTTCTGGTAAAAGGCTTCGATCCATTATACTTGACAAAATATATCAAAAATCCAAAGAAGTCTATTAATTAAAATATTAAGATGCAGGTTTTATTACACTACCATTTTCCCTAAGGAATTAGTGGAGAAACAGAAAGGATCAGTAAACAGATTGGGGAAGTCCCTTCCATAATAACACTGTTATAGACATCTTAAACATCATAGCAAAGAAGCACTAACAAACAAATTTGTTAACAGAGATGCAAAATCTACAGTCAAGGATGTCACGATGTCAAAAAATTTGAAGGGAATTTTCTGATATTTGCAAGAATTGCAAGAATTGCAAGAATACTTGACACAGAATAATATGCTAGGAGCTGGGAGTAGGAATGATGGCAGCAATGTTGATGATGGGTTACAGCAAGCCAAAGCCACTATATTACCTCAGTGTGATTTTCTCAAAATTTCTGTTAAAAATGGTATGGAGGAGGAGAACAAGAGAAATGCTCTTATAGTCTTGGATGTTTCCCACCATATCCTGTTGTGCATGCCCACGTTTGCTAGTAAAAAAACTACTACATGTGTATACTCAGCCAAATAGAGAGTCCCTGTGCTAAGGGTCTGAGGATAACATAAATACCTTATTACACTGTGAAGGAAGGCAGAGGCAATGTAGCCGCCGGCAAAGGCAGTGTTACACATGGTGGGAAGCACTACAGTACAGTCGGGGGATGATATAGCATGGTGATTTAAGTCCCTCTTTTCTGTATGGATTTGAGCCCCCCTTTCTATCCTAGAAATGTAACCTTGGTCAGGTTGCTTAATCTCTCTATGCCTCAGTGTCCTCATCTATAAAGTAGATTTATTGAGGCCTCATTTATAAAGATCTTTTTATTGTTAAATTACAACATGTTTGCAAAACATTAGTAACATAATAATTTCTCAGTGCATGTCTGTGGGGAGCTGCCAGAAGAGCTGCCAGAAGAAAAGATACGTGCCTTGACCTGCAAGATCAGCCACCCGCACAGCTGAGCTGCATTATCACTCCCAGCACAGCAAGAGCTGCATTATCACCTTCAGCTGAGGCCTTCTTGTTTACCTCCCAAGCCTTTCTTGTTAGCCTCTTGGGCAACGTGCTGACGCTGCAGTTCCGCCCTTGTTTCCTAGCAACTAATTCACATCAACTGCCCGCCTTCTACCCTTTATAAGACATGCAATAGAGAGAGTGGCTTGATCGGAAACGCTGCCTGGCCTCCACTCTCTGTACGCCCTGTCCTGCCCTACTCTCACTCCCTCCCTCGGGAACCCACCGGACTGACCCAGCCGGCTAAGACACATGTCAATTGGTGGTGACGATAGTGATGGTGATGGTGATGGTGATGATGATGATGATAACGTAACCACTCAGGGGTAAACATCCCATTCGGTTTACCAGCAGGCAGTCTTGATGTTACAGTGATCCCAGACAGGTTTAGAGGCACAGACTCCTCCATTAATGACAGAGGGTTGAATTTTCTTTGCTATCACTCCATTTTATTTATTTGGCCCTATTAGCCTAAAGAATACCTGAATCTATTAAAGAATAACTACAGATTGCATTAAACACACAAATGGAATGTCAAATAGAATGTTGTAACAAGTAGCCCAATTCTTGTTAATTATCATGATTAACAACCTTAACTTTGAAAGTTCTCTTTAGCGGTTAATCTGCTTGTGGAACCATTTGGAGGTTACTCCAAAGTACTATATTGAATGATGGTTAAATCTGTAAGATTTGGGGAATAAACTATTTCCCTTAGTTCTAATGCACCTATCAGGAATGAATTCAGAATGTATATCTTTTTCTCTTTTTTTAATTATTAAAACAAGAGCATCTGAGGAAACTTGTGGCCCTCCACAATTCTATTATCTTCAGATATTAAATAGGAAAGGATATGGTTTTATTTCCTAGTTCCTTTGCTAAGTATTATTTGGGAAACTTTAGCTCATGTGAACAAATGAGTGTCACTCTATTAGCCTTCTTGATCAGGGAAAACAGATGTTTTTGCAGTTCATAAACCAAATCCCAGTCTTTAAAATGGAGATAGAAGAAGAGGACAAAGTGATACATGAAAGAAGACCCATAATAAAAAAAAAAAATAATAAAGATTTGGTATGTGAATGAGACAGTAAAAGGAGGAAACAGGAAGAGGGATAGCAGCTTCATAAATGCTAAGAAAGGGGAATCTGTGCATCAGGCAGAGTTGAGATAGGAAAGGAAGTTAAGAGAACCACTTTGTGCTCATAAGCAACAGTGTCCAATTAACAATAAGCTCTCACCAAATGGCAGCTATTATCAATTGTAGTGCTGTGTGGTAGTTTTTCAATGTCAAAAAATTCTTTGATGCTTCCCCCTTCAAAAGGTAGGGCCTGCTTATCCTCCCCTAAGGGTGGGTGAGACCTAATCCATTGCTTCTAATGATACATAGAATAAGGTGGATGGGCTAGTGTGCATCTGCAGAGACAAGATCATTATAGACATCTCTATGACTCTGGGGCTCCCTTGGTGTTCTCTATGGATCACTCACTCTAGAAAAGTTAACTACCATGTTGGGAGCATCACTGTGGAATGGGCCATGTGATTAAAAAAAAAACTGAGGCCAGCTGCCAAGAGCCAATGAGGAATTGAGCCTTTGATCAACAGTCATGTGAGTGGTCCTTCTTGAAAATAGAGCTTCCAGCCCCATTCAACCTCCAACTGGCTATAGCCCAGACTGGCATCTTGACTATAATATCATTAGATACTCTTAGCCAGAACCACCTACTTAAGCTACTCCTAAGTTGCTCTGAGTTGCCAAATTTGAGACAAGTATCCACTATATGCTACTATTATTACTTTCAGGAAAGTGTTTAAATGGGCATTTGCCTTTAATGTATTGCTCAATGTATGGATTTCTATACGGATTTGAAATATTAATTCAAACAAACATAGTACTGAAATTTTAGAATCCCCAGAATATGAAAATAATCGTATCCCTGAAAGCACTGCAGCCTAGAAATCTGAGAACAATACATACATAAAACTAGAACATAAATGCTTAATGAATTCTACTTTCTCCTCACAACTAGTAGAATCCTAGCTTGGTGAACAGGATGTGGATGGATATGAAAATATGGGACTTACAATGAAGAGCCAAAATAGATGATGTATTTTCTTCACCTTGTCCAAATTCTATCTCTACCATTAATTCTACATTGCTTTGACTTTACCTCAAAACTTTATTATTATTGTTATTTTAAAAAAAACATCCTATGCTTTTTCTTTATCAAAGTATAGGTCATGCAATCCAATCTCCACAGAAATTTCTTTCACAGTATTCCTGACATATTATAATATGGCTGTTTCTTTCATAATTTCATTGATGGAGAATGAATTTGTTTTTTTAAAGCATGCTAATATATAGAAACCCAAGTTATCAAATTATTGGTAGGTTAGGATTTCCTGTTTCCTTGAAACACACTCTTGCAACCTAAATCAAAATAGAGCAAATCAAGTATGTAAATCCTTCAAATTGTGGACAGTTAACATTTAATCTTTTAAGTCTAGCAGAAACGATGAAGAAGATTCCCTGAGGGGCTTGACACACACAATCCTAGGTGGGAGAACAGAATTAAAGAGTTACAAATGTGTGTAGCATTCTGCGGTGCAGTGAGGACTAAATACCAAGGGTCAAAACTTATGGCCTTAGACCAAATCTCCTATCTTTTGTTCCTAGCTCTCAGCCCAAATTACATATAAATACCCACATTAAACTACTGAAGGAATGCATTCTCTTCTATACTCTTTTCCCTGAACCTGTAATCGTCCAGGTCAGACTTATAAAAGTAAGTGAGAGTAATGTATTTCAACAGAAGAATAAGTTCTTAACTCCGTAACCAACTCACCTTTCAGGTTTTTATGACTGATTGTGGACAACTTATATGCTTTAATACTATAATTACAATAAAAATGATTAAATGGCCCCTGGTCATATCATCAGTAAATGTCTTGAGTTAATTCATATAATGAGATCATAAAATGTATAATAGGATGACTGACCAGTGAGAGATTTTTGGAATTAAATCACCATATTATTTCATTTACATAGAATCTACTCTAAAGAAAAGAAGGCAAACACTCACATGACAAGCTTGATTAGTTCACAAAGAACAAAGTCAGTACTAATTTTAGTAAAACCTAATTTTAATCAAGCAATATCATTTTCATTCATCATCTTTTGGCTCTAATCACTGTCTTCACTTGACTATGGAACAAAAATGATTGCTAGTTTTTGAAGGTTAATATATAGAGTTATCATACTGCATTTATACCCTTTGCTGCAAAACACCACAAATTCCTCACAATGTTCCAATATTATTCCTGGATATACAGGTGAATCTGTCTAAGCGTCTTTGTGTTTATAAAAGCTTACCATATACACACCCCCCCCCCTCACACACACGCTGACAAGGGAGTATATGAAGTCAGGGGTGTATGTAATGCCTCATGACGACAAGCAATTATATAACAAGGAAATATATGTGACAAAAATCAGGCACAGAAATATTGATATCAGTAAATGATAACCAATAATTCAAAAAATACAAATTCCTGTCTCTCATATCCTGAAGATTAGAAATACTATTCCTATACCACAAACTCACCCTTGGCCTGCATCCAGCCATCAACTGATTTATAGATCCTCTGATAATAATGTATTTAGTATGTGGTTATTCCTTTCATCCATGAACAATATGCTTTTACTCTTGAATAAAAAGTATAGGCCTTGAATGATATAATAACAAAAATGTTTTCTAATGTATTATATTCAACTGTGGCAATAAAATAATTTATCCTTTGCATGGCCGATCAAGGCATACTGAAGCTTGAGAAATACATAAATACAACTCTATCTTCAGTTTCAGTGCAAAATGCAATAGTAGTTACGCAACCATACGTGCACATGTACAAAAACACACATGCACTTCTGCTGCATTATGGCTCAGTTTATACAATGTCTTGCATAGATAACATGAGATTTAGCACTGTTAGCAACTACCTCTGTCACGCCCTTCTCATCCCCTATTTCTGCAAAAATTTTCCCTAAACCCTAATTATACGTTCAGTTATGCTTTAGAAATAATTCTGGCATTATTGGAAGATTTTTAACCATCTATACCATAGGATTCTTGGACTCAGAATCATTCTTGGATTCAGAATCATTAACACAGTATTTGGTACTTAACAGCACCCTTGTGTTGAGTACAAACACAACTGCTCGTTTCTGCTTATTTCTAAAGTAACATCCCTACTATTCAGAGTGTACTGACCAGATCCCAGTCTTGCTCATTGTTCTTGAATTGCTGTCTTATTAATGTGCCCAATGACATAATCTCTCTGGGTCTGATATTTTACTCAATATCCCACCCAAATCCCAAGAGCTTCCCTCAGTTACAACTTTGGGTCTAGGATCTTGCCACAGAGCAAAATCTGTCTGCATGGCTGCCTGCCTGACTCATCTATTAATTCCCATCTTATACTCAGCAGGGCCTAGCTCTGTCATTGTCCTGGACGGAACTACGTAGGGTCAACAATGGAACAGGACTAACACCTCTGGATGATGTCCATGCCTTTAGAAACCATGCCTTGATCAGGCTGTCTCCACACTGGGCTTCAAACTATGCATCCTATCACTGCTTTTTCTCAAAACTTGCCCAGCCAAGTAGAGTAGATCCTGAGATATTACTTTCCTGGTCAATTCAATCCGTGGAAAAATAATTGTCTCTTTTATTTTATATATTTGGAAATTGAATCACATAAATAATTTGGTATAACTTAAGGAAGAATATACCAATACTGCCATCACCACCAAAAAAAAGAAAACAAGATCATAAAACACAAATGTGATCTCAATAAAGTCATTTGATAATTATCTTATAAGAAGGTCATGTTTTTCTTATAATTTAGTTGCCACGTATATATTATTAACTGAAATTCAAATCAGATGGCAAGTTATTTCTGAAATATTTTTAAATGAGAATTTATGCTTCACATATCTTAAATGTTTACTTCTAGAATGCCTCTATCAAGTGAAGTTCTAGTAAGATGAAGCAAAGCATCTCTGGGAAACTCATTCTGGAGTTGTCTCCTACCTAAAATTGCTGTGAAAGACAAAAATTCACTTCTGGATGCTATCAAATGGTTTGAAAAGCTGGAGTTATTAATCTCTGGATAAACAACAGAAAACATATTTTATCTGATAGGCTTCTAACACTTTTTTCTAAAGTCTTATAACGTATGCAAACCCTGAATAAACTATACAGAGCTATTTATGGTACCTGCCTAAAAAGACAGAATACAATTCATATGTATCTTTTTTACAATAAATTTTGCCAGAAACTTCAAATGAAATGAACAGAAGATGACCAGAAAAACAACTAAATCTTTAATCCATTACCTTGCTTTAGTCAGTAAAATTATTTAAAGCACATCTATGACAGTCATAATATGTGACCAATACACGTTTCCAACCTACTTGTCCTCTTTTCCTAGACACAATGCATTATCACTTTAATACACTTCTAAGGGGAACAGTCAAAGATAAAGATGATGAAATTTTACAATGGACTTATTTGGAATAAGCTTTTTCAAGATGTGCCATGGTATTAAAACTAATCCTCCTTAATCTCTTAAGTCCACAGAAATATACAATGAAAATGATGTGACTTTAAGGCTCCATAAGATATTAAATCAAAGACAGATACAGAATTTTTAAAAAGATTTTTAACATCAGATACAACGGAAACAGTTTCCACTTTAACCACCCTTATGAGAATCCTTCTTTACCTCAGCAACCAAATTTCTACTCAGCAGTGTTACTGAGCTAGATTCTAATGGTCTTTACTGGGCCCTAATCAAACGGGAAAATGAGGTTTTATACCAACGTAAGTTTTATTACAGTTTAAATCAGGTTGAGATATCCATGTCTCACTCAGTTTTTTCCTGCTATACTTTGCTGTAATTTCCTTTCTTCACGCCTCTTTTTCCTCACATGCCTTCAATAAGACATTCCTTAAAACTCTTCCTGTAGACTTCTTTCTCTCTCTCAATTCACTCTCTCCTCATGTGTCCATTATAAACCTTCCAAGAACGTATTTTTGGTTATATCCAGCTTAGTTCCAGTCTTCTCCACATACAAGAATTGCAGGAATAATCCCTATCTCCCTATATCTCAAATTCCAAACCTTAGATGCTGTTACAGAACAAAAACAAAGGGTTGCTTTAGTGGCTCAGTCGGTTAAGTGTCCGACTTCAGCTCAGGTCGTGATCGAGCCCCGTGACGGGCTCTGTGCTGACAGCTCAGAGCCTGTAGCCTGCTTCAGATTCTGTGTCTCTGACTTTCTCTGCCCCTCCCCTGCTCATGTTGTGTCTGTCTCTCTCTCTCTCAAAAATAAATGATAAACATTTAAAAAATACACAAAAAATCAACTCACTTTTTAGAACACTGCATTGTATTAATTCATATCAGTTCATATTAGTTCTCATGTATTAGATCTATAACAAGAGTACCTACACTTCAGAAAAATTCCTCAACCTAATCTAAAACTTAGTTCTAGTGTTTTCCTTCTTCTGCGACAAAAGCTGAGATCTAGAACCTCCTGAGATAAAATTTAAATTGTGGTTTACTTCTTAAGTTCTAGCTTAATTTCTTTGCTACTCTTCTTTCTCCATCAAAGCTGCAAGAAACTAGAAAGAAACTACAAGAAACCCAGATTGATCCAGAATCTGGTATTAAAAAATATATTCATTATGTTTGTCTCCTTCTTCACATCCTGGCCTATTACACAGAGAAAGCAGCATTGCTTATATTCTATCTTTTCTATTCTGTTTATATTCGATGTTTTTACATTTACTATACCCTGATACCTAGAAAGTCATTCTCTTTAGGATTAGAATCTTCCTGATGTTCTGAGAATTCTGGAATTTCAGTACAAAGTTTCTTTCAATTACTCCTTCTCACAAACCTCACTGAGCAATACAAGCAAAATATACTTAAATTCTTGATCCAAAGTAACAATAATAATAATGGTGAAAACAATACTGTTTATTAGTTATACATGTTTCAAAGCAAATTACTCCCAATTGTTTAGCTTCAAACAACATGCAATTAGTATCGCACAGCCTTTCTGAGGATCAGGAATTTGGAAGTGCCTTAGTTCAGTAGTTGTGGATCAAAGTGTCTCGTGGGTTTGCAGTCTCCAACTGATTTATCCTCCTTTCTTCAACCATGTCTACCTTTTTATCACAGAAATATTCCACATAACCTCATGTGGTTTATTAAATGCTTGTTAAACTGATGAATATTTTGTACCTGTTAAATTCTCAGAAGGATCTATATTAATTTTTTAAATGTCATCATATTGAGTCCTATGATAACTCTCACTAATTCATTACACAATTTCTCTTTGGAGGGAAGCAAAGGCATAGATATAAGAAGGTTGTTCTCAAGCGTTTTGATTCCACAGTTCCTACAAAACTTAAAGCTTATTGCCTGGAAGTCTTTCAATTGTCTAGCAGGTTTTCTAACTGATAAAATAAACAGTAACATTATCACAAAAATTGCTTACAGGAAAAATAGCTGAACCAATAAAACAGAAGGCTTAAAAAATATTAAGGAATTATTCACACTATTGATCAAACTTGAGATATGAATTTGTACTAAAGATGAATACTCATGTGGAGAAAACACACATACCAATGTTTCCTAATGCTATTATTTATGGTATATAAGATGATAATTATATTTTAAATTCTTTTTAAAAATATTGTTTAGTTGATTGAGCATCTGACTTCGGCTCAGGTCATAATATCACAGTTCATGGATCCGAGCCCCACATCTGGGTTTGTGCTTATAATTCAAAGCCTAGAGCCTGCTTCAGATTCTGTGCCTGCCTGCCTGCCTCTCTCTATCAATAATAAATATTTTAAAAAAATAAAAATATAAAAATATTGTTTAAAAATCATTTTAACACACAAATTACTTTTACTGGCTTATTATCTGAAAGATCTATACAACTGAATAAACTGTTATGAAGTTTCTTGCAAATAGTTTGGGTTTTTGTGTAAGGATAATAAAACACATAACATGAAACTTATGAAAAATATTGTATCATTTATCATGCCCCCTGGTCAAAAAAAATATATTATGGCACGATAAAACAGAACTGAGAAATATTTTAAAGGATTATCAATATTCCAGGTAAATAATCCACTAAAATATGGACCATTTAAAAGTACAGTCAATTCTTGTCATTCACAGTAGTTATGTCCTACATGGTCACTGTGAAGATGGAATTAGCTAATACTGAACCACTGTTTCAAGGGGAAATACTATATTAAGTCCCTGTAGGCATCTGGTCATACTTTCATCAGCTGATCAATAAATATCTTGTTGCATGCCTGCTTCTGTGGAAAGACACCTTATTTAATATAAACTATTGCCTCATTAACATTGAACTCACTATAACTCATGCCTAAATGACACATGTTTAACATACCCTTACTCTAAGATTCTTTATAAGGCACATCACAGCCTTCTTATAGATACCACATTAGCACTATGGCTGGGTCATTTTAAACAAGAAATCCCCAATAAATTGTACAAAATTGTGGAAAACATGGCACAAAATAAACTGCAAAAATGAGACTTGTTCACAGTATAAGACTGAACCAATAAGGCAGTGTTCCCTTGTTTTACCTCAACTGGGAACATACGGATCGGGCAACTCAAACATTTCGCTGCTGTGTGTGTGCAGGCAACAGTGCAAGTGCTAAAAGTATTGCTTTTAGGGTTACAAATAAATTTTAGTGGGTAGGGGAACTGCAAATACTGAATCCATGAATAATGAAAACTGAACTAGAATACATTCCAAGTGATAGCTTTGAAATCTGAAGACTATAATTTTTCTGACTCCTACAAAGTGGATTAATTTGATACCTTCCTGAGCACGCATCCTCCTATTTGACCCTATCTCTACTTTGCTGGCAGTCGATTTCTGCAAACTGCATGGCATGAAGGGGTTCAGAAGGAGCTTTCCCAAAATGTATCATATTGGCATGTGAATTATTTCGAGCTGCAGACAATTAAGGCCCCAGAAAGAGCTTTTTACTCCCCAATCAAAAGACTCTAAGAATTGAGACAGAGGGGCTAAGAGAGCTATCAGTAGATATAACTACAAAGAGTGTGGGCTTGGTGTGGGAAGCTGGGGAGAGCTGGGCTGGGCCTGCTTGTCCAAATTTCTCTCTCACAGATGGTCTCAGAGTCTCTGCAGACCATATATTTGCTGTTTACCAAATATTTGCTCTTTCCATCTCTTTATGAATTGTCTCACTTCCCTCTGAAACCCCAGGCCCCTCCTCCCCTCATCTCAGCTCAGGATGGTACATAAACCCCACTGTCTGACAGCCTGTGAGCCTCTACATCCAATAACAAATTAAAAATACCATCTTCATAGGGCTCCCCTTCAAATGAAATTAAATTTGCTTTTCTCCTCTTAATCTGTCTTATTTCAATTTAATTAATAAACCATCAAAAAGAACTCAGAAAGGTGGAGGGAATTTTTTTCTCCCCTACACTAGTAAATCCATTTGGCTTTCAGCGTTATATAACTATTTCCCCTTCTTATCTCTCATTTGGTTCTTTAGATTTCCAAATCCAAACACCTCTTTCAAATAAATAGACTCAACTTTCTACTGTCTTAATCAACTTTTTCTTAGATCATGCTTTATTCTTAACCATTATTCATGTTCTTTCTGTTTTATTTTCAAATCTTAGAATAAATCACATATCTGATGACATCATTTCATCTATTAGTCCTTAATTCTTTACAAAAATTTGGCCACTACATCCAATACCAAATTAAAAATCCATTCTCTACAGATATCAAAAATCTTTTCCCTGCCAAATCTGATGGCTTTGGTTTATATCTCATTTAAACATGAACCACTTACTCCACCCTTTGTAACTTTTTATCACTCCATGCATCATGCCTTTTTTGCTTAGTGTTTGACATTGCCTTGTGTTGTTGCTGGTTCCCTATCTTTGTAACTGTCTCTTCTTTTTCTTCTTTCCCTCTATCTGTAAGGCATTCGTAAGAGGAAGGACCTTCAAATATCTGGACTACACTGAAATAAATCTCTGGGCCAAAGATAGAGTCACCTCTGCCGGGCATGCCACATCAGCAAACAGAATTTTCATGTTCCTAAAACACAGTATTTCCACTCAGCCAATCCCCAAAATGCCAAGCTAACACTGGGCTCTATACTTACTTACTTGCTCCTTGATCTTTCCAAGTCACGTTAGGTTACAATCCTGGGCAATCATGTCCTTTTTCTATATTGTTTATAATGCACTAAAAACTAGCTCTTACCCAAAATCCCTCAGGGATAGTGCCCCACTGTTTGTGACGCACTATCCTTCCTCAACCCCAAGATTACTTTCTCCTAATAAATTACATCAAACTTGTTGCTAAATTGTTTTAGTTTTGTCATTTTAATATAACCCACAATATTAAAGATACTTTGTATTATGACTTAGTACACACACACACATAAACATGAAAATATCTGAAATAAAAGTCTATAAAATAATTCTCCCTCTTATTAACTGCAAAGCACTCTGATACTGCTTTTCTACTCTATTAACTTTTTTCTTTTTTAAAATAATGCCACTCAAAAAGTGCTTCTTTCTGACTTAAAATCCCTCCAAAATGATACTTAGTACTTTGTGCTTGACCCAGAAATAAGCCTCCTAGTTGCAAAACTAAAACATGAATAAAATATATATATGTATGTATAAATATATACATCTATATGTATATATATTTCAGGAATGGAGTTTATACTAATATTAAAAAGAAAGAATTTAAAAGTATGTATTTTTTAAATACTAAAATAAAAACCTATTATTTCTTTCTTTAAAAATATTAAAAAGTACTTTGGAAAAATTTGAAAGATTGATTCATGTAATATAAACTAAGGAATATGCAAGAAATTTTTAAATTTTTGATTTATCTATAGATTGGAAGCGATTATTTCTACTTTAAAATTCAAAACAATTGAACAAAAATAATAGTGTTCTCAAATACCACTACAAGGTCCTTATTATAAGCTCTAAAGAGCAATTCATATGGAATCAAAGTAAGCACTGATAGTTTCTGAACTTTTAGGCTAGAGAGTCCATAATATTTTCTTGAAAATTATTTCTATCAAGTGAAGAACTCTGAGTTTAAAATTCAAAAGCATATTCAGAAAACCCTGGCACTTGGGAACCCATTCCTCTCTCTCAGTGGTGACTAAACATCAAAACAGAAAAAGAAAATGACAACCAACAGAGAAAAACTGTGGTAAATCCATTAGCTAATAATTGATTAGCGTTATTCATATTGACATTTTATATATTTTTCACATGAAAAGGCTTAAGTTTCCAAATGTGAATCACCTTAACCCTACCACTGAAAGACAATTTGCATCACTTTATAAGTGTAAGGGTGGAAACTTTTTCCTTTCCCTCCTAGGTTCTTTCACTGGTCTAATGATTCAATTGCCATAAGACCGATTAACAGGCGAAAACCATTTCATTCCATGTATACAGGAGCCCCGTAACAAAAGGAGACCCAGAGGCAGTCCAGCAACTGAAGCTCAAGTGCTGTCCTGAGTGATGGAATGGTCTGGGGACCTGGGGCTTCCAAGGGAAGGAGGGCAATTCACAGGAAGCTGAGTGCTGGTGTTTGGTAATCACATTTTTCCCCTGCCATGCTAATAAATCTTTCAAATAAAAAGTTGCCCCTGCTAATTTCTCTTCCAGGGCCAGGCCTCCTATTTAAATTATTTTAGGCAGTTAAGGGGGAGGTAAACATTCTTCCTAAACCTGTTGGGTCCTCCACTACCTTCAGCTCAAAATAATCCGTATGGCAAAGAGACCTATTTTGGGGTGGCATATTCCATTCTTTACAAGGAAAGAACTGAGCCCTCCATAAAACACCCCATGATAATATTACATTTTGGTCACTAATGAGGTAAATTTCTATTTACTTATATGCTAATTCTTCCACAGAAGGTATACATGAAGTTAAAGATCATCTGAAAAGCTAGAGGTTAAAAGGTTTCATTGATCCCATTTTATGGTTTTACAAGATATGGATAGATATGGATAAGAAAGATATTTTTAAAGTAGAAATATTATAGTTGAATCTAGAAAACAGAGTTACTGTTTCTATAAAAAGAGAACCATGTCTTTAATGAAAGAATGTGTATTTAGAAACATAAAATAAAGCCTTAAAATTAAAGCCAAATTCTGGTCAATTTTGCCTCTTATTTTTCTGGTTAAATGAGGGATGTTCTATTAGTGTCAAACCTTTCATTTCTTAAAGCTTTCTATCATCCTTCTTAACTTGCTGCCTACAGTTCTATTGAAATTATATACCAATAAAAGTGAATACGCTCTGAGTGAGGGGCAGAGTGTCTATGTCCTGGTTTTCTTTACTGCAAGAACTTTGGAACATCTATTTTGCGTGGATAAAGGCATACTTTTGCTTATTTACTAATTCCTTTCTATATGCCAGAACTTGAAGTACTGTAGTTTTAAAAACATTATCTCAAAATTTGTCAACATGTCTAATTTTTTTTCTACTCATAATAAAAATTTACCTTCAGTACTCGAGAACATTTTTTAAACTGTAGTTGTGTATCAAAAGAAGATGGGTCCCTAGAGATCTTCCTGACCATGTGGTTTGACATGACCATAGTTAGGCAGTCCTGGACATCTTTGGTTTTCCTGTGGGATTACACATTATTCAGATTGCTTTTCAGGGAGCAGTACACTCTCACTAATTCAAAAATGCTTTAAGAACAGGAAAATGTTTTGATAAAATTTGAAAATGTCTTGTACTTAGAGACTTTGGGAACCATCTATATCATGATCCATCAATATTTCCAGTAATAAACTTGTGACATCATAAAGCACTGGTGTTAAAATAGACCATCTCTTGAAAACTTGAAATCTCATGGAATTTTTCTTGAAAGCTTGTGTGTATGTCAGTTTTTTTCTTCCATTTCTTTGGCCCCCTAAGCAATTTTCAGAACTTAATATTGACTTCATATTGATGAAAATATTTCTAAAAGCAAGATGGTATTCTTAATTGGATACTATTATTAACTTTCAGAAAGTATTTCTTTGTTTCCTACCTTGCATTGGTAAGTACATGTTTAAATACAGCAAGAGATCATCATTGCTTTAAACATTTATGGCGTGATCACAGTCATTCAGTAATTCAATAAACGCTCATTGAGCATTTTTGAGGTGTTAAACTTGAGACAGACAATGAACATATAGCACAAATAGACAGACAAGCAGGTCATTTCAAAGCCTGTATGGCCTCAAAGGATACACAGAATTAGAACCAGGAGACTCGGATTCCTGTTCCAGCACTGTCACTTATCAGTCATGTGCTTTATGTCCACTCTTTCAGTGAGACTCTTCAAATCCAGCTTTAGCTCACAAATTAGAGAATTTTTGTAAGAATATAAATAGTAAACAATTCATTAAAAGTGACCACTCAGTATCAGCATGTGGGGTAGCCTGAATATGATTTATTATATTTAGTTTTACTTTGAAATAACATTAGCCACCTCTTAGAGATGGCTTTCCCCAAGAAATATTAGTGTCTAGACATGTTTCTAGGATCAATTCCAATTGAGACTTCATTCTTCATCTTGCCTTCCATGCCTACATCATCTGAACTCTACATCTAGATCATCTACATCTGCTAATTTTTACTAAGAACTAACTCTTCTTCCTCTGCTTATCTCTTAATTCCTTAGCAAATACATGGGCTTTGGCCACTCATATCTTAGGTGCCACCAATTGCTCAACCAAGAAATAGTTTCCACTATTATAGAAATTTAATTTTAATTTTTGTAATTTTATAGGTTTGTATAAAAGTTTTTGATATTTTTGTCCACCGTTCTCTCAGCACACATTGATACCCTGAGATTAAGCCATAGATTAATTAATATTTAGCCAAACTTTCATTTTTCTTGAGAATAGTTTGCCAGTATGTTATGTGTTTGTGGTGTGGACAAGAGGCCTAACATTGAGGAAGTCCTCTTTTCTATGTTTCTTATAGAGTTTAACAGAAAGTAGAGCCTGAATCTTAGACTCATATGCTACTGCTTTATAAAGAAGTGCCATCCCAGGCAACAGGAGTGCCAGATAAAAGGAGTGAAATAAGACAGAAGCAAAAGATAGTATGCGAATGCTTCATCAAACCGGCCATGGCTAAATGTGCCTGGAATCACACAGGTGTATCTTCTGTGTTGCCACATATACTTCACATTAGGTCACTGCATCTATGGAGGACAAAAGGAAAACTTTTGTCCACTGTTTACCTTTTGCCCTGGCAAAAGTTTCTGTGATAGACTGTTAAATCTCTCACACTTCTGACTTTTGTTTGCATGAGTGCTAAGCATCCCACACTTTGGAGTCAACGAAGAAAACCTTTGGCAAGGGAAAAGAGTTATATATCTGGGGCACAAGGTGAGGGGTGTCAAGCTGCACCTAAGGAAAGTTTATTGGCACCTGGGCCGAGCTGGATGACTCAGTAATGGTTGAAACAAAAGAGACTGAGCTAATCTGCAGTCACAGGTAAGGGGCATCTGATAAAATGTGGAATATATGTCCTTTGGGAGACCAAGTTTTTAACAACACAGATCTAGGAGATCTGTGATGAGATCTATGTTGTAATTATTTAGTTCCGCTATATTCAGAACAAGAGGAAGAAAGAGGGGAGGATGGAAGAAAGAGAAAAAGGGAAAGAGGGAAAGAGAGACAGACAAAATTTACTCTCATTTTCTAACCTACTCTCTCGGCTCTTCTAATTCTATCCACACAGGTAATTATCCACTGTCAGTGATGTGGCATATTCCTCTAAAGGCTGATTTTTACTCTTTCACAGACAAATTTCAAACATACTTGCTCACACAGACACACACATTTTTTTTTTACAGATATGGAATTGTGGTATATATATTGGTCAGTATCTTGCTGTTTTCTCTTTAGAAGTTTATTTTAGGGGCACCTGGGTGGCTCAGTCAGTTACGCAGCCGACTTCAGCTCAGGTCATGATCTCACGGTTCATAAATTCAAGCCCTGTGTCGGGATCTGTGCTGACCGATAGCTCAGAGCCTGGAGCCTGCTTCGGATTCCGTGTTTCTATCTTTCTCTGCCCCTCCCCTGCTCATGCTCTGTCTCTGTCTCTCTCAAAAATAAATAAACATTAAAATTTTTTAAAAGAGAAATTTATTTTAACTCTTCCACTATTGTCTGTATCAACCTAGAAGGAGGAATAGAAAAGAAACAACTAGATATAGATAGCTCCCTGAAGGATTCTCTATGTGAAAGTCAGGAACTTCCCTTCTCTGCCCAGGTCATGATTTACCAAGATGCTATGCCTCTGCATCAGAATGAACTCCAACCTCTGAAGTTTCTACAAAGATCTTACAACATTATGGGCATGTCCCAAATTTAAAAACCACTGCCCATCTACTGCTGTATGTACTTTACAGACCAGTACTAGAGTCCTAGTTTTGTTGAGTTGTGTGGACAGAATTTGTGGAGGGAGACAGCAATTTCAATGGAAATGATGCATGACTGAAAATCTGGGATAGGAAGCCTTACTGAGGCATAAGAATCTCAACAGGCATGATAATGAAGATACAATATCTATACACTTGAACTATCAGAGTCTCTACTCCAGCAGAGATATCAAGGATAGTATAACAATTTTTATTTTGTCCAAAGATTTTATTTTTACCATCTGTTCAAATTATCTACTGCTGCAAAACAAATTCCCTGAACTTAGTAGCATAAACAGCAGCCATTTTATTTTGCTTACATGTTTTGTAGGTCAGGAATTTGGACAGTGTGCAGCACAGATGGCTTGCATCTAATCCGAGCGTCTGAAGCCTCAGCTGGTAAAACATAAAGGAATGAAGGCCTCTCAAGGAGGTGTGGTCTAGCATCTGGAAGCTTCTTCTCTCATGAAGCCTGGCATCAGAACTGGAAGATGGAAGAGCTAAGCTCAGCTAGGACTGCCAACACTACATGTGGCTCCTCAGGGTGATTTGGGAATCTCAGAACGAGTTGGGGCTCTCAGAGAGAGAATTTGAGAGGAAGAAGAGACAAAGGCAGATGCTGCAGAGCTTCTTCTGACCTGGTCTGGGAATCCATGAAGCATCACTCTTAGTGTGCTCCACTGGTTACAAGTGACTAAGACCAGCCCAGACTTCAGGGGAGCAGAATTAGACCCCTACCACCGACAGGGGAATGACAAAGTCACACTGCTCAAAAACATGTGCAATGGGAGAGTTTGTTGAGGCCATCCTGGAAAATACAATCTACCAATATCATTCCATAATATTCAACTCTTAGTAAACACAGAAAATCATTAGTAAACAATTTCATACTCTTAAAGATCAAGAAATTAAAGTGATTTGCTGATAGCTACACAAAGCTCACGACTTGGAGAAAGTAACTAACAACTGACATACACTATGGCTGTGAAACTTCCCCTACATCATTTGTGAAATATAATTTTTTCATTAAACACTGTGAAAAAGAAAGGTTATTTACTGACATATATATATATAATATATATTACATTTATTTATTTTTGAGAGACAGAGACAGACAGAGTGTGAACAGGGGAGGGGCAGAGGCAGAAAGAGACACAGAATCTGAAGCAGGCTCCAGGCTCTGAGCTAGTGGTCAGCACAGAGCCCAATGTGGGGTTTGAACTCACGAACTGTGAGACCATGACCTGAGCCGAAGTCAGATGCTCAACCATCTGAGGCACCCAGGTGCCCCACTGACCAATATACTTGAACTTGTGATGTAATTTCATGAGTTCTTTCTGAAACGTATTAATTTTTTGTGACCTTGAGCAAGTCTCTTACAATCTTGGGGCTTCTGTAGCTGAATTTAATAATCAAAATATATGCACAAATCCCAAGGTGCACAGTGAAAGCAAGCATTACATTGTTAAAGTTTTTTTAAATGTCAGCCTAGTAATGGCTACATGATGATTACAATAATAATGGTGATAGTGGCTCGTGGCATAAAAGTGATTATAATGCTTCTCTTAGAAATTGATTTTTGTGCCTCTCAGATTTCCCTCCATGTTATCAAAGGTTCCAACAAATTCTCAAGCACCTTCTGAGACTCACCTTAAGTTTTCATATGCAAAATAATTATTTTATATGTCAAGAGGAAAATAAATGGAACAAGAATAAATGAATATGATTAAGAAATTCAGTAATATATTCTGCATTATTTCCTGAGAATGATTAATTGTCCAATGTTTACCAGAGGCCATGTAAGCTCAAAAAACATTTGTTGAAAAAGCAAAAATTATAGTGAGGATGTCACAATTTTAAAGCAGTTATTTATTCTTTTATGTCTATCTCCCTACAATCGGGAGGATTAAAAACATTAAAGAGCACAATATACTACACTTTTACATGTAAGGACTAGGAAATTCTTAGTTTCATAAAAAATTCACTGGAATACATAAAGAAGCCAAACCTAATCCCCTAAATAGATGCTTCCTACTTTTTAGAGGGAGAATTATTTAGCAAGTGTTTCTGGTGTTTCATTCAAAAATTACCTTTTAATATTAGTGACAGAACAAATGGTCCCTAACCTTAATAGTTTCAAATACAGGATTTATCATTTCAATTGAAGTTAAGTACATTCTCCTCCCTCATTATTCCCAATTTGCTAATAACAATATTAACCACAACAAAGGCAAAAACGTTCAATTTTATCACAAAGATTTTTGTTTGTTTAAGTACATGTGTGTAAACATCACCTGTAGTCCATGACCATGTTATTCTTTCAGGGAAAGATCATGGATTCATAAAATTGACCTCTACTACTACATGATGGTACCTTAGAATTCTATAGCATCATTCTTCACAGAAACCTAAAAGCTTTCAATTACATAATCTCATTTTACTCCACCATATTCCTTGGGTTGAGGAAAATCCAGAATATCTTCATTTAACACGAGAGGTGCAAGCCACAGAGAAAATAAATGGCTGCCTCATGGCAATGGATCTCAACATAAAGGAAAGGCTAGAGCTGCGTTTCAGTGTGAAGTCTGCTGCTGTTTAGACAACTAATCCAATCTCTGGAAGCCCTAAGTACCTCTTCCTCTTGATTCTAATGTGGAGGTAGTGTATAGCTCTAGTGTCCAAGGTATCTCTGTAGTTACACTCCAAATTTGGAGCCTATAAAGACACTCAATAAATACTTGAATATATGAATGTATGAATTAATAAAAGAGTAAGTTCATGAAAACACTAGACTAAAATTCAGTGTGATTAGTTTTCAGGCCTTTCTTATATCCTTAGCCTTTATAAGTATAAAACATTTACTATGAAAACTTCCATCATGATAGAAAAAGCCATATTAGTATTAATAATATAAAAAACTTATTAGCAATTAAAATTAGAACATTGAATAATTATTTCAAAGTAAATGAAAGAGAAACTATCAGTTATTTTTAAGAAACACACACACAAAATGGCTAACAGTCTTGAGAATTAAAAATCTCAGAATGTGCAATATTTATGTGATGCCAAAATCCTGATGCAAAGTCTGTGTGGTAAAGCTTCTAATTAGAAGCTTAAATTATAGAATATATTTGGAGGACTGACAGAGATGTTCCTTTTTAAAGGGCAGAATATGTTTTGACTAAATGAATCGCTGAAAACCATGTTTTAAAAAACATTCTTAAAAATTCGTAAGTTCATCTGTTAGACAACAAATGCTAAGTATATTGGCTATTATAACCTTCCCTGTAGCTCATTAAAATATCTTGAGTTCATCTAAATAGTTTGCTGTCTCTTGAAAAAGGACATAACCTACTTTAGTAGAAAATGTAAAGGATTTTTCACAAAACTGTTAAGAATTTGAATCACTATTAAAATATCCTTGAATATGATATGGCACTAACATCAGGTAAATCCCAGTTATACAAGATACTTATTCAGAAAAAAATATTGCCCATGAAATAGAAATTACTGTTTTCTCTACTGTAATGTGTTTTACCGAATGAGAAACATCATTGTACTCAGGTTGCTTAATAAAGATCTCATTTAAAAAAATATTTTGCAAAAGAAAGAAAGGAATGTTTTTAATACCATTTGCTTGAATTAAAGTTTTAAAAATGCAACTGGCTCAGGACATTTGGAAATAATTTCAAAAGCACAGTAAAAATGAATCCATTCGGAGTCTCCAAGTATCTTGTAAGCGATGAGTAGCAAATATTGACACTCCTCTCATATTACAGAAAATCTCGTAGAGCAAGGACTGCACATTTTTGTCTAGGTTTACTCATTAATTCTATCCTCATAAATTTTTATCTATTTTGGGAATCACAAGAGCAATAACTCAATCAATACACATCCATTTACTTATTCAATAAATAATAATGAAGGACTATAGGAAAAGTTTTATTTACAACTATTGAGAGGATACCAAGATGAAGAAGATATGGATTCTGCCATCAAGAAACTTAAGGACAAATGTGGAAACAGGACATGTAACTAATATAAAGCAGCAAGTGGTGACACATACAGATGAAGTAGGGATTTTTATTAAGAAATGCTTGAATTACTTGATATCACTAGAAAGAAGGAAGGCTTTAGCTGTACCTTTGAAATATGGGGATTTGGGTAGTATAGGTATGAGGAGAAAGACATTCAGAGGCACTGTGGCTGGGAGGAACATAAAGACTTGAGAAAGAACACATGTGGTATGTATGTAAAAACCAAAGCAACTTAGTATAATAAGAGGGAAAGTTTGCAAAGAGAATAGTAAAATTACAGAGGGAAATGTTTAGAAACCCCATTATTGAGCATCCAACAATGTAAGTTGGGCTTTATTTTATAGGTATTGGAGAATCTCTTGACAATTTATTGGTAAGGGGATGACACACAGGACTACCTTTCAGGAGTTTCTCATAACAACGCATAAGAACTAAATGAGAAAGGAAGGTCAAGACATGAGGGAGAACAGTAAAAACAAGCTTTGAAATGACCCAGGCAATTAGATCCTGGCCTAGAATATAATCACTTTGAATCAAATTCGAAACTACTGATGGGAGATCATGGGTTTGATGTGGGAGGCAAGGAAAAGCACAAAGTGAAAGATGATGATTTGGTGACTGGATAGAGGTTCTACAGACAGAAATGGAAAACTCAGAGAGAGGTGGTCAGGGAGGGAACAATTATTGAGCACCTCCGGACAAAATTCTAAACAGATTTCTTGTATTATCTCATTTATCCTCATAACAGTCGATAAGGTGAACTGCCCAAGATGATACCATTAACAAGTCACAGATCCAGGGAAGACCATCAGTTCAGTTTGTGTCATGCCAAGTTAGAGAAAGAGGTGTAACATCCTGGTTAACTGAGTCATAAATCTGGAGCTCCTGAGTGAGGGAAGATCCAAGACTGACATGGGGAGAGTCATATGCATAGAAATAAGCATTACAAGTTAGAGAATGGTAATGGAGAGAACATACCATTAAAACAAGAAGGGGAGAGCCGGTTAAAGAAGATAGAAGCCAAATACTTTTAAGAGGAAATAGTCAAAGGAACAATTACATCTTACAGGTCTTCATTTGTTATCAGATTTTAGAATTTTTCTCTCACAAATCCAAGACAGAAGATGCTCTAAATGCAGGAAACATGAAAGATAAACCCTGAAAGTGCATAACCCAAATAGTTCAGTATTATTTGGATCTCTTTGTGTAAATTGGGAAATAAATCTAGAGGAAAAAATGGTAACTCAATTTTCTACCACAAGATTTCTTAATAAAACATCACATATACTTATTAATAAATGATATTTATTTACATTTTTGGAAATGTTTCTAATTCCAGAGTCATCCCAGGTTGATTAAATGAGTAATTCAATAATTAATCATAAATCATGATTAAATAGAATTTGGTTAATTAGTTAATAACCAATAGCTTTATCTGTGACAACTAGAAAAGTTTAAATTTTTAAAAATTAATAGAATCTAGAGAAATAGGATAAAGTATTTTAACAACACTGACCACAACAAGGAAAAGGAGGAAATATAATGTAAAAGAGCAGTGAAGAAGAGGAAGAATCAATCAAGGCCTTCAAATCCACCAACCAGGAGTATCTGAATAATTGAGCTAATTCATTATATTCTACTTATTTTATTTTGCTTCATTTTCCTTTGTTTTTAATTTGGGAGAGGAGCACTGAAAAGAACTGAATGATGTAATTTCTTACCAAAATTTAATAGACCCATAACAAAGATCAAGAAATATATTATAATGAAAAATTATTATGAGGAACCCATTATTTACTAAAAACGGTCAACAATGTTAATCATTACATAAATTAAATATTTAATATAAACTTTGTATTTTTTTCTCGGAGTTATTCATTTATGAGCTGTATTTCCCTAGCAAAATCTATTTGAATTTCCTCTTTGCTTAACATTGCATTGAATGCCATTTCTTTCTATAGTTCTAAAATATAATACCATTTTAAACAGAGCATATAATTATATTTACCCAATTCAAACTCACAATGTTTTGCTTCCATTTTATGAGATGATCAATAGAAAAAAGATAAAGTGTAAGCCATGAGGCTGAGAATATTTGAGGATATTTATGTTATGAAATATAACGTTTGCCCTGGCAGCTTTTCTTGCTTGGCCCTTCTCCTAGTCAAATCTTGCACATCCCCACAAATGCCAAATTTTAGCTTCAGGCCAAAGAGAAATTCACATGGAAACAAAGATCACTTTTGATCTTTAAATTGCTGTTTCATGCAGTGTGCAAATGGATATGGATTTGCACTCTACCTATCAAGAAGATGGTAAAGGCAAATTACTTCATGCAGTATAGATTAAACAAAACTTTTATTTACTGCCTCCTTTATAATTCACTCTGATTTTGAAAAATTCAGGACTTGGCTTAAATGAAAACCCTTCTGCATCGATGTCCTTACCCTTCCAGAAAAATTCTCCAAACAGACAACACACCATAGCTGTATACAGACAAATAAAATCTTTGGGGCACCTGGGTGGCTCAGTTGGTTAAGCGCCCAACTTTGGCTCAGGTCATGATCTCACAGTCCATGGGTTCGAGCTTCACATTGGGCTCTGTACTGACAGCTCAGAGTCTGGAGCCTGCTTCAGATTCTTTGTCTCCCTCTCTCTCTGCCCCTCCCCAGCTTGCTCTCTGTCTCTGTCTCTCAAAATAAAAACATAAAAAAATTTTTTTTTAATCTTAATGGGGCAGAAATAAATCTAGAAAGAAAAAGGATAAATTTTAGAACTGACAAAACAATGAACTGATAATTTGAGGAAGGCTAAGGAAGAACTATAAAAAAATAATTAAATAATTTTATTCCAAAAAGGCTCAAAGTACTCATGAGTTTTTGTTAATGATTTTGATTGTTGAAAAAAATCAATAGTCTTCATCTTAGATAAACCAGCACAAAATAAATGATTGGGGGAAGAAATACTCAAATACTCAAAAGCAATAACATGATTACTAAACATCAGCTGGATTTGAATTTTTTTTTAGATCTTCCTATAGATGGAGGCAAAAATACCAAAAAGTCCTAGAAGAGAGGATTAGCCTCTGTAACTTAAGCAATACAACGAAAAGGAGTTTAATGTATAATAAGTATGATTTAAGCCAGTTATTATGAATATATTGCCTTACAAATTTTCAGTTCTTCCGGTATCAACTCTTTAGAAATGATAGAGTTGATTTTCTTAAATTAATAACTACATTCACCTTCAAAAAAATTTTTTTAAATAGAAAAATCACTATAGGTAATCTCAGGAAAAGGGAAGAGACACATCCAGCAATAATAAACTTCCGTCTAGGAAGAACTGGGAAGCTTCCTCCCTGTATTGCTTCATCTTGAAGCCACATTACTGCTCCGTCACCCCCCACCTCGCCTCCCCACAGCCGTGTAGACGCTCAGCACCAGCATCAGTACTGAAAAACAGTCTCAGCTCATGTGACCATGCCCCAATGTGCCGTTTACACCAACACCTGAGAAAGACCAACCCTATCAAAAAGAATCAACAAATTTTATACATTAAGAAGCTCAGACAGGGGCATCTGGGTGGCTTAGTCATTTAAGTGCCCAATTCTTAATTTCAGCTCAGGTCATAATCTCACAGTTTGTGAGTTTGAGCCCCAAGCAGGCTCCCTTGCCTCCCTTTTTCTGCCACTCCTGCTCAGTATCTCTCTCTCAAAAATAAACATTTTTTTAAAACTTAGATATAATAAGAATAAATTAATCAACATTAATTTATTGAAACAAGCTAATATCCTCAGAGAAAGGAGGGAAATGTTATTTATATAAAATAAAAACAGAAAATGATCAACAAAAATTGAATAATAATAATTAAAAATAAAAACATAATTGTTATAATATAAATTCAACAAATGACTAAATAATGAAATGGGACGTTTCAGAAGTTTCCAAAATCTATCTCTTCATAGTTTCAAAGAGGGGAAAAAAGAGTTAATGTAAGTGAGAATGTAAGTTAATCTGTATTTGCACGAATAATGCTTGAGAATTTTGGAGTTGGGAAAAGGGGAACAGTGAGAGGATAGTCCTCGAAATGAAAGACGCACTGTATAGTGAAAAGGATTAAAATCCTAAGGTGCCATAATGTGGTCCAAATGAAACTTGAAAACAAGGATAAAAAAAAAATCTAATGAATTCAAATAAAAATGACAGATTATTCCAAACTGAAGAAAGCATGCTATTTCTATCTTATGGTTTGCAAATGAAACAACATCTTTAAAATCCTATGAGAAAAAACTAAAATCTAGGAATCTTTAATAGTCCAACTTTCATTCAAGATGGATGGTATCAGTAAGGGTGTTTTTTCAGACAGCTGAGAATTTAGAAAGTGAACCACACATAAAACCTTTTCTAAGTAAAACTATTCCACCAAGAAGAAAAAAAATCTAGAAGGAAATAATAAAATGAAAAAAAAAAAGAAAGAAAGAAAAGGTAAAGCAACTGAATAAAATCTACTGTAATATTTAAATAGGTACCAACCTGTTTATTGAACAGGTTGATTTTTTATTGAATAGGTTATTTTATTTTATTTTTTATTTTCAAAATATGTTTTAAATAAGAAGTTAGAACTAAAATTCCAGCAACAGGAAAGCAAGTGGTGGGTTACAACAAAAAGATGGCCTTTTTAGTGTATTCAGTATATTGATTTGAGGCGGAAGTTATGAATATTGATTAAAACTAGACTTGATTTTAAAAGAGACAAAAGTAGGGGCTCCTGGGTGGCTCAGCTGGTTAAGTGGCCAACTTCGGCTCGGGTCATGATCTCACAGTTGGTGAATCCGAGCCCAGTGTTGGGCTCTGTGCTGACAGCTCAGAGCCTGGAGCCTGCTTCAGAGTCTATGTCCCCTTCTCTCTCTGCCTTTCCCCTGTCTGCTCTATCTCTCTGTCTCGCAAAAATAAATAAACATTAAAAAAAATTTAAGCAAATAAAAGATACAAAAGTAATTTCATATTAAAAATGTTAAGTACATTCCTTGGCATTCATTTTAAAGAAATGAAAATATATGTTCACACAAACATCTGTCCACAAATATTTATAGCAGCTTTTTTTGTGTAAAAAACCAAAACTGAAAATAACCCAACTTCCTTTGGGGGGGTGAAGGGATAAACAAAATCTGGCACATCCATCCATATAAGAAAGAGACTACTACTCAGCATTAAAAAGAAACAAACTACAGAATCACAGAAAATCTGGATGCAGATGAAAAAAATAATCTCAAAAGTTAGAGACAGGATGATTCCATTTATATAACATTCTTGAAATAATACAATTGTAGAGATGCAGATGAGAGGTAGGCAGGGGTAGGTTGGAAGGTAATGTACCCTAAAGGGGTAGTATGAATGAGTTCCTTTGTGGACAGAGCAGTTCTATATATTGATTGGTGTTAATTATACAAATATGTACATGTGAGAAATATCATAGAAATATACACATACATACAAAAAATGAATCATGCAAAAACTGGTGAAATGTACTTAATGTACACTTAATGCACACACATTAATGCCAGTTTGGGGTTTTCGATAATGTGCTGAAGCTATGTAAAATGTTATCATTAGAGAAAACTGTGTGATCTTACATGGATATAGTTATCTAATTTTTGCAACTCCAAGAGTCTATAATTATTTTAAATTATAAAAAATTTAAAAAACAAAAATAGAAACAAAATTTATTTATAGCCCCTAAAAGAACATGGTCTATAAATGCTAAATCAGTGAAGGGTAAAATGCAATGATCTAACAAATGATAAGAAAGATTAAAAAAAAAATCAAAGAGCACACAAAATTTTTTTAAAAAGTAGAAAAGACAAAATAATATAGCAAAAATTAGTCTAAATTCTTCAATTATTTCAAGTATGAAAATACGTTATATTCAGCTAATAAAAAGATGGAGAATATCACACAGATAACAAGATCCGACTTATGTTGCTTATAACAGACCCACCTAAAATCAAATGGTCCAGGTTGTAAGAAAAATAGGATGCCACAAGTATTATCAGGCAATATAAAATAGTTGTTGAATTATTAAAATCAAAGAAGAAAAGTTTGTCCATATGTATATGTGCTGCTAAGGTGAGCGGGAAAATTTTGTCCATATGGACAAAGAAAGAAACCAAATGATATGAGTCCCCAAAATTAATGCATCTTATACCCTTGAAATATATACAGAAAAACTGATATAATTTCACAAAAGGGCAACAACTTGATAATAGCATTTGATAACTTGATATAACTCTTTAGACCAAATCTCTAAAAACAAGAAATTCATTGAAGTTCTGAATGACATAATTAACAAATAACTTGATTGCTTTATACCTTCAATAAATAGAGAATAAATCTAATCAGATACTGAAAGAATATTTATTAAATTAGACTATCTAGTAGACCATAAAGGCATTCTCAAGAACTACTAGAAATATATACAAATTCAGTCAAGCAATGATACAAAATTAATACCCAGAAATCAGTAGTGTTTCTATATATTAATAAAAAAGTCACAGAAAGACATATTTAAAAAACACCATTTACAACAGCACCAAAAATAATAAAATATCTAGGAACAAACTTAACCAAAAACATGAAAGAACTGTTCTCTGAAAACTACAACACCTTTATGAAAAGAAATTGAAGATGGCACAAGCAAATGGAAAGATATTCCATGCCCAAGAAAAAAGTTTTCTATTATATCATAAGAGCTACTATCTAATCACTAATCACAATACAATATTTAGAAAACAACAAAGAATCAAATAAAAATCCAAGTATCTGAAAATTTTATAGTTCAAATATTAAATAAAAGAGAAGTATAAACTTAAAATAGAATGAAAATAATATCAGTTTTCCAAAACCTTAGGATATATCCAAAATTGTGCTCAAAATAAAACTGCTACCCCTAAATGCATTGAGTTGAAAACAAAAAGATTGAAAAGGTGTGCTTACCTCTAACACACACTAAAAAAAAAGAAAGAAAAAGACTATCATGAAGATAAAAAAAGTGAACAATTATTTTAAAACTATTGTGTTTCAAAGAAATGACTGAATAGAAAAGAATAATCAGATAATCAGGAAAAAAAGAAAGAAAGAAGGCAAACATCAGCACTATCAGGAATGGAAAAGAGGGAACTGATTATAGACTGAAAAAAACCTTTAAGCATTATAAGAGAAATCATAAAAATTATTAACTTGAAGTCTACTTTATCTAAATAACTTTTTACAATACTAATCAAACCAAATCCAAAATCTAGTAAAACCATGAGTGGACCGAGTACTGTGAAATAAATTAAAGGAAGACTTCAACAACTTATGACCAAGGCATACTTAAAACCAGGAATTTAAACTGATACTGTCAGGTTGGTGTGTATTTCAGTCATATTTATTTTTTTAAGTGTTCATACCATATCCTCCATTAATTCTATTTCCAAATGTTCTTTATTAAAAAAATAACTCTAGGCCTAAGTTACTATTTTCCCAGGAGTGACTCGGCAGCAGCGGAAAGAAAAAACAACCCACCCATTTCCCAAACATACCTCCCCTAGCCCAAACCAATCATAAGATGCCCGATGTTCTGGCTGTTTAGTGACCCTCTTAGTTTTAAATTAGCCAATCACCCTGTGCCACACCAACCTCTGCCGAAGCACCACCCAATCCTTTTGTGACCTCAGCCCCTCACTCCACCCATCACCCCATCCCTTGCCCGAGCTGTAATAAAAACCCTGCCCGACTGATGATCAGGGCTCTCAGCACAGATCCACTGCGTTGGTGAGGTCTGAGAGACCAAGATTAAGCCCGAATAAACATCCTTTGCTTTTGCATACATGAAAAACAAAAACAAAAACAAAAACAAACTCTAGGATGAAAAGGATGTGGGAAAACCAATGTATTCATAAATTGAATTTACTCGTATATTTGTCACAACCCTTGTGGAAAATAATATTACATTTTAAAAATCACAGATTTCCATTTTCATGGAAATTTATCTTTATGAAGTAGTCAGAAAAGAGTGATACATAAATTGTTCATCACATAATATTTACAAACATTGGGAACATCATAAATATCAATCAGTAGGTGAATTCTTACTTAAAATTACAAGGCAGTCGCTCAGTAAAACTCTTAAATGTGATGCAGAAATGAAAGGCCACCTATTGCGTATATAAACACAAAGCTTATCTATCCCCAGGCTGATCCACATATCTGTTTATACCTGCAATTTTTTCTTACAGTTATGTTATGATAAATACTTTACACTTTTTTTCTAACATATGTGTTTTATGTTATATTAGACTAAATTGTTTAGTGACTGAATAACCAGTTGTAACACAACTTAAATACTTTTGAAAAAACATGAGTTAGCAATAAATAAAATATGCATGTGAAAAACAAAGTATAAAATAAGAATATATGATGTATATATTTTTAAATGTGTAATAAAATGCAGAAAGTTGTAATACAATTGTATGAATAGGTTCTAAAGGGAACTACTGAAAAATAAAATTCCTAACTTCTTAAGATAGAAGTAACACTTTTTAAACCTCTGTTTTGAATAATAGAGGTGAAAGCCAGCAAGAAATAGAGCCTGTGAGTAAGCAAGAGAGAGAAAGCCTTTTTTAAGAAAGTAGCCTGGCCTCATAAAAGGTAACACAGGAGTTAGATCTGAGTTCTGGTTCCTGTTCCACAGTTAATTAGGGGTGTGATACTCTCTTCCTAATTCAGAGCTTTAATCATCTTCTATCCTACGGATTATAGTTAATCTTATTTTTGAGTCTTAGAGTTCCTTGCCACTGAATTGTTAAAATGAGTTTCTGCAATGTGAAAAGAATTACTATGTCAAGGAAATGTACTTGGGGGCTCATGTTTTGATCATTTTATGCAGATATTTTATAATGCATTTCCACTTTTGGCTTCAAAATATAGTGTAGCCCTTTGATTATAAATATGTATTCAAAGAATGTCTGAATTTATTTTTTTACTTTATTTTTCATCATTCTTCTTGCTCACTTTAATAGTTCTGGTTTGATTATTCTGGGGAATTGTTATCTTTAAAGTTTAAGACTTTTATTAATGGTGAAAAATAATGACCTGTCAAGATTATAGAGGCAAATACTAACCTTTGGGACCCAAAAATATTTCAGCATTTATAAAACAGTATAAGTGAGACTATAAAATCAAGTATATAGTCACTGAAATTCTGTCTATTCTTTTGTCAAACGGTCAGCTCATTTTTAAAAAGGCAGAGAAAAGCCTAGCCTACAGAGTACTTCCTATACAATAGGCACCATGTTTATAATACTGATAGCTGAAACTCAGGTATTTTTCCAGCACCCCCCAAAAAAATTAGCAGTGAACAGTAAATCTATACTAAATTAAATTCACTGAGTCCAATCTTCTGTGGTCAAAAAGCTAATCACATTCCTCCTAACTTCATGCCATCCCTGTGTATCACCTACCCATCAACATGGGGAGCTCTGTAATGATTAATTAGGATGCAGAGCTATAATAAATATTAGGCAGATGATAGTTTAGCATTTTGCACTATTAAACTTTCTGCTTTCTTTAGGAATGATGAATCTACATGACTCGTGAGGAAGGTGTATAAATGTAGTCTGTGTGACCCTTGAAAGAGTGTGGGGACAGAATTTCCAGCATCTGCATGGATTTAGTCACTCCAAGGTAACCATCAGGTTTAAAGTGTTCAGCATTTGGGAAAGAAGCTAAACCATTTTCAGTTAATATCCCATAAGTTACATATCCTACAGCTATTACTATACTAACTGGCCACAAGGAAAAACTCTGGCCCAAGCGTGGCTCGAAACCCTGGTTGTCAGTGGGCTACCCTCCATGATTCACATGACGTGCAGTAGGCCTGAAACATATATTTTTAGATATCCCCAGGTGATTCTAATATATAACCAGAAGTAAGAACCACCGACCAAGTTGTAAAAAGGGAATATTTGAGAAATATGAAGGTGAGTTCTTTTCATCTTGACATTAAAAGAAATGTAACATAAAGTTTTATCTTCTCTTTCCTTCTAACTCGGGGTGCCATCAAGCTTCAGCCTCTGTGTGTTCACAGGTACCGTAAACATGCTCATCATTATTAATATCCCATTTCATGCTATTGCTGCTCACAAAACTCCAGATATTTTTAACCTTATAAACCTCTAGAATAATGATACTATTGGGTTCAATAAATTGCTTTGTTTTGAAGCAGTGTTATACAAAGCAAGAGACTGTAACATAAATCTGTCAATGAAATGACCTTTAAGACTACTTAAATTTTGTAGAACTTGTGGATCATTCTTCACTTGAAGAATTGCAAAATTAACTCCTTGTTCCTTTCTCTCTCTCTGTTTCTTTCTTTCTCTCTCTCTCTCTCTCTCTCTCTGGTTGACACACTATTTCCAGTAACTGCTCCACCTGCTGTGCTTACTTTCCCAATGGGCCTCACTTTAGATATTTCTCTTGACTGATAAAATGTGACACACAGCTAAAGTCAGCAAAACCCGGTTCATAATTTCACTCACACAATTTTCCCTCACTACAGAGATTTACTAAACACTTATGACTTTGTGCTTAGCCACAGACACTCACGGAAACATTGACTTTCTCATACATACAGAATCTAATTATGTAACAGTATGTATAGGACTAAAGAGCATTTATCAAATATTTAGTACCTAGAGTAGGCAAAAGCCTTATGCTATCAGCTATATAGAAGCAGGGGATACAAAGATGACTAACTCTACCTTTAACAAGCCTACATACATGCCCATAATACAAAGGTTTAAGTACATAGTGAAAAGATAATATAATTTTCTATTTTGAAGCCATTTTCTTCACATATGTAATTTCATTTAATCTTCATGGTAAGGAATGAATTATGTTTCCCCAAAATTCATAAGTCAAAGTCTTAACTCCTCATACCTCAAAATGTAACCTTTTTTGGAAACTGCAGATATAATTGTGTGAAATGAACGGGTGGATGGGTGAGGTATGCTAATGCAATATGATCGTGTCCTTATAAAAAGAAAGTGCCATGTGAAGATTAGAGTTCTCCAACCACAAGTCAAAGAACCATCAGAAACTAGCAGAGAGGTCTGGCACAGTCCCTCTCCTAGAATTTTCACAAGGAGCATGGCCCTGCCAACACCTTGATCCTGAATTTCTCACCTCTAGAACCTTGAAACAATAAATTTCTGCTGTTTAAGCCACTCCGTTTGAGATACTTTTTTTACAGTAGGCCTAGAAAACAAATATACTTCATAATCTGATAAGGTAAATGACCTGATAAAGTAAATATTATCAATAAAGTAAATCATTATCTTCATTTTGCATTTGAGGAAACTATGCCAATTACACACATGGTAGAAATGAGATCACTATTAGATGGGGAACAAATCTCCTTTCATTTTGCAGACCAAGCCTGGATGGACATCTCAGAAACCACCACTGGACTTTGTTGAACTTTGGGCAAGTGAAATGCCAGCACTTTTGGGGGGATATTAAACAGGGACATATAATGTTCAGTTATACTGATGCTAAAGTGTTTGGCACAATGACAGTCATGAACTCTCAATCACAGAAGAAGGAATGAGTGGGTATTCACTGAGTGGGATGAATTTTAGAGTGAATCAAAGAAATATGATCCCCTTACCCCTACCCATAGGAACCAGAAGTATCTAGTAATGATAAAGATAGTAGGAAAAAATATGAGTATTTCCTTTCCCCATGTAGTATAATAGTGTAAATTAAAAATGGTAATGAGAAGAGGGTAGAAGAAAGGTTGATGAGAAGGGTAAGAGTTTCCAAGGGTTGATTTTATTAAAGACTTTTGGGAAGCTTTAAGAAAAACAGAAGAGAGTAGTTTTTCAAGTTTTGTGTTTGTGTATGTGTGTTAGTGAGAGAGAGAGGAAGGCCTAAGAAGACTACAGGAATGAGAAGCAAAGTTTAGGCAGCAGAGACATACATACACTTAAAGAGGACAGAAAGCAATGACATGAGAAGGAAGGTAAAGAAGTTTTTATGTGTGTGTGATGTGTGTGTGTACATATATATATATAAAGATTTAAGTTGCATTTAATATTTTTATAGCTTTTAAATGAAAAACCATGCCAAGATTAGAATTAGGCAGCTCAACTTAATACACTGGTGGAAAAAATAAATTCTCTTTATCATCTGCAGGGTAATATGAAAAACCATATTCATTCCTTTCTACTGATGAGGAAACTGAGGCATGGAGAGTTAGTGTCAAAAATGAGATATAAGACCTGTCACAATCCTTTTGAAATTTTACCATTAAGTAGTTAGATATTTTGAAAATAGAACAGAAGACCATGATCACTACCTATTTCACAACCAATTATAATTCTAGAAGTAATATCGATAAAAATCATCACAAGGAATGTATAAAGCATCCAGAAGACAGTTATGGACACTGTCTTTGGATTCTTCATTAAAGGAATTCTGCCAATTTAGAATATATGTTTCATTCAAGTAGCTAAGAACGGTGCCTGGCTAATAGTAGGCACTTAATATCTCTTGAAGGTGAACACTGTACATGTTTAAGTTGCATTTTTTAAAAGAACCATTTAGAGATATGCATATGATGAAATTTCACAGTTGTTACCAATTTACACTTCTTTGTTACTATTTACCTTAACATCCCAAACTCTAGCATGAGCTCCAGGGCCCTGAGTGGCATGATATCTGTTGGTCTCCTCTCTCACCCTGATCCAGTCACTCACACAAATTTTAATTCCTAGACCACAAGTTCCTCCCACATTCAGGCTTTTGTATCTGTACTTCCTTGCCTAGACTATTTTTCCCTGACGAATTACTAATCATTGATCATAATCCAGCTTAAATGGCACTGACTTTAGGGAGGCTTCTTTAACTGCTTCCCTTCTCCAACTAAATTAGAAACTACTGTATGGCCATTTGGTATCTCATCTTGTTTGTTTATTTTTTTAATATTTATTTATTTATTTTGAGAGGGAGAGAGAGTGAGAGAGAGAGTCAGAGAGAGAATCCCAAGCAGGCTCTGCACTGACAGGGTCTCCGATGTGAGGCTAGAACTCATGGAATCATGAGATCATGACCTGAGCCGAAACCAAGAGTTGGACACTCAACCAGCTGAGCCACCCAGGCACCCTAGTATCTCATCATGTTTATAATGTTAAAATAATTGAGAGATTTCATTGTTTAACATCTGTTTCTGTCAAGAAACTCTAATTTGATGAAAGCAAGGACCATGCTTGTTTTGTTCATCCCTACATACAGTTAAAATAGGGCCTGAACTATGCAATAAATGCTGAACAAGTACTAAACAATAAATAAGTATGTGAGAAGATATCTCATTTTGAGAATGGAGTGCTAAAAGGATCATAAAAGCTATAGTCACACAGGTCATATGTGAGAAATACAAATCTGTTCCAGTCTATTTTTTTCCTGGATATATGACCTTGTTAACTCTTTTAACCTCATTTAACTTCAGAGTCCATGATAGAATATTACTCAGCCTTAAAAAAAAGGAAATCCCACAATATGGGACACCATAATTAAAACTTGAGAACATTATGCTAAGTGAAATAAGCCAGTTAAGAAGGACAAATACTGCATGATTCCATGAGGCATATAAAATACTTAAACTCACAGAAACAGAGAGTGGGATGGTGGTTCCAGGGGCCAGAAGAAGGAAAGAGGAAGTTACTAACCCATGCATATAAAATTTCAGTAAGCAATGTGAATAAGCCCTGATATCTAGCGATCTGCTGTATAGCATTATACCTATGTGTAGCAATACCATATTTTATATTTAAAAATCTCAGGCAGAGGAGGACAGATACCATATGTTTGCACTCATAGGTCTAACAGGAGAAACCTAACAGAGGTCCATAGGGAGGGGAAGGGGAAAGAGAACTGGGGAGAGAGAGGGACACAAATCATGAGAGACCATTGAATACTGAAAATGAACCGAGGCCTGAAGGGGGAGGGAGGGATGAGGGTGATGGGCATGGAGGGGGCACTTGTGGGGAGAAGCACTGGGTGTTATATGGAAACCAATCTGACAATAAACTATTATTTAAAAAAAAACAATATGCTTCTTAAAAGAAAAAAAAGAAATTAGCTTGATTATATAAGGTGCTTAGTGTAAGTGTTTAGCAAATACTCAATAAATGATTATAACTTTATTTTTTTAAAACAATCTGTTAAGAGAGTAGTTAAGTACTCTTACCACAATAAAACCAGAAATAAAAACAAGAAAAGACGGGGCAGCTGGGTGGCTCAGTCAGTTAGCATCTGACGTTGGCTCAGGTCATGATCTCACAGTTTCAGAGTTCGAGTCCCACGTTGGGCTCTGCACTGAAAGAACAGAGCCGCTTAGATTCTCTGCGTCCCTCTCACTCAACCCCTCCTCAAATCGTGCACACGCGCACACTTTCTCTCTCAAAAACAAGCATTAAAAAAAAGAAAGAATGAATGAACAATAGCATCCACCATCTTGTCCAACTCAAAATGTTAGTAAGGATCAAATGAGATGTCTAATACAAATGGAATGGCATTTTGAAAAACCATAAAACACTATTAAAATAACACTAACAAATATGGTTGTTATTATCAACACTATGATTTGAAACAAAGTTATTCCCAATTTAAGAATATTAATAGCTAACATGGCCTTAAATGCACTCATTACTTTGGACCATTCTTGAAATAAACGTCTACATATTGTCTCTGAGACTCTAACCCACAGAATTCTTGGGACCCACATTTATCAGTATTGTGCTCAGTGGGACCAGTGGGTCTCATAATGCACCTACCCTTTGATTTTTAGGTTTCTTTCTCTAAATTTGAAAATTAAATATTTATTTTTATAGTTCAAAACAGCAAACAAGATTTATGAATTCCCTCTAATGGCTGCCTATCTCAAGGGGACTATGCATATGAAAACAGGGGTTAGATAAACAAATGGGGGGCTACCATACAAATAAAATTTTGAGAATTTATTTTACCCTTAAACTTCTGTGTTCTGGTCTAACAAAATAGTATGGAAAAAAGTAACTTGTAATAGAACTAGTCACAGAATAACTACTTGATAAATTATTTTTCCCTCTTTACTGAGAAATAACAGAGGTAAGATAATTCAGCAATTTAAGAAATATTCATCAACAACCAAGGATGTAATCAATATTCAAAAGATGCTAAGGTTTGGTGGGATAAAGCGATGTGAACATCACACTCCAATATTCATGGAATTTAGATGCCTATGAAAATCAATATAAACACAAATATCTAAAACAGAGGTCTATATGTTCTAAGAGAGTCAAAAAAATTTTTGAGAGATGAAAGTATAAAGAAGGAAGAGTTATTTCTAAATACTAGAGTAGCCAGGGAAGGATCATAGTTGAGCCTCTGAGTAAGGTATATACTGGATAAGATATTGTGGCTGTTTATAAAATTCTTCCAAATAGGCCTTTACATACTGTTTCCCCTTGAGTTGGGCGGGACTTAGTAAGTCACTTCCACTGAAAAGAATATAACAAAACCAATAAGAGGTCACCTACAAAATTAGGTTACAAAATATCCCTTCCCTCCCTCCTTTCTCCTCTCCTTATCTTTCTGGTGGCTCACTTGGATGAAGCCAGCTGCCATGTTGTGAGCTACCCAACGGAGAGGTCCACATAGCAAGTAACGGAGTACTAGCACTGGCTAACATCTAGCAAAAAACTGAGATCCTCAGTCCAACATCCTGGAAGGAACTGAATCTAGACGAGGAGCATGTAAGGGAACTTGGAACAGGATCCCCCCCACCCCTGCCCCCATTCACCTTGAGATGACCACATTGATGGCTGACATTAAGTCACACGGGAATAAGGGGCAGAGGTGGAGACAGAGCCAGGGATCCTACAAAGTACAAAACTGGTTTTGAGATCCTCATAAGTGGTATGCATTCAGTGAAAGTAAGAACTAGAAATAAAAAAATAATTTCTGCAAGACAGCCAGTAAGCTCTCCTACGGTCCCAGCTGTGAGGGCAGGGGGAAAATGCTCCCTGTGGAGTTTGTAACCAGAATTCAGTTCTCAAACAGGTTTCAGCCTGAATTCACACTACCTGCTTGTTGCCCACACCTGCAAGCTGAGAATTTAATCCGAAATGGTGTCAGGCTGGTAACAGTCCAAAGTGCCCAGTAGAAATAAATCTTCCCTGGAGGAACTCTCCCATCAAACCAGGCCTCCAGAAATCTCATATATCACGTTTCAAAGACCATGGGTTTCTAACACAAAATCACAAAATACACGATAAAGCAAAGCAATGGAGAGTGAGCAGAAACACAGGCAGCAGACTCAAACCTGAAAAAGACTACAAAGGTTTGTATTACTATATACAGATTATAAAATAATACGCTAATGAGCTTTAAAAATTAAAGAATCAGAATTATGAGTAAAGAATAACCACAGCAGCAAATACTGCGCTGATGGTCAACCACCACCATTATCACCCCCATTGAGGCCTGGGAATCTGTCACAGAAGTCTTCCTCTGAGTACATTGTTGCAGGTTTGAGTTTGCTACTGAAAGAAATTGATGAAAGCTGAAAGGGGAGCTGATGAAGTCTTTATCTTTATATTCAGGAAGTATGGGGATTAGACATGGCAGGTTTAACTGATGGGACAGTTTACAGACTACTTCAGAGAGCCCCTCTCTCCCAAACTCTGGGAGTCACAGACTCTTCAAAAATCCCCAGGAACTCTGGGTTTTGTGCCTACTCTGTCTTTCGAGTTGAGATCTGTGATGTAAAGCAGAGCTCCTCTGATCTGCTCTAGCTGCTTCCCTGATGTCTGCCTCCCCCCAATAGTACAATAGCTTTCCCAATAGTAGTTTAAGCCCCTAATTAATAAACCATTAGAATTGAATACATAGTGTGGCTTCTGTTTTCCTGATCAAACTCGGGGTGATATTAGAATGTTAAAAAATCACCCGGAAAGATAAGAAAAAGAACAACACATTGCACTTCTTAAAATGAAGATATGAGAACACTTTGGACCAAGATGATTATTAGTGGAGGTTTTGAGAAGTGGTTTAGGGGTGCCTGGGTGGCTCAGTCGGTTAAGCGTCCAGTTTCGGCTCAGGTCATGATCTCACAGTTTGAGTTCAAGCCCCATGTCAGGCTCTGTGCTGACAGCTCAGAGCCTGGAGCCTGCTTCAGATTCTGTCTCCCTCTCTCTGTCTCTGCCCTTCCCCCACTTGTGCTCTGTCTCTCTCTCTCAAAAATAAATAAATGTAAAAAAAAATTTTTTTAAAGAAAAGTGGTTTCATTCTGAATGTTATTTGAAGAAACAGCAACGTGAAATGGTACCATTTACCAGAAGATTGGTGATAGTGTAGTGAAGGTCAGAATTTCTGTGAAGTTGAAGATGTCTATTATAATGTATGATTTTTTTTAATTCAAGACCATTTTCTAATATTTGGGGATTTATATTCTTAAAAGGGCCTTACCTTTAATTTTCTTTTCTAGCACTACTTGTATCTAACTTTAAAGGGCAGATTATCCTACTATCACAAAATTAGCTGGGAGTGTGCCCCATCTTCTTGTCTCTGAAAGAGTTTCTATAAAATTAACTGCTGTCTGTATGTTTGCCAGAACTCTCCTATAAAACTGAGCTGGGCTTTCAGATGTCGTTTTTTGGTTGGAAAGGGGGTTTAACTTACCGATTCAAGATGAGAAGATTTTCCATTTCTCCTGGCATCAGTTTGGGCTTGCTACATTTTTTTAACTGATTTGTTCCTCTCATTAAACTTTTTCCAATAGCCTCCTGAACAGCACCTCTGCTTCTCCTCTGGACCCCTAAATCTATTCTCAATACAGAGCTAGAGTGTTCATTTAAAACATATAAAAGACTAGGCTGCTACTCTTGCTCCAAAATCTTTCATGGTTTCTAACAGTATTTACAGTAAAAGTAAAATCCTTACAATGGCCTGAGAAATGGCCCCCATCTGGGGCAACTGGGTGCCTCAGTCAGTTAAGCCTCCAACTTCAACTCAGGTCATGAACTCATTGCTCATGGGTTTGAGCCTTGCATTGGGCTCTGTGCTGACAGCTCAGAGCCTGGAGCCTGTCTTGGATTCTGTGTTCTCTCTCTCTGCCCCTCCCCCAATCGCAGTCAGTCTCTCTCTCCCTCCCTCCCTCCCTCCCTCTCTCTCTCTCTCTCTCCTCCCCCTCCCTCTCTCTCCCTCCCTCCCTCTTCCCCCCTCCCTTTCCTTCTCTCAAAAATAAATAAATGTTAAAAAGAAAAGAAATGGCCCCCATCTGGCATCCGTATCCTGTCTGGCCTAAATTTCCCATCTCTCCCGTGGCTGATTCTACTGCAGTCAGACTGGCTCCCTTGATGTTCCATAAAACTCCAGCGTCCTCCTCCTTCAGGGGGTCTTCCTCATGGGTGCTTCTGCCCAGAAGAGCTTTCCCACAGATAAACAGATGTAGTCTCTCATGTCCTTCAAGTCTATTCTTAAATGTCCCATTCTCTGGGAAGTCTTCTCAACCATCCTACTTAAAATTGCAGTCTTGGGTGCCTGGGTGGCCCAGTCAGTTAAATGTCTGACTTCAGCTCAGGTCATGATCTTGCAGTTCATGCATTCAAGCCCCACATTGGGCTCTGTGCTGACAGCTCAGAGCCTGGAACCTGCTTCAGAGTCAGTGTCTCCCTCTCTTTCTACCCCTCCTTTGCTCGCACTCTGTCTCTCTCTCAAAAATAAACAAACATTAAAATTTTCTTAAAAAATAAAATTATAGTCTTGTACTCCCAATCTTTCTACTTTAATATCCTCCATTTTACTTATCACTGTTGACAAGTTTTGAGACTTATTTTTAAGTGCAGAGTAATAAATCCATGTAACATGATGTATGAATGGAAAGAGAGACCGATGGAATAAAACAAAGAGCAATGCTTATACGAATTTTTATAATTCACAGGGATGTCATTGCAAATCACTAAGTAAATGGTGGACAATTTAGTCAGTATCAGGGCAAGTAAAACAGCAGGCAGAGTAATGACCTGCAAAGATGTGCATACCCTATCCTCAGAACCTGTGAGACACGTTACCTTCTATAGCAAAAAGGACATATCTGATACAATCAAGAATATGTACCTTGAGATAGAACATATTCCTACATGATCCAGATAGGATTTCATCTAATCACACAAGTTCTTAAAAATGGAAAACCTATCCTGAATGAGATCAGAAAGAGAGAGTTATGACAAGGGAACAAGTATCAGAGAAAAGTGACCCTGCTGTCTTTTGAAGACTGAGGAACAAGAGACTGTGAGGCAAGGAATGCCATCTCTGGGAGCCAGAAACGGCAAGGAGATTACTGAGACCCACCAGAAACACACTCCTACTGACAACTTGATTTTAGTCCAGAGAAACTGATATCTGAGCTCTCACTTACAGAACTATAAAATGATCAACTTATGTAGTCTTAATCCACTTAGTTGGTTTCGTGACAGCAGCAAGAGAACGAGCAGTTATCTATATGGAAAACAAAGTGGATACCTATTCTCATACCATTAATAGAAAGCAATTCAAGATGGATTCCAGAAAAATATTAAAAACTTTTACGTAAAAATAAATGAGAATTTTTATGACCTCTGGAAGGCCATGCTTATGCCATCAAGAATCACAAATACCAAAGTGGAAAAAGTGTACACATGATTACATTAAAATATAAAGCTTCTATATTTTGAAGATATCAGAAAAATGGCAAGAGAAATTATAAACTTTAAATACTTGCAACATACATAACTGATAAATGTATCAGAATATATATTGAGGACGCACACAGTGAATTCTCAAAAGTCATAAGAAAGAGAAAACATAAAATGAAAAGAGAAACGAAATACATGAACAAAAAGGAAAGAAGAATGGCTAATAAACATGAAAAAAAGTCTCACTCTCATAAATGGACAGGAAATACAAACTAAAACCACCCTGATATTATTGTTTTTTACATCCACCAGCCTGTCAGAAGTTAAGTAGTCTAAAATTATCATTATATGTGATGTGAAGATACAAAGATGTATATAAAAATGTGAAGTAACAGGAACTCCTATCCATTGCTAGGAAATGTAAATTAATACAGCCACTCTTTGAAATACCACATTATAAAATAAAGCTGTAAATATGTATGGGTGATGACCCAGCAGTTTTGCTGCCAGTATTTACCCAAAAGGACCTTGTACATATGCACCAGGAGACATATACAAAACGGTTACAACATTGTTTGTGACAGCGAAAAAATGAAAATCACCCAAATTTCCAGCAGTACAAGAAAACTCTGAGTCTATTCAAACAATGAAATAATATGAAGTCATTAAAATAAATGAACTATAACTACACACGTAAATATGGTACATATCCCAAACATGCTGTTTAGTGAAAAATAAAAAGAGAGAAGAAGAATATATAAACTGTTATTACATTCTTATAAGATTCAAAGACATGAAAAATAAACGTACTTTTTAGCAGCAGATTCAGGTGTGATAAAGCTATAAGAAAATCAAAGAAAGGACAAAGGGAAGCAATGATTTTGAGTGACTGAGAAGGTCTCAGTTGAAAAGCAATTACGTTGTTCAATTTTTTTAAATCACGTGGCATGCACACTAGTATTTGCTTTCCCATCATTCTTTGTACTTACACCCATACTATGTTATTTTGTATGTATTAAATGTCTCATAATAAAACTGAGAAATTATGGAGGTGGAAACCGGTAAACAGTCATCAATAAGGAAATGGAAGGGTTCCTGGGTGGCTCAGTTAACTGTTGGACGTCGGCTCAGGTCATGATCTCAAGGTTCATAAGTTCGAGCTTATGTAAGGCTTTGTGCTGACAGCTTGGAGTCTGGAGTCTGCTCCGGACATCCTGTGTCTCCCTCTAT
Source organism: Helogale parvula (assembly GCA_004023845.1). Lineage (NCBI taxonomy): Eukaryota > Metazoa > Chordata > Mammalia > Carnivora > Herpestidae > Helogale > Helogale parvula. The sequence continues at coordinate 102,214 of PJEM01000550.1, forward strand.
CTCTGCCCCTCCCCCATGCTCGCGCGCATGGAGCTCTCTCTCTCTCTCTCTCTCCCCCAAAAATAAATAAACTTAAAAACAAATGGAGACTTAAGTTATAATCCATTTGAGTAATGGTGTATCACACAGCTATATTCTTAAGTGTAGATTTATAATGCACAGTTGTATATACACATTCATAATTATATATAAATGTAATGTACAAGTATTTTCAATATAAAATATTAAACAGAGCACACCAAAATATTATGTCCTACATTACTGGGAAATGCATTTTAATTATTTGTAATTCAAGTTTTATATATTAGGCATGCATTAAATTTTAAACTCAGAGAAAAATATATGTTTTTATGGGATTCTTACTACAGAACAAGTGAACAGGAGTAAACCATCTATGCTAAGACATAAAACTCAAATATTTGTTTAGCTTACAAGAATGAATATGGCCTCCTAAGAAAGAAAATTAACTTCCAATGTGTGCAAAGCCTTAGAAAACATTCAGGTGATTGATCTTAAATAGAGGCTATTATTATAACTCCTAACTATAGTAGAATATCCCCAGTAAGACAGATGTATATGTTTCACTAGTCATAGTAATTAAAATTTAATGAGACTCTATCAGCGGTGTTTTTAATCAGACAATTTCTGAAGATGTGCCAGCTTATTCACAGAAGCAAGCCAAATCCCTAACCTATGATAAGAAAGAAGAAAGCAAGCAAGTGAGAGCAATTCTAAAGTTAAAAAAAAAAAAACAAACAAGTAAACCAATACAAATGTTCTTCTTGAAAGAAGAATAGAGAAATCAATATTCAGATCAAACTGCCAGAATTGCGGGTAATTTATCAAAGGTCCCCAACCCTCCAAAATCACTTCTTTTGACATGAGGCTTTAGAATGAAGAAGAAAATGTCTTAGGCAGTAAATCACAAAGCTAAATTTACCTAGTCTAAAACTAAAAGGACGTTGATGGTAAATTATTTTCTACCGGAAGAAACAAGCATCTTGTTTATTCAGGTTCTACCATAACTGGAGCTCTTCCTTGTTGGTGAGCAAGTAGGTAGCAAATCATAATTCTTGGACATGTGCAACTTGACCATCCTTTCAGCTCATAAAGAGGACTTACAGGGCCTTACCTGTATGGTAGAGTTTGCTTACAGCAAGTAGTGGGTTCAATATCTACAACAAACGTTGCTTAAGTTTGCAACATTTCCCTGAATGATTAGCGAGGAGTTATTTGGTTCCTCAGTGAATCCTGGATAATTCCTTTTTCTTAATAAGAGGGATTCATATGGATCAGTCGGGAAACAAATTATTAAAAGAAAAATCAATTTGAAAGTTATAGTAGATGTGAGAAAACCATTCTCAAATCCCTGGCATTCATCCTTGTTTGTGCCAGTAAAGAATGCTAGTGTTGATTAGTTTTGAAATCTCCCCATTTGGCCTGGATTTCCTCTCTCCATGACACACAGCATGAGCTCTGGAGTCCACTTTTAAGAGTAAATAGTATTCGGAAAATTATAAAAATGTAAGGTAAGATTAATTTGCCCTTAATCCATATATAGTAACTGCGTATCAACAAAGAGTTTCACAAAAAGAAGCAGAGAATAAACAAAAATGCGTTATTAATCATGTCAAAATCTTGAAACTCTTAAAGAGAAATGGGGAAGGATTTTCCTAGAAGCTGTTTTCCTTTTCAGCTGCCCTGCTGCTGCACAGCCTCCCACACCAGCCCTTCTTCCCCTTGCTTCTAGGAAAGAGCTAATTGACTTATAATAAATGTGAAGCCTGGAAGAGGTAAGGGTCGCTATAGATATTTTTTATTCTACTCTGACATTAGAATAATCCTTGGGGGAGAAAAAGGTTAAAAGCCTCTCTCAGTAAGTGTTAACTAATTAATGATGATTGTACTAAACAGTGTTTGGATAATTTTTCCTGGTCCCTTGACATAAAGGTGATAAATAACCCAGAAGTGAGGAAGAGATTAATGGTTGATTAAATTCCACACAGGTACTTAATATTAGCTCCTAAAATCTGGCTATTTATAAACCATCATGCATTGCAAAGGTATGCAATATGTAGATTTCATTTATCTTTGGTGAAGCAAGATTGAGGAGTGAATGACTGAAGTCAAATATTCAACAAAGAGAAGATAATGCCATTTTCCTTAAAAAACATTAGTTAAACAGGATACATTGATACTGGAAAACTGCATTTAAAGTGATAACAAGAAATAAATTTATGACTCTGATTACTGAAGAGACGGCATCTATATATTGTGCCTCCACAAAAATTCACAGTATTTGCTAAATTAGAGTTGCCCTTTCCACTATTATTAATCTTCCCTTCTTTCATTTGTATATTCAACATCTCCACTCAGTTCCATCTCATCAGCTTCTAAACATGCCATGGTATCTCCCATTAAAAAAACAAAACAAATACTCCAATAATCTCTTTCAAACACTAATTTATTCTTTTTGTATTTTTGAAAAGCTTTCAAAAATGTACCTATTCTCACACTCTCCATTTCTTGTTTATTCCATTCTAGTAGACTTGACTTCAATGACTCCATCACAGAAGGATTTTGTAACGCTGAAGTGCCTAAATTCAAAACACGTGGAAGGTCTCTTCCTTATCTCTTAGCATCCTTTAACGATGCTGTCATTAGCTTCTTTTCTCCCTGAATTCTGTCACACAACACTCATGGGTCTTTTTCTCCCATCTTCACAGCCACTTCATCTTTCTCTGTCCAGCCATAAAACTTGCCTTTATCCCTGTTCTTTGCTTAAATTATTGGACATCATACGCACGCACGGTGCCGCGTGTGCGGATGTGTGTGTGCATGCACGGGTGCCTGTGGATGTGTACATGTATAAAGAGCGAGAACGAGCAGGCAAATGGACAGGGAGGAAACTCTTCAATCTCCTCTGAGGGGCGGTACCCATTCAGGACAACTACAATCGGTTCATCAGGTCGATTTGCATTCATGGGGCTTTTACATCATTAATTCCCTTCCTGCGGATTCTTGCTTACAAGTCACTTCCTCTGTGAGGACATCTCTGACCTATTAAACCTGCGTGGCATTATAAGCTTGCAGAGGATAGTTTTTTATCTGTTTTATCTCCAGGTGTATCTCCAGCGCCTAGAGCAATGTCGGACAGATAGTAGGCACTTGATGAATATTCATTAGATGAAATAATAAATTTAAATCAGAATTCATCACTGTTTAAAGCACTTCTTTGGCTTCACATTGCACTTTGAGAACAAATCTTCTCCTACAATATAACTCCCTGCAGAACGCAGACACGATCTTCCTCTCTGGCCTCTCTTCAACTCATCTCCTCTTGGTTTTTAATATCCAAACCACATTAGACTTTTTTTTAGTTCTTTATATATACCCTGTTTCATCGCCTCTCAGGGCACATGCCTATGCTCCTCTCCCGGCCTAGAGATCTTCTCTCAACTTTTCCTAGCAAATCCCTGCTCACCTTCCAGTCTCAGAAGATCCAGTGGGTCTGCAATCCTTCCCTGTCCTCCTAGGCCATTTACCGTCTGCTTACCTATCAACACACGCTTCCTGGAGCCTGTTTCACAAGTGCAGTTTTACCATTTAACGATTTCTGTTTCTCATACTGGACTGTAAATCTGAAGGCAGGGACCCTGGTTTTACTCACCATTGATCTGTCTAGTGTCTAGTGCAGTACCTTGCAGTTGGGTGTAGTCAGTAAGAATTAATGGAATAGATGTGGAAAAGAAAACAACAGTGCGCCTTTAAATCAAGATAGCAGGGATTATTACAGAAAACTGGCTACATTGTAGTACATTCAGATTAACCACCAATTAAGGGGAATCATCATTAAACGAAAGGCTCCAAATTAATAAGAAAAGTCTAAAAAAATAGCAACAAATTGGGGGGGGGGACTTTTAAGCTTTTTCCCAAGCCACTAAATCAACCTAATTAAGTTGCAATTTGATTTAGCATTCATAAAATTATATTACATACAAACACATGCCCATTAGTCAAAGACTAAAATAATTCCTCGGTTAAATAGCATAATGTTAGTTTATGGCAGAACTGACCTTGAAAAATCTTTCAGATAAGTCTCAGTATGATGGGAAGTTACATGTGAATGTTTTCCTAAGGATTTATCAGCAATTCCTCAGTGTATGTTTTTGAAATAAAATGTATCTGAATAGCAACAGATAAAGTCACCCTTTTGTTCAAAGATTTTGAAAACCTAACATATGACAACACCCAAAATTGATTGATTTCTTTGGGAGTCAGTCTGTTATACAAAAGAAATACTCTACATACCTAGAGTAGTTTCTTATTCACACCATCTGACTACTATATTTTCTAACCCACAGGATTTAGACTAAACACTGAGGTAGGACGGGTGAAAGTAAACAGAGATTTGCAAAAATGGACACATGCAAATGCATGTATACATAGCTAATAGTATATAGTTAGGCCCGTTTATAGTTTTTCTCATAATGGATGAGTTTTCTAGTGTTACGTGAAAATTAAAAATCACTTATAAATGGTTAACCAAAATCTGTACACAATTTAAAATGCGATTTAGGGGCGCCTGAGTGGCTCAGTTGGTTAAGTGTCCGGCTTCAGCTCAGGTCATGATCTCACTGTTCGTGGGTTCAAGCCCTGCATCGGGCTCTGTGCTGACAGCTAGCTCAGAGCCTGGAGCCTGCTTCGGACTCTGTGTCTCCCTCTCTCTCTGACCCTCCCCTGCTTGCATTATCTCTGTCTCTCAAAACTAAAAAAAAAAAAAAAAACATTAAAAAAATTTTAAATGTGATTTATATACATCTTAGGTCAGAGGAAAAAGGTCGAGTAACAAAAAAATAAGGGATGCAGCCAATTTTTAAAAAGGTTTTTTCAATGTTTATTTATTTTTGAGAGACAGAGAGACAGAGCATGAGCAGGGTAGGGGCAGAGAGAGAGGGAAACACAGAATCCAAAGCAGGTTCCAAGCTCTGAGCTGTCAGCAAAGAGCCCACTTCAGGGCTCAAACCCACAAACTGTGAGGCCATGACCTGAGCCAAAGTTGGACACTAAACAGATTGAGCCACCCAGGCACCCCTGGATGCAGCCAAATTTCTAACCTAATGACAATTTTTACAAGATTTAGAATATTTTAACCGAAAAAAAATAACTGAAAAAAGAAAACAAGGAGAGTAAAAGGATTTTTAAAGGATAAATGCATAAAATAATCTATTAGAAAAACTAGGAAAATAATAGAAATGACAAGTAAATATAAGAGTTGAAGGAAATGAAAGAAAAGTAAAATACAACACGTCTGTCAAAACTAATGAGAAAGAAACATAAATAAATGAAAATAGTTGGGGTGCCTGTGGGCACAGTTGTGTAAGTGTCTTGACTTTGGCTCAGGTCATGATCTCACCATTTGCACATTCTGTGTGTCTCTCTCTCTGCTCCTCCCCAACTTGTGTGCACACATGCACACACCCTCTCTGTATCTCTCTAAAAGAAAGAAAGAAAGAAAATGTGTTACATAAATTACCACTTTTTCAAAATGAGAGATTCAATTTAAAACTCTTTAATATAAAATCTAAATGTTCACAAATTGATTGTTTAAAATAAATATACCAAACTTAATTGGGAAGAAATAAAAATTGAAAGATAATATATACTTGAAAGTTAATAAAAGTTAAAATTTTAAAAATTGACACAAAAATAGTCTTTGACACAGAATTATTTTGTCCTATGAGACTTTCAATGAAGATGTAACTCGTACATTGTTTGACTATTCCAGGGTATAGAAGAATAGGGAACGCCCTCCCTAATTATTGTGTAAGACTAAAATTACCTTGATATTAAATATGACAGAGGAAACAAAATCAAACCTCCACAGACCAGTCTTAGTTTAGAATACATATTTTTAAAATTCTAATTAAAATATTATCAAATTAAAACCAGCTTGATGTAGCATGAACCAAATACCCAATTAAGTATACATTATTCTGGAAACTTAAAAATAATTCATCTTTTGAGAACTGATTAAAATAAATTACCACATCAATAATTTAAAGGAGAAAATTACATATTCTTTTTGATAGATGCCAAAAGCATATTTGGGTAAATGTTTACATTCGTACCTTGTACTAGAAGTTAGAAACAAGTTAAAAAGGTAACTACTTTATTATTACTGCACCAATAGAATTTGGCATCTAATGATATGTTTCTATAGTTCTAATTAAATCAATAAGAAAACAAATTGAAAGCTTTGTTATAAAATGAAAGAGAGAAAATCATCTGTGCACAAGATAAGCTACCTGAGAATCCAATCAACATAATAGAAAACTTCATAGAACTAAGAAAATTCAGAAAGGCGGTAAATTATAAAAAGCATATTCAAAAAACAATAGCTCATTTAATATACCAGGAAAAATCAGTTAAAAACAAGAGTTTTAAAATCAATCCCATTTTCAAAGACAACCAAAAACTAACATTTTTCTGTATCTATATATATACAGAGAGAGAGAGAGAGAGAGCAATGTGAAAGCTCTTCTAAATTTAACAAGGGATATAGTCTCTATCTCTTGTTACATATGCACCTTGTTTCTGAGGAAGCCATGGTTCACTCATTTACCTATAGCTTTGTTAATAAGCCTAAAATGCCACCAAAGGCTTTTGGAAAACTTTACACAATGATTCTTAAGTTCCTATGTTAGTATAGCAATAAAACAATAGGAAAAATGAAACTTTAAGACAGATGTTAAAATTGAAGCATTCTCAAATCTCATATTGAAGTAGATTATGAGATTTAACAGTTCATTGAATATTTACTGTGTGCCATACATAATACCAAGTACATTATCTCAATTAATCCTCTCAATAATCCTATGAAAACAATATTTTTGTTATACCCATTTTATCATTATCCCTATTTTTTTTTTTAGCATTTAGTAATTTGGAGTTCAGAAAGGTTATTTCCTTAAAGTCGTAGATCTAGCATGAAGCAGAACTGGAAGTTTGAACATAGGTTCATATGACTTCAAAGACTGAACTCTTACTAACCACAAATCACTGTCCATAGTGATTGATGCAGAGATGGGCATACAGTGCAAACAGAGTCAAGTGACTTAGAGGTGACTGAAAGAGATCTCCTTTCTGCTAAGGCCACTGATTTTAAAGATTATTTAAGTCTAGTCCTATTGGGGAGTGATTCTCACTGCCTAGGAATAATACTCTTACAGAAAAAAACAGAGCAAAGAGATGGAGACATAGAAGCTGGTTGATCATTTTTGAACCTCTGATCCATCTGTTCTGAATTGTCATACTTACAAAAGGTAAGACACAAAGAATTTCTCTTTTTGGTCAAATGAATTAAGCAACAAAAAACACTCTCACAAAAGACCTGCTAAATGTTTTTGAGTGAAAGAGGAGCAAGAGAGTTGAGCGTGTTTGCAAGAAAGTGTTTGTGCTAAGGAACTATTTGAGAAGGGAAGCGAGACAGTGGTGATGGAAGGTGAGAAAGTAGACTGTGGGTCAGTGTGTTAGCGGGGTGATGATGTTGAAATCCTGCTCCTGGATAAGGGGAGTTGGTAGGCGGTATTCTGAGAGCAAACTCGTTGGCATTGAGATATTGGAGACTGTACAATCATGGGTGATAAGGCTCCAGTGGAATCATGCCAGGAGCTGGCTGAGGTGGAGAAAGGTGAGGAATTCAAGGAGCTAGGAGGCCAGGATGTAGGAATAGAGAGCTGAAAAAAATTGAAGCCAAGAATCACAGTTATGGGTGAATTACAGAGCTGGAGGCTGGTAGTGCAGATGCTGATATAACTTCATGGTTTGAGGGTTCAAGGAGACAGGACTGTGGGAGGAAAGAGGAGGATGTGAGAGTGGGAGTTGCAAGCCAAGATATATGATGTGAGGGAGAAGAAACAAACTCCATGTAAATGGAATTCAGTTAATGCAAGGCAGTAGAAACGCCATTCAGAGAAAAGACTGACTTATGGAAGAGTCTATAAATGAGAAGCTAGGGGGCCTAGAGAGTAGAGCGAAATGGTAAAGGAAGGAAATAAAGGCAGTTCAGTGGGCCAGACACAACATGTATGACTGGGGTGGAGATGAGAATCACCCAGTTGTTTTCAGTTATAAGCCCCCAGAGTCAGAGTCTTTGTCTGACAGGTGTGATTAAAGTTTACCAAAGTGTGAGACGTTTTGAGGTAGGTCAAATCATCCCTTAGAAAAACTTGGGACAAACCAACTACCTCTATAGGCTGTCATGAGGTGTGTGTGATGTGTAGCCCAGAGGGCAGATGCTGGTGCTGTAGCTAAATGCTCACTTCCTGCACATAGTGGGTCTCCAAGTGCGGTGTCGGACCAGCATCAGCAGCAACAGCATACCCTAGGAACTTGCTGGAAATGCATATTCCCAGGCCCCACTTTATTTCTTTTTAATGTTTATTTCTGAGAGAGAGAGAGAACACGAAAGAGAGAGAGAGAGCGCACACACAAGTTGGGGAGGGGGCAGGGAGAAAAGGAGACACAGAATCTGAAGCAGGCTCCAGGCTCTGAGCTGTCTGCACAGAGCCTGACACGGGCTCGAACTCATGAGCTGTGAGATCATGACCTGAGCCGAAGTCAGATGCTCAACTGACTGAGCCACCCAGGCACCCCTCCCAGGCTTCACTTTAGACCTGCTGAATCTCAGCTTCTGGGCTGAGGCCAGCAGGCTGTTTGACAGCCCCTGGGGGATTCTGATGCTGGCTCTCGCTGGAGAAACCACTGCCGCTGCATTGTTGAATTCACGCTGCAGTCGCCCAGCCCCACAAAATAAAACCTTTTTCACGGCTTTGATCATAATCCTGACATTAAACAAATTTAATGACACTGTAAACTTGAAAACTTCTCAAAAATGCTTGTGTAAAAACAAACAAACAAAAAAACCCCTCAACTTGCCACACTTACAAGTGGTATTTTTATACCCTGAAGGCTATCAGTAATGTTCCCTGGACTGCTCTTGAAGTCGTTTCACAACTGAATAAAAATACTGTGCAGTATTAAAGGGAAATGGAGAGAAAAAATTTAAAAACGGCTGCATGTTAGTCTCAGGTCAACTGCTTCATATTGCCCTCACAATAAAGTTACGAATTTATCCTGGTGTATATGGGTTCTTTACGATCCAGTGCCTTTAATCCCCTCTCTTGCCACTTCCCAGCATTGTATATTACTGTCCAGTCCCATTAAGCCACTCTTAGTTCCCTAAATACTCCATATTCTCCTGCCTCAGATGTGTATGTAACTTTTTTTTTAAAAAGTTTATTTATTTTGAGAGAGAGAGAGAACGGGGGAGGAGCAGAGAGGGATAAAGAGAGAGAATCCCAAGCAGGTACCCCTGTATACATATTTTTCCTCTATCTGAAAATGCCTCTCCATTCCACTCCATCCACATCTGCTTTTGGCTGACACTTGCCCTCACTATTCATGATTGAACTCTGGCATCACCTCCTCAGGGAAGCATTCTATTACTCACCACTTCTGGATTAGTGGTCCCACATCTTTCATTCCTATTACAGTGTTTACTAAACTACACCATCTCTGGCTTTTCATGTAAGCTCTTTGATGTAAAGTATTATGACTTGTATACTTAGCACTCAAGGAGATGGGCATGCGGTAATTATTCAATAGTCATGTGTGGTGTGAATGAATTGAACAGATTAAAAGCAGTCATGACAGATACCATATGTTTGCACTCACAGGTCTAACAGGAGAACAGGAGAAACCTAACGGAGGACCAGGGGGAGGGGAAGGGGGAAAGAGAGTTGGGGAGAGAGAGGGAGGCAAAACTTGAGAGAGTATTGAATACTGAAAATGAACTGAGGGTTGAAGGTGGAGGAGGGAAAAAGGTGGTGGTGATGGAGGAGGGCACTTGTGAAAAAGAACACTGGGTGTTATATGGAATTTGACAATAAACTATTTTAAAAAAAGCAGTCATGACACAATCAGACTTCTGCTTGACTATTTCAGGTGATCAATCTCACTACTCTATGTCATTCAGGTATTTTTGCTACACATTAAATGGTGTCTTTGTTCCTGAAGACTATGCAATACGATAATGTAAGAATATAACTGAAACACTGAGAAACAAGTTGAATCAAGACTTCTCCTGATATTCAAGTTGATAATAAGTGATAGACCTCTCCATATTGTCCTGAAACATACTTTATTTTAAAGCAGGCTTCATGTCCAAGCACAGAGCCCATCACAGGGCTTGAACTCATAACGGTGAAGTTGACACCAGGGCTGACATCAAGAGTCAGACACTCAACTGACTGAGCTACTCAGGCATCCCATAAATGCTTTTAGAACCCAACCCATTCACTCCTCTCTTCATTCCCCAAAGGATTGCATAACTGCTGATTGATTCTCTTAGTAATCACTAGTTTTTGTCCTACGAGAATCTGTGAAATTTTCAGGACTACATAATTACAGCCAATGTCTTCATATCTAGGCAGAGTGAGCTCAGGAATAGGAAAATAGAAATATCTGTACTGTTTTTACCCAGTGGCTTCCTCACTATCTACTTACTTAGTATAATGGGTGAAATCATATTAGAAAAAAAATAAGAATTTTGAAATGTAAAACAGAAGTCTGAATTTATACCTTAAAAGACTTCATATCTGTTCCTGAAATGTACCTAAATTTGTGAAAAACATACAGCTTTCTAGTTTTCTGGGCTAAGCTGACATGTGTAATAAATTTGTTTTCAATATTTGAACATAAATCTATAATCCATCTGGAGTTTATTTTGGTTCTTATGTCACAAGGAATAAACCAACATTATTCTTTTTCCAAGTAGTTGCCTGTTGCTCCAACATCTTTTCTTGAATAATTCATTTCTTTCCACTAATTTGAAAGGGCACCGTTATGATATAGTAAAGAAGTTTATTTGATTAGGTCTATTACTACTCTTTCTATGTCACTCCTTTGATTTGCCTATCCTTGTATTAAAAAAAATCAAATGGATATTCAATATTGCCCTAAAAACCTACTTGTTTTACTTCATAATCTCATTTTCCACACTTTGGGTTCAGAATTTCTGCTTTTCTTCTCTCCTCAATACCAAAGACACCTTTCCTACCATATTCACAATATATAAAAGCCACTTTAAAGAAACTGCCTCACCTTTTTCTCACAAATACTGTTGGTTTCCACACTTGCCTTCAAGGAAAATGCCTAGGAAAGAGAAGGAAATGATGCTATTCATTAAGAAAGAGAATAGAGAAGAGGAAGAGTCAGAGGTTTGCAGAACAAGAATATCATGAGGAATCCCCTTTGAGACATTTTGAGTATCCAAATGAGGATTTCTAGAAGTGCTAGAAGCTCAGGAAAATCTTGGGAACCCATCAGGATATGCGTACTCACTGCAGGCTTTGTAGGCAGTACACAGTAGGAAAAAGGGAGCATGAACCAGAAGCACCAACAGAGACATTTAAAATTTTTGCCAGGGGCGCCTGGGTGGCTCAGTTGGTTAAGCGTCCGACTTCAGCTCAGGTCATGATCTCACGGTTCATGGGTTCAAGCTCTGTGTCAGGCTCTGTGCTGACAGCTAGCTCAGAGCCTGGAGCCTGTCTTCAAAATTTTTGCCAAGAAGAGGGCCACCTAGGTGGCTCAGTTAGTTAAGTGTCCACTACAGGTCATGATTCATGGTTCATAAGACTGAGGCCTGCATTGGACTCTGCAATGACAGTGTGGAGCCTGCTTGGGATTCTCTCCCCTGCTCTCTCCCCTCTTCCCCTGCTTGCACTCTCTCTCTCAAAATAAATAAATAAACAAAAAAATTTTAAGAAGAGCAAAACAGTAGAAGAAATACAGAAGAAAAGTCAGGAAGGAAGGAATGCATATGGAGGATAGTGGAAGTAGCAAACATTATAGAAATAAAGGAAAAGGAATTTTCAAAAATGAGTAGGATTATGAACTCTGATTTATTATATTTACCTACAAGAGACCATTTTGTTGTCAATGTAATCAGGGATTACTTCTAGCTCATACAAAATTATTCAATGTCAAATGATACTAGTGGTTAAGTTAGAAAATGACTTATTTAAAAAAAGACACTGGAGGGCAACTGGGTGGTTCAGTCGGCAAAGCATCTGACTCCTGATTTCAGCTCAGGTTGTGATCTCACAGCTCCCATGTTCTAGCCCTGCATTGGATAAGATATCCTGGGTAAGATATATTTAGAAGATAAGAGATACTGAAATTCAGGAAGCTTAGGTCCTGAGGTGATTAAGTTTTAGATATCTTAATTTGGATGTGAGGTATATCTAAAATTGTTTAATAACTCATTCACTTAAAATTTCTGACGCATATGCAAGAGGAGACCAAATGGAAAGACATTTAGGACCAACTAGTCTGTATTCCAGTCCTTAAGCTAAAGAAGATTTAAAAAAAAAGGAAAAAGAGATAGTTGGTCTGATTTAGTTTGCTTAAGTAGAAAAATACTACAGGAAACAGGGCGATCTATAGTGTTTCTGGGCACATACATCTTTATAACATAGCAACTAGGCAATCAAATATTTGAATCTTCAGATCACAATTGCATACCTAGAAAAAAGCACCTCTGTTTACAAAAGCTGAAAAACAATTTTGTATTAAAAAGAAAACCTTTTAAACAGCTTTGAATAGCTTTGTCATAAGAAAACCAAGAACAGTCTAGTCTTCCTCTGACTTCCAGGATATGCTCTATTGCCCTAGAGATGTTTGGCTGTGAGTAATTGCCTTGTAGGTTAAGAACAACTAGTGCAACATCATAAAGATATTCAACCATCACAACCATTTTTCTTCCTTGATAGACACTGAAAAGTAAAATATAGTTCAATGACATATACTTGGTACATCTTTTCCAAAGACAACATGGGGAAATTAGAAGCAAAGCAGTCCAAATAACTTGGGTTTTTAAGCAACATAGAATTAAGTTTCTCTCAGAACCTTAATTAAAACACACATGCATTTATAGTGGCTAATTTTATTTCTCCTTCATGAATGGTTATTTTACAAAAGTGGTTTTACTACTGAAAGCAGGAGTGTAAAATATTTTTTGCAATGAGAAATTACCTGGCATGCCATACAATAACATGATTACAGATTTTAAGGATTGCAAGAGCTGCACAACAAATGACTTACAAGACATGTCACTAGAAACTAATATTTCATTATAACACAAAAGTGTCTAAAAATTGAACTGCTATTTACTAATAGGAACATTTTATTATTTAAATTGAATATCCTAGCAATTTTTCTGTCTTCAATGCATATGTTTTTAAAGAGGCTAAATTGAAGCTACAGATTCTTTAACATAAAAATTGATATCTTAGGTCACAGTCTCTCACAGTAGAACTCCTAAAAAACAGTAGCAACCTAGCCTATGTGTGGTCTCATCTTACCCCACAATCACTCCTGGTGAGGAGTAAACATACAAATAAAGTAAAAAAGCACCAATATAAAAATCTAAATGTAGGTAATAGGAAGAACAAGGAAAATACTCCATTAACTGAAATGACTACCAAAAACTGGCTGGAGGGCTGGAGAGCTTGGTTTTTTAGAAGGATATTTAGATTCCTGTGTTTAGAAGGATAGTCTTACTAGTGTTCAATCCTTCCCAAAATAAAGTGAAACCTTAGTCATAAGCTCCAGCTCTGGGATTTATATGAAATGTACATCAGAAAGCTCACTATGTGAATAATAAAAACCAACCACCACAGTGCGTATGTCAGTAATTCACCCTGAGTATTTTATACATATTATCTCACTTGCTAGGTTTAAGTTAATTTATTGGAAACAGAAATAGGATGCCTGTAGTTTGAGTTTAGCCTTAAAATAAAACACTATTTTTCACATATTTGTTATCCCAAAGGGTTTTCTTGTTGCAAGTTAAAATATTAACAAATTCCATTAGGAATTTTTTTTAATACCAGCACAAAACATTTTACCTAAATTAATTTAACAAACTAATAAACACATTTATAACCTAATAGGACTTATTGTTTAACCATTATTATCTCTGTTTTTCCCTTGGAGAATCATAGTATTAAAAGGAAAAGTTGACACAGATGGAAACATGGACTCAATATGTGTCACAAAGTCTCTTGGATGACAGCTCATTTTATTTCAAACACGACTGACCTTTCATTTTATCTCTCTTTCTGTAACTGATATAATCTTATCTCTTCTCTTTGAAAAAACACGTCAACTTTTTTCCCTGATTCTCCTAAAGAAATAATTTATCTCCCAAACAACATTCATTTCTAAAGAAAGCTAATTTTGAGTAGAGCTTTCTATATAGCCTGATATCATTGAGGTTGAGAGTAAATATCCTGGAGCCAGATTCGAGATGGCAGCACGGCGAGATTCTTAATTCATCTCCCCCCATGGACACAACAAATCTACAAGTAAATATAGAATAATTCCCGCTACAGTGGACTTTAAAATTTAATGAACACAGCTACCACAACAAAGGATAAAAGACAATATCAAGAGGGAAAATGGAGTCAGAAACATCAGACTTATCAGAAAATGAAACCACACTCCAGCCAGGGCAGGTCACAATTGGGAGTGATAGCAAAAGTATGAAACTCTTCTGTGAAGAAGAAAAGGCTAAGCTCCACACCAAGCACCCGAAACCTTAGATTCTACACAGGAGAGACGAACCCCAAAAACACTGGGCTTGGAAAATCAAGAGAGATTACAGTCAAGAAAACTATTAAACTGTGAGGAACCCCAAACCTGCTCTTAAGAGGCTAATGCACGGATTCATTCAATCCAGTATATAGCACCAAAACATCAATTTGTGAAGCGCATGGACCATAGGTATGGGAGACCCATTTACTAAATTTAGAGTCTGCTGGAGAGGCAGGAAACAGGACTCTCTCTGGGAACTGAGACATTGGCAGAGGTCATTTTTATGATCTCAGTCATTTTACTAATAGTGGCACTAACAGAAGCCATTTTGGATTTTCCCCTCTAACCTATTATGCCAGTAGGCATGCTCCACTGAGAGCCTCACCCCAACTGAAGCAGTCCCAGATGCACACCACAACTGTTCCAGGGACCATCCCAGCCCACGAATGCCCTGCAATCACACTTGCATCCCACAGTCAAACCAAGTATAAGCCCCACCTACCTAAGCACCAGAGCTGACCACAGCGCTTCAGAAAGGTACACAGAGTTCATCCCTGGAGCACTGACTCTGGTGATCAGGCAATATTGTGCTTCTGAATTGTACAAAATATCTCCTACATAAGGTTATGCCTTCAAGACTAAGAATGGTATATGACTTACCTAATACAAAGAAATAGGTAAAATGTGAAGACAGAGGAATATGTTCCAAACAAAAGAATAAGGCAAAACCTCAGAATAAGAACAAAACTGAGATAAGTAGCCTATAATTTCAAAGTAATGCTCATCAAGGTATTCACTGAACTCAGGAGAAGAATGTATGAACACAGGGAAAACTTTAACAAAGATTATATAAAATATAAGAATGTACAAAAAGAAATTATAACAGCCCAGAAAAATACACCAGAGGGGTCAAGAGCAGACTGGATGAAGTAGAATGAATCAGTGAGTAGGAAGACAAAGCAGTGGAACTTACCCTAACAGAACAGCAAACTTAAACACGATTTAAGAAAACTGAAGCTACCTTAACGGACCTTTGGAACAGCGTTAAGCAGAATAACATCTGCATTTTAGGGATCCCAGAAAAAGAAGAGGAAAGGAGCCAGAAAAATTATTTGAAGAAATAATGGCTAAAAACTTCCCATATCTGGGGAAGGAATCAGCAATCTAGGTCCAGGAATCCCAAGAAATTCCAAATAAGATGAACTGAAAGAAATCCATATCAAGACACACTATAATCAGAATAATAAAAGTAAAGGATAAAGAGAGAACCCTAAAAGCAGAAAGAGTAAAACAACTGTTATATAAGGGAATCCCTATAAGACTACAAGATTTTTCAGCAGAAAGTTTATTCACCAGGAGGAATAACATGATATATTAAAAATAAACAAACAAACAAAAAATTACCAACCAAAAAATTTCTACTCAGTAACAATATGATTCAGAATCTAGGACAGATTACGAGCTTTCCAGATAAACAAAAGCTGCAAATGTTCATCACCACTAAATCAGCCCTACAAGAAATGTTAAAAGGAATTAAGTCAAAAATAAATAACACTAACAAATATAAGAAAACATATGAAAGTAAAAACATCACTGAGAAAGATAAATAGGTAACAAAGGTATTGGATCAATCACTTATAAAGCAAGAATGAAGGTTAAAAAAAGTACTAAAATTAACTAAAATTATAATAATTAGTTAAGAGAAACATAAAATTAAAAAAAATGTTTCAAATGTGTCATCAAAAATGTAAACTGTGGGGAAAAAATAAGAAGGTAACGCTTTTTAATGTCTCAATTAAGTTTCCACAACCTAAAACAGATTGCTATTTACATAGGATATTTTATGTGAACTTCATGGTAACAGAAAAATAACTTATAATAAATACACAAAAGTAAATGAGAAAGGAACCTAAACACTAAAGAAAGCCATCAAACTAGTAAAGAAGACAGAAAAACAAGAAGGAACAGAGACTACAAAAAAGCTGAAAAACAGTTAACAAAATGGCAATAAGTGTATACTTAGCAAATTACATTAACTATAAAGGACTAATTGTGTCAATCAAAAGACAGAGTGACTCAACAGATTAAAAAACAAGACTGATCTATATGCTGCATACAACAGACACATCGCAAAAAGAAACAGACTGAAGTGAAGGGATGGAAAAAGATATACATTACAGATGGAAAGGGAAAAAAAAGCTTGATTAACTATTCTCAAATCAGAAAATAATCAATTTTAAAACCAAGACTATAATAACAAAATAGGAGCACCAAAATAAAGTGATTATTAATGGACTTAAATAAAGAAACTGAAAGAAATACAATAATAGTAGATTTCAACACCCCCATTCTCACCAGTGAGTAGATTATCAGGACAAAAATCAATAAGGAACCATCAGACTTAAACTATATTTTAGACGAGGTAGACTTAATAGATAGACAGACAGGTAGACAGAACATTCCATCCAAAAGCACCAGGACACACACTTTGTGTACAAGTGCACATAGAACATTCTCTAGAACAGATCACATGTGGGATCACAAAACAAGTCTCAATAAACTTAACATTGATATCCTATCATGCATCTTTCAACCACAATAGTATGAAACTAGAAATTAGTTACAAGAGAAAAAAAGGAAATTACCACAAAAAAAAATGTGGAGATCAAACAACCCGCTATTGAACCATGGTCACTGAAGAAATAAAAGAAGAAACAAAAAATAGCTAAAGACAAATGAAAACAGAAATCCAATATCTGAAATCGACACAATGCAGCAAATGTGGTTCTAAGAGGGAAGGAAGTTAATACAGGCTTATATCAAGAAACAAGATCTGAAATAAACAATCTAACTTTATACCTCGACAAGCTAGAAAGGAAAAATAAATAATGCCCAAAATTAGTAAAAGGAAGGAAATAACAGAGATCAGAGGAGAAATAAATGAAAAAGATACTACAAAGATAATAGAAAAGATCAATGAAAATAATAAGAGCTGGTTATTTGAGAAGAAAAATAAAACTGATAAACTCTTAGCTAGAGTAACCAAGAAAAAAAGAGAGCACTCAAAGTCATAAATGAAAGAGAAGTTATAAGTGTTACCACAGAAATACAGAGGATTGTAAGATATACTACAATCATAGGCCAACAAGCCAGAAAAGCTAAAATAAATGAGTAAGTTCTTGGAAACATACAATCTTTCAAGACTGATTCATGAAAAAGTGGGAAATCTGAATGGATCAGTTCACATGATTCAAAGAGTAATTAAAAACCTCCCAAAAATCAAAAACTAAAACAAAACAAAAAAAAAAGTACAGCTTTACTGGCAAACTCTATTAAACATTCAAAAAAAATTCAATACCCAACCTTCTCAAACTCTTCCCAAAATTGAAAAGAAAGGAAAGCTTCTAAACAGATTTTACAAGGGCAGCGTTACCCTGATATCAAAACCAGACAAGGATGCCATTAAAATGTAAAATCAATCAAGTGGAATTTAGTCCTGGAATGCAAGGATGATGGTTCAATAATAACAAAACCAATGTGATACATCACATTTGAAAAATGAGAGA
The DNA here is from genome assembly GCA_004023845.1 of Helogale parvula. Lineage (NCBI taxonomy): Eukaryota > Metazoa > Chordata > Mammalia > Carnivora > Herpestidae > Helogale > Helogale parvula. The sequence goes on from PJEM01000550.1 coordinate 120,441, forward strand.
CAGTGATGCCTGGCTAGCTCAGGAGGAAGAGCATGCAATGCCTGATCTTGGAGATATAAGTTCAAGCCCCACATATAGTGTAGAGATTACTCTTTAAAAAAAAAATTAAAAATCATGGGGCACCTGGGTGGCTCAGTTAAGTGCCTGACTCTTGATCTCAGCTCAGGGTTTGATCTCAGGGTCATGAGTATAACCCCACATAGGGCTCCATGCTGGGTGTGAAGCCTACTTAAAAATCTTTAAAAAAGAAAGATAAAAATCATATGATCATTTCAACGGATGCAGAAAAAGCCTTTGACCAAATTCAATATCCATTTACTGTAAAAACTCTCAACAAAGTAGGCACAGAAGGAGTGGACCTCAACATAATAAAGGCCATATATGACAATCCTATATCTAACATCATATTCAATAGTGAAAAGTTAAAAGCTTCTTTTATAAGAACAGGAACAAGACAAAGATGCCCACTGTCCCCACTTTTATTCAACATAGTATTGGAAGTCCCAGCCACAAAGATTAGACAAGAAAAAGAAATGGCATGCATCCAAGTCAGTAAGGAAAAAGTGAAACTGTCACTATTTGCACATGATACCATATAGAGAAAACTTTAAAGAACCCACCACAAAGCTGTTAGAACTAATAAATTATTCATTAAAGTTGCAGGATACAAAATCAATTATATAGAAATCTATGGCATTCCATATACTAATAACAAAATATCAGAAAGAGAAATTAAGGAAGCAATTCCATTCATAACTCCACTGATAAGAATAAAATACTGAAAGAATAAATTTAACCAAGGTGAAAGACCTATGCAAATGAAAATACGACATAGATGAAACAAATTGAGAAAGACACAAATAAGTGGAAAGATATTTTATGCTGATGCATTGGAAGAATTAACCATTTTAAAATATCCATACGAAAATCAATCCACAGATTCAATGCAATCCCTATGAAAATTCCAAAGGCATACTTCATAGAACTAGGACAAATAATTATTGTTGTTGTTGTTGTTGTTATTATTTTTTTTAATGTTTATTTATTTTTGAGAGAGACAGAGCATGAACAGGGGAGAGGCAGAGCAGAGACAGAGATTCTGTGTCTACAGAATTCGAAGCAGGCTCCAGGCTCTGAGGTGTCAGCACAGAACCCAAAGTGGGCCTTGAACTCAAACCACAGGATCATGACCTGAGCCAAAGACGGACACTTAATTGACTGAGCCACCTAGGCATCCCTAGGACAAACAGTTCTAAACTTTGTATGGAACCACACACACACAAAAATCCCTAATAACCAAAGCAATCTTGAAAAAGAAGAAAGCCAAAGACATCATATTTTCTGATTTAAAACCATATAACAAAGCTATAGCAATAAAAACAGTATGGTATTGGTGCCAAAACAGACACGCATATCAGTGGAACAGAACTGAGAGAGCCCAGAAATAAATTCACACATATATAGACAATTAATCTATGACAAAGGAGCCAAAAAGGAGTCAAGAACATACAATGGAGAAAGACAGCATCTTCAATAAATGGTGTTGGGAAAACTAGACATGCAAAAGAATAAATCTAGACCACTATCTAATACCATACACAAAAATTAACTCAAAATGGATTAAAGACTTGGATGTAAAACCTGAATCTATAAAATTCTGAGAAGAAAACATAGGCAATAGAAAAGACATATAGATGGCCAACAGACCATGAAAAGATGTTCAACCTCACTATTAAGGAAATGCAAATTGAAACCAAAACGAGAAATCACCCAAAACCTGCTAGAATGGCCAGAATCAAAAAGAAATAGCACGTTTTGGAGAGGATCTGGAGTAAAGGTACCCTCATACACTATTGGTGGGATTGTAAACTGGTACACTCACTATGGGAAACAGTATGGAGATTCCTCAAAAAATTAAGATGAAAACTACCATATTCTGAGTATTTATCTGAAGACTATGAAAACATTAATATAAAAAATATATGCACCTTTATGTTCATTGTGGTATTATTTACAATAGCCAATATATGGAAACAACCTAAATGACTATTAAATGAATGGATCAAAAAGACGTATACCTCTATAATGGAATACTACTCACCGACTGATACGAATGAAATCTTGCCATTTTCGAAAACATGCATAAATCTTAAGAGTATTATGTGAACCAAAATAAGTCCAACAGAGAAAGACAAATACTGCACGATTTTATTCACATATGGGGTCTAAAGGAATAAAACGAATGAACAAAATAAAACAAAAACAAACCAAGACTTAGTGGCTACCAGAGGGAAATGGGGTTGTTGGTGAACAAAATGTGTGAAAAAGGTCAACTACGCAGAGTCAGATGACAACAAGAGCTGTGGTGGTGATCACTTTGTAATGTAGACAGATGTCAAATTAAAAAGCTATACACCTGAAAACTACATAAACAAACAGCTAAATAGAATTCATCCCATAAAATGAACATATAGGCTTTATGAGTTCACACAAGTGGATAAGGTCACTTGTGAATTTAATATTTTGTGTTTTTTTTGTTTTTTTAAATTTATTTATTTGCTTATTTATTTATTTAAATTCAAGTTAGTTAACATACAGTGTAGTATTGGTTTCAGTAGTAGAACCCAGTGATTCATCGTTTACGTATAAGACCCAGTGCTCATCCCAACAACTGCCCTCCTTAATGTCCATCACCCACCTAGCCCATCCTCCCCCATTCCCCTTCTCTCTAGCAACCCTTAGTTTGTTCTGTATTTAAGAGTCTCGTACTGTTTACCCCCCTCTCTGACAAGTGAATTTAATATTTTGAAAGACCCAATACATGATAAAATTAAAGCACTGAATACCTGGAAAATACAAAGCGTGCAAACTTTCTGCAATTTATGTAAACTCTTCTAAGATTATATTTTTGCTCTCTCTTCCCCTTCCAAATGTGGAATTTCATCATAAGCCTTGTAACATTATTCTCCTAAGTAGCAATAAGCTACTTAGTCATCAATTAGAGTTAGGTGGGCTGTGGTTCAGCTCTGGATTCAGATACCCAGTTATAGGAGTTTCAGATTAATAGGGGTAGTATAAACATGTCTCAAATACATTAAACTTATACTAAAACTTTATTCCCTGCTTATCTTCAATTTGAATTTAATAGGACACCATGTATTTTATCTTGAATGCTACACAAGAAATCAGTATATGATGATATCACACTAAAACACAAAGTAAAATGTTTCCCCCTCTGTATGACCATTACTGTATTATTAAAAAATGAGATCCAACTATCACTGAAATATATATTATTTTTTCTATTATCAATCACTACCACAAATGATAATCCTTCCTTAAAGAGCATAGAAATATATGCTAGAGGATTCAATGCATTGTTATTTGTGTGTACTTATATAATACGTGTGTATGCATGTGCATGTGATGGGTGTGTATATATAACACAAAATGAATGAACCTTCATTAAGGGTCATTTTTCCCTCAATTCAAGGGTTATTCAAAGTCCATTGTCAATAAGCAGGGATTTCATGGGAGTGGAAACAAGAGAAAACAACTCATCCTCATAGAAAATGAACGCATTTTAAGGGCAAATAATCAAGGACTACCTGTCATCATTTTTTACTATTTCTTGCCTGTCACACCAAAGGACAGACTCCGGGATAAACTAACAATTCAGTTTAAGACCAAGTTGTCATATTGTAACAAAGCTCTCAAAATCAAAGCAGTGAAGATGTCACTGGACATCTTGATTAAAAGAATATACTCCAAGGCATTCCTTAGAGTCAGTCAGTCAAATTTTTAAAAGTCATTGTCACTACATCACTCTTCCTGATTATCTTGTAGGCAGCTTTACTAGGATTTAAATAAGAAGTAATACTTTAGTCAGACTTTGAGATCTTCACAATATCTCTTCAGAATGTGCAAAATAAAAATAACTTTTTCATCATTTTGGTGGAACCAGGGATTGGCATGACATGAAAAGTAAACTAATATCTTTGTCTTTACAAAACATTTCAAAAGTTCACTTGACAATAGTTCACTGTTGACTGCATTACATAAGATATTGCAGGTAGAAACAAAATGTCTTAGAAATTTGTTTACAAAATCATTAGTTTTGTAATAAATAGTGTAATAGACAGTGATAAATTTCTCAGAGAAGCAAAAAATCAGCACACTGAAATGAATTCTACAACTATTAATATAAACTGGCCCAGAAACACAAAGATACAATTTTAACTAAGGCTGCTAGGGGAAGCTTATGAGTATCTAAAAAAAGAAATGTTGTGTGGGTTGTAGGAAGGAAACAGAAATGTCACAGGCAAAGATTAAATCCATGATCCTTATGGTTGAAAATCCTGGGCTACAAATTCACAAGGTTAGAGACTCAATGGTGAAGACTTGAGTTTTCACGGACTTTAGAAGCAGCCAATGTTACCATGGAAAGGACAAAGAAAGATAGATACAAAATATCTTACCACAAGAGCCTGAACTACAAGAGTACTTAAAAATAGATTAAAATTCAGACTAGTGAGTTTGTTAAAACAAGGATTTTTAGTAGGTGTTGGAAAAGAGACTCCATTGGAATTAATTCCAAGAAATAAAATGAAAAAGGAAAGCGAATGGTGTCCAGGGCTTTAAGTGATAGCTATGTGGATCACTAAGCCATCTTTTGTAATGATGGAGATTAGACAATTGTTCCATTATCAGAAAAGGAGTAGCTATGTGAGCAAGAAATTAAAAAAATAAGCAGAATAAGAATTCCTAGATGTGAAAGCAGAATTAAAGAAAATTTTGAGGGCTGCCTGTGTGGCTCAGTCAGCTGAGCGTCCGGCTTCGGTTCAGGTCAGGATCTCGTGGTTCATGGGTTTGAGCCCCGCATCAGGCTGTGCTGACAGCTAGCTCAGAACCTGGTGCCTGTCTTTGGATTCTGAGCCTCCCTCTCTCTCTGACTCTCCTGTTTATGCTGTCTCTCTCTCTCTCTCTCTCAAAAAAAAAATTGAACATTTAAAAAAATTACAAAAATAAAATTTTGAGAGAAGATTTAAAAGGTAAAGTTATGAAGCCAGATGAAATGTCACAGTAAAAGATAATAAATAAAAAAGATATTTCCCTCCGGTCCAACAATCATAATGATTCTCTCCCCCTGGTTCCCCTGGCACCAGCCAATTTTCATCTTTCAATACATTATTCTAGAGACCTGCTCTATTCATGAAAGAAGTGCCTTTGAAATCTTAGAGAAAGACTCAAGACATATGTGAAGATTTTCAACCTTTACTTTCTCAGAAACCATGTAACATTTATAACTGTCATTGAAATATATACCAGCTTAATTTCCACTAAAGAAAACTTGTAAACAAATCCGATTACTACAAATTTTCATTCATTCTTTGCCTAATAAAATTGTTTTATTGCAATTTGCTAGCATTAGATAGGCAAAATGTACTTAAATCTCGAATGCTTGAGATTTGGAATGTTCCAGATAAAATATTTTCTGAATTGTCAAATTTTTTTGTCTTTCGGCGTTTTTGTTGGTTAGGTTTGGGGTATCATGGGGTTTTTTGTGTGGTTTTTTTGGGTTTTGGATTTTTGGAATTTGTTTGTGTGTGTTTGTTTTATATTTACTATACTCTGGGGATTTTTTTCTTTTAAAGAATTTTGTAAGTTTCAACTTACCCTAATTAAGTTGAGGTCCTCATTTTTTACCACAAATATCTTCTAGTTGGATGAATATCTATGTTCATTATAAAGCAAACGTTGGTAACTGGGGCTGTATAGAGTCTAATGGAATCTAATTATGAATGAACAATAAGTGACATCCACTCTTTTTTTTCCTTCTAAAAGTTTTAAGTTTTGCTTTTCACATTTTTCTGGTTTTATTGAGAAATAATTCATGTACCTTACAGTATAAATTTAAGGCATACAGCATGATGGTTTGATTTATATACATTGTGAAATGATTACCACAATAGTTTCAGTTAACATCCATCTTCTTATGCCGACATAATAAAAAGAAAATAGTGAAAAAAGAAAAAGAGAAAAAGGAAAAAAATTCTCCTTTTGATGAGAACTCATAGAATTTACTCTCTTAACAACCTTTCTATAGATCATACAGCAGTGTGTATTATAGTCATCATATCGTACATTACATCTCTAGTACCTATTTCTCTGAAACTGGAAGTTTAAATTGACCATCTGTCTCCAATTTCCCCTCCCCTCATCCTCTGCCTCTGGTAACCACAAGGGTGATCTCTTTTTCTATGAGTTTGGTTTGTCTTGTTTTGTTTTGTTTTAGACTCCACATGTAAGTAAGATCGTACAGAATTTACCTTTCTCTGTCAGACTTATTTCACTTAGTATAATACCTTCAGAGTCCATCCACGTTGCTGCAAATGGGAGGATTGCCTCACTTTTTGTAGCTGAATAATACTCCATTTTACTTAGATGTCACTTCTTTATCCATTCACCAATCCAGGCACGGTGATTCCATGTCTTAGCTATTGTAAATAATGCTTCTGTGAATGCCTGTGTGCAGGTATATCTTTAAGTTAATGTTTCCACTTCCTTTGTATATATCCCCAGAAGTAGCACTGCTGGATCATATGGTAGGTCTATTTTCAATTTTATGAGGAACCTCCACATTGTCTTCTATAGGGGCTGCAACAATTTACAATCCCACCAGCAGTGCATAAAAGTTCTCTTTCCTACACACCCATGACAGCATTTATTGTCTCTTTTTTGATCATGGCCAATCTAACAGGTACAAGCTGATATCTCATCGTGAATTTAATCTGTCATTTGTGTTTTCCTAATGTTCAGTGATACTGAGCATCTTTTCACGTACCTATTGGCCATTCATGTATCTTCATTGGAAAACTGTCTATTCAGGTCCAGGAGAGGAAATGAGACAGAAAGAATGGAAATTAGAGAGAGAGAGAGAGAGACAGACAGACAGACAGACAGACTTCCTATTAGGCTTCATGTTGTTAAGGCGGAGCCCTATGCAGGGCTCAAACCCACGAATCGTGAGATCATGACCTGAGCCAAACTCAAGATTCAGTGTTACTTTAAATGTTTATTTATTCTTAAGAAAGAGAAAGCATTAGCAGAGGAGGGGCAGAGAGAAGAGCCCAGAGGATCCCAATCAGGTTCTGCACTGAGTACGGAACCCGATGTGGGGCTCTAATTCACGAACCATGAGATGATGACCTGAGCCAAAGTTGAACATTTAACCAACTGAACCACCAGATGCCCCTCCATCTTCTCAGTTTTTATTTGGCCTGTGTTGGGGAAGGAGGGTTTCCTAATAAATCATACAAATTCTTTATGTATTTTGGGTATTAATCCCTTATCGGGTACATGGTTTACAAATATTTTTTTCCCTTTCTGTATGTTGTCTTTTCACTTTGTTGATGGTTTCTTCTGCTGTGCAGAAGCTTTTTATGGTTAAGTTTAGGGTTAGGATTAGAGTCAGGTTAATTCATGGACCCATCTACTACCAAATATAGTACCCAGCCCCAAGCATCTAGTAAGCCTGGCCAGAGAATCTAGGCAACTACAAAGCCCATCCTACAACCTTGCTCAGTTAAAGAATCAAGTCCAACTTTGCTTGGTAAAAGATTCAAGCCAGCAGTTCTACCCAACTGTTCTCATCCATGTGGCATACCCCACCCCACCCCAACGCCACCGCCATTGCTGACTTCAGAGCTTGATTAGTTGTCCCACCCAAAACCAGCCCATCCTGAATTAAAAGAAAAGACAGAGACAAATAAACAAAACTAGGAGAACAATGCATTGTTGTAGAAGGTGGGAAGTTAGTGAGCTACTAAGAGTTCTTAAAGGAAACGGATTTTTGGGAGCCTGAGTGGCTCAGCTGGGTAAGTGGCAGACTCATGATTTCAGCTCAGGTCATGATCTCACGGTTCGTGAGAGGGAGCCCTGAATCAGGCTCTGTACAGACAGTGTGGAACCTTTTTGGGATTCTCCCTCTCTCTTACTCTCTACCCCTCCCCCATTCGCTTGCATGCACATGCTTGCATGCACTCTCAAAATAAATTAACTTTAAAAAGTTAATAAAAAGAAGAAAACAGACTTTCTTGTTCTAAGCCACCATTCTCCTGACTGAAGCAACAACAAAGTCAATAGTGGCCAGTCAGTCTCCCTTACCTCACATTTGATCAGATTCATAGGTTATAAGACTTTGTGCCTCTAATCACTCTCTACCATTCCATCTTCAATACTGCTTTTATAAAGGCCTTTAAAACTTGGATCGGATCATACGATATATTATATACTTCAGTGGTTTATCATCACTATATAAAGATCAAACTAATCAGCTCTTTATCCTTTAATCCCCACCTATTTTCCTAGCCTCATCTCCTACCACTGCAGGCTATACTTGAGCCATAACAAATGACCTGCTGTTTCTTAGTAATTCTGTATCTACATGGAATTCCTTTAGGTCTTCTCTTATTTCACATCTCTCTAAAACTGTTCTTAAATCCTTCACCACACACACGTTTCCCTATCTTGAAGCACCGCATATATAGTGCTATAATAGCATTCACACGCTATTTGCATACATTTCCCACCGACAAATGCACTCTCTCAAGTCGAAGCTTTATCTTATTCATTTGCACTCTCCATACTTTGACTTATCCTTAGGGCTTGCCAGTCACTCAGTACAAGCTTGATGAGTGGGTGAATTATGATGTCTCTATAATTATATAAAAAAATCATGAAGGTCTACTCTACCCCTTATTTCTTACATTACTTGAAATTTCATCAATTGAAACAAAAATGTTGCATTACAAGAACATTATACACATTCTTGAGGTTTACTAAGTGCTTTGCAAAAGTCATAATCATTCTGAAAATTTAAAACCTGATCCTCCCCATTTAAAATTCTTGTGATGTCATTAAATTAGAACCATGACTAAAGAAAAGAAAGACTGCTTCAGAAGAAATTAAGAACCCAAAAACTCCCCCATCCCTCCCTGACAGGAGAAAAAAAAAGTATTTTTTATTTACTTGCTTAATTTTTGCCAATAATACATTAAGTGAGAATTTCAGTTATGTGGTTTACAGATAAAATGCATAAATGAATATTTAATCATATAATTTAAAGAGGAAAATGCTATCAGATAATGAAAATAATTTGAAAAGTACTCATAGTTCATATTCAAGAAATAATTTGAAAGCTAAGACTTGATTTTATACTATCTCAAATTGTCATAGAGTAGTCTATAAAAGAATGATCATGAAATTTATCCTTCAAATCTATTTCTATCTAGCTTCTAAAAAGCTACGTTTTTCAAATAAGGAAAAAGAAGAATGGATCCAAATGACTTCAGTTACAAATAAGTCACTAGTATCTCATTTAAAATATATTTCCATGTATTAATGTTTCTGACTTTATGCATTTTTGTAAGCATTTTTAAAGTATGATTATCTATAGTATTATAATTGTTTATTTATCTTAATTTTTAAACTGAAGCTTAAAAAAATACTCTGTAGCCCAGAAAATGTGGTTAAGGACCCAGAGAACCCAAGCTCTACTAATGACAAAATATGCCATCAGATGACAACTTTTAAAAGCTTATGAATTAAGTTGTGAATGATTGGTGTAACTTTTCCATTCCAATTTTATAACCCAACACTATAAAACAAAGTTATTGATCATACAAGTAAATTTGGATTGCAGTAATAGAAAAGAAAGGCTGTTTTGGAGAAGATCTAATGTAAATAGATTTTCAATTACATATAATTAAAATCATTTATTACATGTCATTTCTAGTGCTTTGAATATAAATGTAATAAATCTTTAAGCTTCTGCTCAAAGAATCACTGTTTTGGCAACAAAATAATCTGATTTATAGAGAGTGATGTCTAGATTACCATTTTAAATGCAATAATATATAATTATCATTTATTGAGATGCTTTAGATGTATTAATTCTCTAAGATATTTTAATGTTATTTATTCCTACTATCATTCATTCACTCATTCTCTCAACAAATGTCACTGATACTGTCTTACAGATTGTGCCAAAGTACAAATTAACAGTGAATTCTGGTTACTGTTTTGCCAACTAGTAGAGATTTTCCATATTTTATTTAACTTAAGCTGCAATCAACTAAATATCCCACTATTTTATATACTATTAAGGAAGTAAAAAACCTGCATCTGCTATTTAAATCTCTGACACTTTAATTTCTTATCACTTATAACATTTATTTTAATACTTGTTGAAAGGACTCTTATAGACTTCTTTTAGATTTCTTTCTACCAACTCCTGTTGAAAAATACATGCAAAATAACTGCTTAAGAGTTATTTCCAAATTTTTTCATATTGAGTCAAATTTCTGTGAAACATTTTACTGTTCAAAGTAATCAATGTTTATTTTTCTTTTTCACACAGAATTATTCTCTATGCCACCAGGTACTGGTGAAGTAGTATTTTCTTTTTACTGAAATTCAACTCAGTTAACATACAGTGTGGTGTTGCTTTCAGGAGTAAAACCCAGTGATTTATCACTTCCATATAATACCCAGTACTCATTTCAACAAGTGCCATCCTTAATGCCCGTCACAAATTTAGCCCATCCCCACACATACTGCCCCTTCAGCAACCCTCAATTTCTTCTCTGCATTTAAGAGTCTCTTATGGTTTGCCCCCTTCTCTGTTTCTATCTTATTTTTCCTTCCTTTTCCCTATGTTCATTTGTTGTGTTTCTTAAATCCCACATATAAGTGAAATCATAAAGTGTTTGTCTTTCTGACTTGCTTATTGTAGTTAGCAAACTACACTCTATTTCCATCCATGTTGTTACAAATGGCAAAATTTCATTCTTTTTGATTGCCCAGTAATACTCCATTGTATATAAATATATATATACACCACATTTTCTTTATCATCAATCAATGCACATTTGTGTTCTTTCCATAATTTGATTATTGTCTACAGTGCTACTATAAACATTGGGATTCATGTGCCCCTTCGAATCTGCATTTTTGTATCCTTTATAAATACCTAATAGTGCAATTGTGGTACTTCTTAGAAGAGTTCTAGGATTGTCTCCAAGCTTTTTATACCCACACTGCAGATATTAATGCTGATGTTCTGTTGATCTTATCAGCAGAGGCCAATAAACAGTTTTTGGATAATACATAGGAATCATATTCCCCCTTGAACAATTGTCACATGGGTCATTTACTGAGCTAAGATGCTATAGTTGTATTATCATTCCTATATGACAACTAAGTCTGTTCATGAAAAGGCAACAAAAACTGTATCTCAATCACCAACTGACAACAGCAACTGCAACTTGCATATTAACTTCAGAAATGTTAAAGATGTGTAAAACATATGCATCTTAGAATCAGTGAAAACCAGTGGCCATGAATTTGCCTTAGTCCTCATAACTGAATTTTTTCAGTTACTGTTTTTAAGATAATAACATCAGGAACGTGTATATTTTGTAATCATTTAAATCTCATTTGGCCAATTGTAATTCCTTCATGTTGGTATATCAATGTCACCCCTCCCTAAAATCTTCTAATAGTCTTATACAACTCAAGATACTATATAACTAATTCTTTCTCCTAACCAATCATTTGACCTTCCTGTCTCTGTTCTCCTTTTTTCGTTTATTTTCAAAAGGGTGGGGGAGGGAGAGGCGGGGAGCAAAGAGAGAGACACATACAGAATCCAAAGAAGGCTCCAGGCTCTGAGCTGTTAGCACAGAGCTTGACAAAGAGCTTCAACTCACAGACCATGAGATCATGACCTGAGCAGAAGTCGGACGCCCAACCAGCTGAGCCACCCAGGTGCCCCTTCCTGTCACTGTTCTTTATTATCATCTATGAAAGTCAAATCTGGCCTCTGTCTTCTTGTCTTAACTAATGATACCTACTGTCTGAGTATAAGAAACTATTTGAACATGACAAATATAATGTGTTCCTATATGACAGTAATGGTATTTTAGTGTTCACGAATTAAGAACACCCATAATGACAGACAGCTACTATACATTAATAAAATAGTTAGATAAATTTTTATTAAGAATCACAATAACTGGTATATACACTTTAAAATTACTAGTACATTCAACGGAATGACCTTTCTTATAAATATGTTTGTTACATGTATAGACTTGAGAGTCTCCTTTCTGCTCCCCAAGAATCTAAGGCCCAATGGTTGGATGTCACTGCTGAGGACCAGCAATTTTCTACCTGAGCATCACAAAACTCTGCGTTATCCATTGTGAAAATCTAGGGGACAGGAAACTGAATGACTTGAAAACAATCTTACTTATGTTTCAATCCAAACTATACTCCCATGTAAATGAATGCATGTTCAACATCCAAATTGCTGAGAACCACTGCTCCAGATGCAGCTCAGCAAACTCAAGACTCAGTGCTCCCCAATCTTTCCTTCTGTGACCCTAGAAGAATTACAGGTCTGTTGTATCTCTCTTTCATCTGTTTTTTAAAAGGTTTTAAGTAATCTCTACACCTAACGTGGTACTCAAACTCACAACTCCAAGATCAAGAGTCACATGCTCTACCATTTGAGCCAGCCATGTGCCCCTTTCTTTACTTCTGAATTCTGCTAGAGCCTAACCATTCTTCTCACACATGGCTGCAGCCACAACCAACTGACTAGAGTCCATACAACAAATAAAACCTATTTGCTGTCCTGACTCTAGATGACACATGCCACATAAACCACCTGGTTCCTAAGGTCTTCTGAATCCTTATTCCTCTCCTTTACAATCCCTTTTAGCTTCTGTCTTCTCTATGATGTTTTCTCAAATCAAGAACATTTTTTGCAGATTCACAAAAGCAATTAAGATAAATCTATTGCACATATTATAAACTTCAATTCATTTCAATATTTATTGAACTTCTACTTGACATGCACCTTACTGTCATAGAAACTATAAATGCAAATAAAATATTTTAAGAATCCTTCCTGGCCTCAGGATACTTATAAACCAGTAGGGAAGGATGACAAATAATTACAACAGAGTATAAACACAAAAGCTTAAATGCCTATTAGGATCATAGAGAACACTAAAAACCATTTCCCACAAGAAACTAGTATGCGAAAAGTCATGAAAGAATAAAACACCAAGGTTTTGTTTGAACTACACTAGATTCAACATCATGGGAGTATAAGAATCCACAAGAGCACCTGCTACAATGAGGCAGAACAAGTAGAGAGGTTTAAAGTCTGTAAGCAATTTGCGCATATATCTTAGAAAATCAATTTTGTATATGTGGGAGGCACTGAAATATTTAAGAAGAAATGTCACATAAACAAGGTATAAGAGACAAGAAAAGAGAAAGAACAGAAGTAGAAAGACCAGGTGGTGAGCTAGCACATTCGTTAAAGAAGTGGGAAAAGATGACCTAAACTAATGCAAAAGGGGTAGGAGATAGAGAGCACATTGGGTGTTAATTACAATCAATAGCACTTGGTAATTGATTGGATAAATATAATTGTTATGTGGAGTGAATAGGAATTAAGGATGAATCTTAAAGCAAAACAACCATAACATACACATACACGTAACATCAATTAAGAGAGAGAAATCTGTCTGGCATTTCAAAGTAGGAATCTCTTACACAGAAAACCCCAGCTTTGTTTCTGTATAATTAGACTGTAATAATCTCAAGAAACATTTTGAAATTCTCAGATAAAAAATAATTTCACTTTAACTTAAGACGTGATTAACGCGTGACATTAGATTTTTTACAGTCCAATATCAGTGTCACAAACTCAGTAATGCTTAAGCTTCCCCAACAAGCCAGGGATCAATGGCTTTGTGAAGACGGGTCACATTTCTTCTACATCTGTCACTGCTGTTGATTTTTTTTAACACACACACAAATATTAAATGGTCGAGGAAGCTTTAATTGTAGAAGAGTTTCACCATCTTTAATTTAATATCTACGCACTTGCATGCAGTCACTCTCATATTCCAATGCCACATCTACCTTATACATATGATTGCACAGCTCGTCATGAAAATACAATATGTAGAAAAGGTGAAGTTTCAAGTTACATATACAGTTTAGTATAAAAATAGTTGCCCCAAACATGTATTTTTAACCATTTTATTTTTTCTCAGGCTCTCCTATATTTTATTTTTTAATTCCAATATAATTAATGTACAGTGTTACAGTAGTTTCAGGTGTACAATAGGATTCAACAATTTTATACATTACTCAGGGCTCATCATGATAAATGTACTTTTAATCTCCTTTACCTTTTTCACCCATACCCCCACCTACCACCCCTCTGATAACCACAAGTTTGTTCTCTCCAAACATGCTCTTTTAAAATTGAAATTGAATGAAAGAGTATGTGAAAATTTTCCGTGGCCATATTTGGCAAAGTTTGGCATGTCTATGAAGAAGGCAGCACAGATTAGTAGTGAAAAGCAAGTGCTGTAGCACCCAGCAAACCTTGGTTCATGCCCTTGCTCTCTAGGACCTTGTAAAATTGCTTAATCTCGGACTGTAGTTCCCACATCTATAAAATTAAATAGGAACTGGGGTGCCTGGGTGGCTCAGTCCGTTAAGTGTCCGACTTCGGCCCCGCACTGGGCTCGGTGCTGACAGCTCAGAGCCTGGAGCCTGCTTTGGATCCTGTGTCTTCCTCTCTCTCTCTCTGCCCCTTTCCTGCTCGCACTCTCTCACTCTATCTCAAAAATAAATAAAAACATATTTCAAAAGTTTTAATGAAATTATAACCTCCATCTTACAGGTCTGTAGTACATAGGGAAACAATTGATACATAATGTTTAGCACAGCAGGTTGAATAAAGAAAGCATACAAGAAATGGTAGGGATTATTAAAATTCTTTTCAATGCAAACAATATGGCAATTTTCTCCATAGGTAATTAAAACTGGGGAGGCAGCCTTGAGTGTCAGCTGAACTTAATAACTTACTTCCAAAGAAAAGAATACATGAAGGCAGGAAAAGGCAACTTCACACTACAGAAACCTAGGGAACACTCCTCTTTCCAGGTTATCAACATTAACGCGCCCAGTGAGAAGTCATGTTGATAGAATGTACTGTGATGTGAAGTGAGGTGAGGTGATGTGAGGTGATGAGAAGGGCCCTTCACCTCGCTAGTGTTCTTCCTAGTCTTCCATGAGAAAAAATAAGATAAATCCACATGGAAAGGCATTCTCTAAATAGCTGATTAGTTCTCATCAAAACTGTTAAGATCATGAAAAACAAGATTGAGAAACTGTCCCAAACCAGAGGAGACTAAGGAGACACAATGACTAAACACAACACAGTACCTCGTAAGGGATCGTGGAATAGAAAGGAGACACTAGTGGAAAAAACAGTGAAATCTGAACAAACTCTGGAACTTAGGTAATAGTAATGCAGTTAAGAACTAAAGGTTTTTTTTGTTTCAATAAATTTACCATGATGATGTAAGATATTAAAAACTGGAAAAATGTATAGCAAGTGAATAGGAATTGCCTATGCTATCCATTGCAAATTCTCTATAAATCTAAATTTAAAACTATTCCCAAATAAAAAGAATATTAAAAAGACATTAGTGGAGAAGCCATAAAGGGTAGAAAGCATGTGACTCAATTTACCTAAAACATGCTTACTTAAATATTAAATAGATAGATACCACGATATTCCTGAATTTGAGGCTTTATAAGTTTTGAATTCTGATAACCACGCAAGACAGGTCTTAATCCACATCTAATCTAATAAAATATATTAATACAGTGCCAAAAAAAGGGGTAAAAATACAAGATTTTAGAGTTAAAAAAAGACTCCAAGCATATTAAAAATTTTTAGTCTTATAAGTGAAAGCACTTGGATATGTCAGCATTAATGCATTTTTTTTATGAACCACCCACTACCAAGTAGTATTTTTATAGCAAATTCAAATATGGAACAGTATATAGCAGTAACTTAAAATGCTAAGTATAAACAGATAAAAAGTAAAAGCCCCTCCAAAGTTGGTTTATGTTGCAAAGAGAGGATGAATATATTAAACAGATTAATTAGCTTGAAGTAGCACTTCCTCTTTGAGTACAGGTTAAAATAAAACAAAAACCCTAGGAACTCTGAAATCTTCCCATAACAGATACTTTTTATCCAAGTCTGAGCAGTGAATACACATTGGAAGTAACACATTACCCCCTGATTTATAGCCCAGAATGGAAACAATTTTTGTGTGTGTGTATGTATATATATGGTTTTTTTTTAATTTTCATTTTCATATTCTGTTTCAAATGATCAGATGTGGTACAATACCTGCAGGTGTATTTACAGTTATCCCTTAAACATTATGGGTCAGTCTCTCAAAAGGCCTCTCAAGTTTGTTTTCCACAGAGGCACACTAAGCACCCACCAGAGCTTAAAACAGGCATTTCTTTTAGGATGCTTACAAAGATTCTAACTCTTGAAGGTTATGGGCAATATATTATTGCTTCTGTGGACAAATGGCACCCTGGTTACAGCAAAGACTTGCTTTTCTGAGAGTATCTCTAGAAAAACGGTATACTTTAACATTCTCCAGGTTAAACTAATACAAAAATTGGAGCAAAGTGGGATACTCAGCTATGGTTGGAGGGAGGTGATGGAAGATAATTCACTTACGTGTTGGTGCACTCTATAGAATAAAAGGATACTTTTTCAGGATAAAAAGAGTCTAAGTAAAATAAGGCACAGAAAAAACAAATGTGTTTCAAGTGTATTTTCATAAAAAGTCTTGATGTTTTAAACACAATACATCTTAAAGTATGCACTCATACTATCCACAACATATTCTTCCTGACATATACATCCTCATCAAATACCTGCTCAACATTATCATTTAAAAAAGATAGGAAGCATGCATTCATCCAACAAATAATGAGTGCCCACAGTGTGTTAGGCTTTGTGCAAGGAAGTAGCATTATTTTCATTTCATAGAGTTATGTTCCTTCCATTAAGAGAGCCTCCAAGGACAAATCCCTTAACTATCCACAATTCTAAAAATCTATGTTTTAATGGAGGGAAAAAAAAAACACCTAGCACCAAAAGTCCTGACAACTTTGACATGTTAATGGAAATCTTAGAAATACTATAATGGAAAGAAATTATTGCATCAGAAAGCAGCAGGCCTGAAATAATAAGAGGAAAATTTAGAAATTGCCAAGATTATTGAAATGAAGTATTAGCTTAAGGAAAAGGAATCAAGTAATCAAAAGCACATAAGGCACAATTTGTTGAAGGTTAAGGATATTGGATTTTTGCGGTCTGAATTAAATCTGACAAGCTCAGTCAAAGCATTCCAACTAAGGCTGCATAAGACCCTAGACATACAGAGGAGAGTTTTTCTACTTGGTGAAACTGATGGAAAGAATCTAGTACCACAAGTATCATTCTAATCCATCTTCCATGATGTTCTGAGGTCAATAATTGAGCTGTTTGGTGACTGGGCTGTGACTCTATGCAATGTATTTTCAATTCTTACAGAGGAAAAAAACTTAAGAGAAGTGACACTAATACAAAGACAGATGATTTTGCCTTTTACAGCATTCTGTTTTCTGAAACAAAAATAAATATGATTATATATTCTTTAAATCATATCTTAAAAGTGAATCCCAAAGTATACTTGCTCAAAGTGCTAAAGTGTTTTGAGTTTCAACAGAATTCACTATCTGACAAAATTTTATTCTGTTCAATGGAAGAAAAAATACATAAAGCCCATCTGTAGTCATGGAACCTATGAATGACAGAAATAAAAATCAAAATATGAGATATCTACACCCACTCTTCTAGGATCAGAAGACTTCTGAAAGAATAGACATTCAATTTAATCACAAGTGGCTCTTTCTCCTCTTCTTCCTCCCTTCCCCCACCATATATCATTATCATTACTATCATTTGCATTATTGCTAAGAGTTTGCTTTAGTGGCCACTCTAAGTTTCCTTCACAATCCTCTGACTAAAACAATACCTCCTACAATGAATTACACACCTGGCTGACTGAAGCCAACTGGTACATACTTATGGGAGTTTATTGCTGGCCATAATGAGCTTTTGATACACCCATAAATTCTAAAGCCTATGCCTAGTCTTCTCATCTATCCATGGAAGTCTCAATATAACCTGAAATTCCAAAAGTGGTAGTACTTCCCAATGCCCCAAAGCTCCTCTCTAGAGATCTCCCAGTCTCCTGGACAATGTCCACTTCTTAAACAATATTTTTACAATATTGGTGGCAAAAGACATGCATGAAATTAACAGTGATACTAGTTTGAAGGTAACAAGTACATCCATGCAACAGATACATGCAAAATTTGCTGGTCCGATTCAGGGTGGGGACAAAAAAGAGGTAGCACTTAAACTCAGCATTAAAGAATAAAAAAGATGTAAGAGATGGGAAAAAAGAAGACAAGAAAACAAGAAGTTAAACCACACAAACATAACTACCTAGCATGTTTCATTTGCCTAGGAAAGGTCTTTGGAGAGCTATCATGAAAAAAAAAAAAAGGACACTATAAATTACAATAAGACCAGATCATAAAATGCCCAAACACATAATTGACCATTAATATGTTGAAAATGAGAGACATTTAAGTTCCATAGAGGAGCAAGAACTCCCGTGACTATGTGAGAAAATGCTAAGGGAGAAAAGGCATTCGGGGCTAAAGAACCAGAGAGGTTAACCTATGGCAATGGAGGTAGAAATGAAAGGCAGGAAAGGAAAAGAGAAGTATGTTGAAGATTTAATTACTAGGATTTGACAAACAAGGAAAAGAAAGGGAACCTTACCTATTTATGCTCTAGTCTGGGTAAAAAGTAGCTATCAAGCTACAAGAAATACAGAATAATTGTAAGGCCATCATAAGAAGGTAGATTTGGATCTAACCACACTGAATTCTATAGAATAAAGAGGTGGAAAAGTCCATCCAACAGAAAAAGAGTTCCCTTTGGAGCTGGGGCAAATGGATAGGACTAGCTGTGGACTTTAGACAGTGAGGAGAACAAAACCTAGAACTAAGCCTTGGTCATGGGTAGAATCACCCAAGGGGAGAATACTGAGCCAATAAAAATGGCCAGTGCCAGAAATTTAATGAGCTCATATATTTAATGGGTGAGTAAACAAAGAATCAAAGAAGAAAACCAATGGGGGGAAAAATCAATTAAATAAGCCAAAGGTTCAATCTCCTAGAAGGCAAAAGGAATGAAATGTCCCAAGGTGGATAGAAAAACAGTTCTAGAAAGACTGAAGTCTGGTAGAGCTCATGAATTTAGCTGACTCTGACAAAGGAGTCAAAATGAAGTATGAAAGAAAAACTCAGCTGCAAAAGGAATGGTATGAAGTAAGGGGAAAGGACAGAAGATATTATAAGACAAAAAAAAAAAAAGACAAATGATGGGCTAAGACAATATAGGAGGCAAGAGAAAAGGGGACGGAGAACAGGTTAGTCCAGGAGAGAAGTACAGATTTCTTTTTCTCTAGAGTAGGAGGGAGATACTTCTGACATATACAGTAGCACATCACGTTTAACTGATGGAGCATTCAGAATTTATACAGCTCTTTTGAAAAGTAGTAATGGCAAATTCAGCCTTAGGTCGACTTCTTTAATTGTCACTGCTGATGCCTAGACTGAGCCTCTTTCCACTTTCTAAAGAGCTTACAAAAGACCCTCTGGGAACTCCACTAAATTAAGCCTCTTACAGGCTATTGTCCTTTGTATCTGATTCATTAAATACTTCCTACACAAGCACATTGTTCCACTGTTCCAAAATAACACAATTAAAATTCTTAAATGGCATATCTGAACTTTAACATGTCTTGAATTAAAATTACTTTATAATTTTGTAGTTAAAAATCATAAAATCAATTGAAATTTTCCAAATCTCTTTTTTGAAAAATGGCAAATCTTTATTAACCCTAGTGCCGTGATTCCTTAAAGGGAGAGAATTTCATTTATGAAGATGAGGTGTCCTAAAAACACTTTTTTATGTTTATGAGTTCTCATATAAAGAATATTTCTAAGCACTCTGTTAAGGCTTGAGGAAAGAAAGAAGCCTATCTTTACAATGAAAAAGTTCAATTAGGGGCACCTGGGTGGCTCAGTCAGTTAAGCATCCAAGTTCAGCTCAGGTCATGATCTTGCGGTCCCTGGGTTCAAGCCCTACATGGGGATCTTTGCTGACAGCTCTGAGCCTGGAGTCTGCTTAAGATTCGGTGTTTCTTTCTCTCTCTTTGCCCCTCCCCCACTCACACTCGGTCTGTCTGTCTCTCTCTCTCTCTCTCTCTCTCTCTCTCTCTCTCTCAAAAATAAATACTAAAAATTTAAAAATAAATAAACATTAAACATTTTTAAAGTTCAGTTAGACAATTGCAAGAATATTTTCATGTTTACAAATATAAGGCTTCCAAAAGAAATCTTTAAAATCACTAATTTTATCTTTCTGGAGTGGGAGTAGCTGGAATTATTAATTCCACAGGGCCACACTGTGGTAATTTTATATCTGCCACTTGAGTTGATCCATGCTTTCTCCCGAATCTAGAATAAAGCATCCCAGTGTGTGAACACACACACTTTCTGGTATCCAGCTCATCCTATGTCTCCCTGAAACATGGTAGACCCCTCTTGACTTTATCATTTGTGGCCAAACTTCATGATTTGTTTCTGTATAATAACCTTAAGAAACTCAATCTTTTAAATAAGAATGTGCATTTCTCTTCCAAGAAATGAAGAATGTATCTGTGGTGAGAAGAATAATTTCCACAACTTACAAGGCAGAGGGCAGCTAAAACAAATAAACTCAGAGGATTAAATGAAAAATAAATGAGGTTGTGTGTAGACTCCCTATCATTATGCCTGGACATAGATACAGAACAGAACAGGTGTTCCACAAATTACATCCTTCGTTCTTCATGAAATTGTAAGTCATGCCCTGTCAAGTGTTTGTGGACCCCCTTGGAACAGGTGCTATTAACTAAATACACAGCTAATGGGGCTTGACTTCATTTTAGCATACCCTCCCTGCCACACCTACCCACTTCCCACTACCCCGTTCCTCCAATCTCTACCACCAACACACACGCGCACACGCACACACACATTTCAGGTCTGGGATCTTAAATGAAATTCAGGAGAGACAAAGTGAAGGGAATTTTATTTTCTTAGCTACTATTAAGAAAGAGGAAAGTTATAGCTCCTATGGGCTTTATTGTGATAATGAATACCCGGAGTGCCTGATAAATCTGAGTAAAAGCTCCCCTATCCCTACCCACTGCTGGCATTTAAGATATCAAGCTGACATACTATTCAATTCTTTACCAAATAGACTATTGCAAGCTATTTCCCTCTAAATCACATTCTTGAAAACAATCAAATTATGAATTAATCCCTAAAGACTGGAAGATTGCAAGCCACAAAATAGTACAGAAGCTTTCAATTAGGATCATAAACAGGAGATTGAAGAAAAGATACCAGAAACAATGATACATGATTAGCTATAACCAAAGGGAAAGAGACAAGTATAGACAGATGTCCCTGAAGATAATCCATGAACACAGAGCAAATTACAGCAGGTGGAAAATGAAAACTGTGAGGCCCCTAGCAACAGTCTATTAAATTCTAAAGAAGCAAAACAAACCAATAGTTTGAAGGATGTTTGACTAAGTACACTAAGAGCTTTTTCATATACAGCAAGTGCGTTTTGAAATAAATGAGAAGTCATGTGTGGCCCTTTTGTGTATCACCCTTCCACTTCTCCATGCCTTCACTCATTTTCAAACTATTTGGAGCCAGTCAGCAGCGGCCAGATCAGGCTCACAGTTCTTTAATACTAATTTCTGAGAATGTATATAAATTCACAAATAGTTACCTAGTTTGGATTTCAACTGCTAAGTTACTCTAACATAAATACTTTGTATTGAAATGGGCTGTGGCAAGGCATATGACAAGAGAAGTCATTTTCCCAGTGCACAATTAAAATACCTGTGGTCCTAAAGCCTCTGAATCCTTCTTGATAACTTAAATATCTACATCAAAATTTTGTGTTCTTGATGCAGCCATTATGTTCACATGTCACAATTTTACAGATGTCCTTGAACAGCAGGATTTTGTTTATGGTACTGGGTTCACAGAATGTTTTTGTTTTGTTATGTTTTGTCTGTAGGAAGAAGAAAGCTAAATGTAGTAAATAAGCCATTTATTTTTAATTAGTTTTTTTAGAAAAGTTGCTTTTAGATTTTTAAATGTTTTGATGAATCTGAATGGTTTCATCAAATAGATTTGTAAACATAGTCTAAGTTTCCAACATCATTTGTAAAAACTGAGAATGCATTACTGGGATTATAGTGAACCCCTTCATTCATCAATTCCCACCTTTACTTACTCATTGAAGATTTATTGTGAAGTATCGTCTCAGTGTGCTAGGCACTGAGAAACAATGTGTAGCAGGAGATCTACCTTCAAATAGATTACACTCTAGTTGGGAAGATAGAAAATTACCAAATAAATTTTACGTACATACAGATATAGAATTATAAATTTTGATTAAGTGCTATTCAGGAAAAGGACAGAATATTCTAGAAAGACTAACCATGTTGAGTGGTGGGCTCAGGATAAAGGCCAATTAGGTCAAATCTGACTAAGTAGGAGTGGCATCCCAAAAATGGGGAAAAAATATTTTCAATAGGAAAATACCAGATGTTGAAAAAAACTGGAATAAGGCCAGAATGAATTATATAATCAGAACATCACTGCATTTGAAATCAGAACCCCTGGGTCCTATTCTAGTGGTGCTAATAATTAGAAGCATGAAAAAATGAGGAAGTTGAGAATAAGGTATCTTCCAACTCTAAAATCCCATGCTTTCATGAGTAATCTTTGCCTCAAAAATTGGAAAATGGTATTTTATAGAAAATAAAAGTATCTTATTTAAAGTATTTATATAATATTTTAATAACCAAGAACTAATAAAGAAAACTCTCACATATTTTCCATATGTAACTAGAATTTTGAAACATACAAAAAAATACTGCAGCACAGTAAAAATAAACTCACTTCAAATATTTAAGAATGCCTTAAACCTTTAAAATGTTATTACTAGTTGTTACTAATGCACATATGTCTCATTCACTAAGTTATACTAAAGTAAAATCATGCTCCTATCACTATATATGGAATGATGATGTGATTAAAAGAGGAAAATAAACATAGCCAAGAATTTTAATTCCCCAGAATTTATCACTATCAAAAAAATTTATTCTCAAGAATTGTAGTCTCCAGATTTGTTCATTTTTCCATAACAAGTCAGGAAGATAATAATCATTAAAGAAAAAAATCAGTAAATTAATCTAATCAAGAATGAGGCAGGGCACCTGGGTCGCTCAGTCAGTTAAGTCTTCGACTTTGGCTCAGGTCATGATCTAACGGTTTACGGGTTTGAGCCCCGCATCAGGCTCTGTGCTGAGCGCTAGCTCAGAGCCTGGAGTGTGTCTTCAGATCCTGTGATCCCTTCTCTCTCTGACCCTCCCCTGCTTATGCTGTCTCTCTCTCTCTCTCTCTCTCTCTCTCTCTCTTTCTCTCTCTCTCTCTCTCTCTCTCTCCCTCTCTCTCTCTCTCTCAAAAATAAGTAAAAACATTAAAAAAAATTTTTTAAAGAACGAGGCATTTTTCTTCAGCTGGAACTCTTTACTTTTTATTAGAATTGGAGAATTCTATGAAATCTTGAAGAGTTATCTACTAAAATCAACCGACTTCATTTTTTTAGAGAAGAAACTGTATTCCAGAACGCAAAGGTGAGTAGTCCAAGGTCAGAAATGAGTAAAGGCTTGTTTGATGATATTGCTAAGCTTACTTCCCCCTCACTCATCTCCCTCTTGCACACTACTAGGCTTCAAATACGTCTTCCTTGGGCAAAAGACAGGGAAAGCTGGAATCCAATGTCATTGCATTTTTGTCACTTGAGGTATCAAGACCTTAACTAGAAATTCAATTCAACAACAACAATAAAAATACTGTGTGTGGATTGAGACTGTCTAATCACACTTCTAAATGCTAAAGGTATGATTAATTTATGAAACCGTTAGGCCCTACTGCAATTCCTCACTGCAGTAAGATTATTTTGTTTCAGGAAATCATTAATAGTCACTTGATTTCAGATTACCTCCCAGACCCTTCCCTGATATTCCTGGAATTTAGATTATAATCTATACTTGCTGTGACAAAGGATAAACTATTTCTCCTAAAACTGAGATAGCCTGTGGAGGTTAAAAGATAAATGAATGTCCAATATAAGTCGGTGCACATCCAGAACGTTTATAAAAATAAAACAAAAAGAGAAAAATAATAATTGAGTCCCTTATATAAAAAATACTGATTAAAAGTTAGGTAAGCCACATGCCATAAATTAATCATTATTTGTAACATCTGCTCATTAAGTGATTTTCAATTGGGGAAGAAGGGTAGGGTGTGGAGATGTGACACATATTTTGTCAATTTTCTTACATTATGTCCCTCTAATCTTTAATTATTTCCTTCTAACTTTTTAATTTTAAGTGCTTTGGCCTAGAAGAATAGGGAAAACTCTTGCTTATACAAAAGATCTAAAAGATTTGAATGAACACAAAAGGAATAGAAACTAGACTTCCCCACAACCAACAACTTATCTCGTACCCCACAAGGTAAGAGGTTTCTAGGTTTTCTGAACGAAGGACCAAACTCTCAGATAACTGTTAATCTAGAGAAAATGAAAAACTGAACTGTGCCCCTTGGGGATTTACTAAGCAAAGCTTCGCAGAGTTCCTTACAGCCCAGCATAGTCAGGGGGTAACCAAATTAATTGGATGCATCTAAAAGTGATGCATCTGAAGAAACTTTGAGCACAGGGATGGAAGGGGAAAAATGGTACCAACCTGTTTACTTCTTTAAGGCTGAGATGAAATGATGGACACGTAGACAGTTGACAGGTAGATCTGCAGCCAGGGAAGAGCAGAGCCCCTCTCCTCTCAACCCTGTGTAACCTCTGTCCTGTCTCACTATCTCTTACCTCCCATCCCCGATCCCTTGGGCAAAAGACAGGGAAAGCTGGAATCCAACGTCATTGCATTTTTGTCACTTGAGGTATCAAGACTTTAACTAGAAATTCAATTCAACAACAACAATAAAAATACTGTGTGTGGATTGAGACTGTCTAATCACACTTCTAAATGCTAAAGGTATGATTAATTTATGAAACCGTTTAGGCCCTTAAGTTGGTACTATAGTTAGGAGGCAAAGTACAGGCACAGCAAAAGTAAATAAAAATATAAGGAAACTCGTGCAACGTAACAAGACTGAGAAATTGAAGATGGCTGTAACTCCCGAATGTGCCAGCTTTCAGGAAGAATATATGAGCTTAATGTTCAAGTCTTCAAAACTATTGTGCTGTAAATGCTTTCAAATCATGTGTCTTCACTCACATTATTGGCCCCTTGAGCCTACTAAACATGTCAAATCTTCAAGTTGTCTTATAGCTACACTGACTCTTTTATATCTGCCAGATGGAGTAACTATACACTAATGAATACAGAGCAAAGTATGAGAAAAGCTGGAGTGACAGGGCTAGAAAATGCGTCTCTCTACTTAGAGTAGTTAGATCAAGCATCCTTTCAAAAACCACTAACCTAAATATGACATATTTAATTCTAGGTAGAATAAAATCATAATGATACTTATGACTTAACATAATTCACAGAAGGGTCTTGAAATTTCATCAGAGCCTGGCATTGAACATGAGCTATATCAGCAAACATTAACTTAGAGATTATACTTATATTGAACCAAACAAACAGCTGTAGGGAATAAATTATCTCCTATTTTCTTTTCTGGATTCCAGCAAAAGAAATCAGAAAAGAATTATAATGATATCATTGGTAGAATGCACTGATTTCAGATCACACTCACTAAAGATGATGCTAATCTGTAAGCACGATCATTTTCTTAGAAAATCAGTTCACTCCGCACTCCGTGTAGTTCTCTGCTTACCCAAGCTGCAGAAAAGCTCAACTAATTATGCAAGATGATTACAAATGCTATCACTTAAGAAAAAACAAAATACAAAAAATATTTTTAAACGTATGATCTCATAAAATGACCATACAGATAAGAAACAGAGGAAAAGAAGGGGGTAGTTTGAAGTTATACAAAATATCATCAGTAAAAACAGATAATAAATAGATAATGAAAATCTGTACTGCACAGAGAGCATCATTTGGAGCAAAAGAAAAATTAAGCAGCAAGAATAAACAAACATGAAAACAGGAGAGAAACTTAATTATAGAATCACTGGCCTTAGATATTTATTTTAATTCCAGTAGAGTTAACATATAGTGTTATATTAGACTTAGGTACACAATATATTCCTGTAGATATTTTTAAAGAAGGTTGGTTTTAACATAGGTGTCTGTGGCAAAAACAAAAGTAATCCTCTTTAGCTCTATAATTCTGGGAAACTACCAAGTGTTTATTACTTCATAACCAGTGTTGTGTGTGTGTGTGCGTGTACACATACTCTCTCACCGTTTATATACTATAATCGTTAATATAAACACACACACACACACGGCACTTGTGTGTGTGAATGTATGTTTGTATCATGGTTCTCTGCTTTTCTCTGTATGTGCCTGCCCTGTTCTACCCTATACATTCTAGAAATGGGTCCAGAACAACACCCTTTTGGCAGGAGCCTTCTTGTAGACCCCTGAAGAGTAGCTAGCAATTCTACTGATAGAATACTGTGGGTCCAATGCTCACCTCTGGATCCAGAACATGTCGCACAGCCCTCTCAAGCAGGGAGCTGGGTGTAAAAGCACTATAATTTAGAAGTGGCTGTGTGGTGGGCAAATCTATAAAATTGATTGGTACAAATTAATAAAATATGACTTGCACTCTTAACACAATTATGAATGCATTGCAGACGGGAACAACTCAGGTGTTTCTGTTCTATTCCTGTATTCTAGGCTTAATACAGTTTAAGAAAATAGTAACCAACCAGTAACTAGTTTTGGAATTGAATCAAGTTCAACAGAATAAGATGCATTTTACAATACTTCCAAAGATATTAAAGGAGATAAAAGGAACTCAACCAGACAACTGGATATGTATGAGGAACTGCTGGACAAACCATGTAGCAGCAACCCTATGGTTTGTTTAATGACTTACTGGCAAATCAGAAATGGCAATTGCATTGCTTGTTCTTTTTCTGATGCCTGATAGCTCCCTTATCAAGAACAATGTGTAAACCTAAACTCATGCAAAGCAGGAACTCTCTTTCGCATTAAATCATTTTTTTTGTTGTTATTCAAAGAAACAAATACACAAAATGATGCTTCTTCTAAATTATTTTCCAAATCATGAGGAAAAAATGGAATTTGAATTTTATTGAACTAGGAAAAGAAATCATTTTTATAAAGGACATGATTCAAGAGACCATTAAAACCATTCCGTTTATGAAAATGGGCTTTTATCTTTATCAGAAAAGTGAAATTTATTTACAATAATAGATAATATAGTTATTATTTCATGGTGTTTAATCTCTTACTGTGTATAACAATTTGCTCTAAGAGAAATTATATAGTTGCTTAAAGCTACTCCTCATAGCTCCTAAATTTTAAATCATTATATAAAATAATAAAAATATAGTTTCATAAGAAAACTTGGAGAACAAATCAAATGAGATAATTGGAAAAACACAAAAAATATAATTTATCACACGGAGTTTAGAGATGTTTGGAAAATAAATATTGGTTCTTTTCTTCTCCATTTAGCAATTTGTGGGTCTACATTAAAACCTGAATCAGACTCAATTTTGAAAACCTTGTTCTAAGAACATGTGCTCAAACCTTCCACTAAGAACATTTTCCTCCTTACAAGGCTTTGCCTTAGAATTCATTTTTATTTAAATTGCAGGGGGGAAAAAGTAGAACCACCCCAAAAGCACTATAAATGCTGCATATGCCTCCAGAGAAAAGTTGCCCTTTATCATTTATTTAGTATGCTAAAAGACAAGTGTTCTTGAAACAATTATTCTTTTTTCATTGACTGTGCTCTACAATGAACTGGGTACAGACAATGTACGGAGCTATTATTATTAAGATTACTACTCAAAACACTCAAGATTCTCTTTTTTACTCTGTCATTCTCCAGGAGAATCCTAGGGCAGAAAACAACAATCACAACCACCACCATGAATCTCAGTTACAGAAACATCTTCTTTAGCTTTATGACTTAATATGAAAGAAAATTTAAACATTTTGGAGCACTGTAGAATGGGATATATACAATTAACTGGTGCCTCTGTTATGCATATTTTATGGAAAAATAGCATTTTCTTCAAGATTACTATTCATTGGACAATCCTACAAAAAAAAAAAAAAACAACCTTCGACTGACCATCTGTCCAAACTGTGTGTTTAAGTTCTGAGACATTTAAAAAGAGATTCATGTAGTTAGTTCTACATGTAGAACTACATGTAGTTAGTATGTAGGTGCTAGGGGGGAAAATTACAGTTCAAAATATTGAGTCACATTAATCTTAGTTATTATCTTTTGTGTGAACTTTTTTCATAATCTGATGAAATGTGTGAAGATTTTGAAATACCATTTCATCACATCTACTCCCAAAGAATTTTTGGTAGCAAGTGTGTTTTACATAATAAGTGCATATTTGCATGGTGACTAGAAATTAGATTGTAATGTTTATGCATCAAATAATAAAGACTCTAAGTAATATGATTAGGTATGTCATGAAATTCTCCCTGGGATGGAGAGGAACTTTATGGCTTTTTCATTAATGCTTTGAACAATGATTCTCTTATCTTTTACTTTGAACTGATTTTTTTTCCATTTTGCTTCCCTTTGATCCTCAAGTTTCAAATAAGACCCATAATAACAATATATCATTCAGTTTTCTCAGTGCAAGTCAAAAAGTCCATTTTTAGACTACCACTGATAGAACAGATGATGGTATTATTTGTCATTACCCCAGACACAGGTGAATTGGCTCTTGTATTTTTCCATGATTGCTGGTGAGTTGCCAACTGAGCCTATAGAAAAGGCAAATTCAATGTACAGGACACAGATATCTCAGAAGCTCCACGGCAATATTGTGATCACAGTTGGGATGTCCTGCTAGAACAGTACAGAAAGCACTCTTCTCAAGAAGTTGTACATAAGATACTAGAAGCAAATGAAGCACCTACAAATGTTGTCCTTTACATTGACCGTAACTATCTAAGATTGGGAAAGAAAGTATAAGCTGTTTGCATAAAAAGTTCTTCTTCTAGTACTGCTCATAGTAGTCTCCTCCTTCTCCATGTTGAACTCAAGGTAAGTTCAAGGTGAAGAGGCAGATATTTTACACTAGAAAAGTAACTGTGTTGGTACACAAGGTTAGCCCTGCATGAATTCTGGGGCCTCTACAGATCCACAAACTCCATGACTCTACCTAACAATGAGCAGCTGGGAGGCCACTCAGGACTTCTCTATATATTGACACCCTCCGACACTGAAGATGTCTGCCCTAAGGACACCTTGTCTCCAGCTGGGAGACTCAAGCAAACTAGTAAATTGTAGATTTCCAAATACCTATGTGTAGACTTGCAGTGACTCTTATTCAGCCACTGACTTATTAAGCAACCAGGATCTGTCCACAGTGACCTCCCCAGTATCTTAGTTCAGAATAAAATGAGCCAAAAGTCTGCAGAGTAACAAACACGTGCTTCCCAGATGTTTCAGAAGTATGAGAACCAAGGTCAGGACAAGCCAGGCAGAGCAGTGAAGTGGTTTTGTCCTCTATGAGACCTCCAGCTTCCTCTTTCTCTTCTCCTTTCTTTCTCCCTAAGCAACAAGATCACCAGCTTTTTATATGTTTATTATTTATTTTGAGAGAGAGAGACAGCATGAGCAGGGCAGGGGCAAAGAGAGCAGGGGAAAGAGGATCTGAAGCAGGCTCTGCGCTGACGACACAGAACCCAACATGGGGCTCAAACTCATGAACTGTGAGATCATGACCTGAGCCGACGTCAGACACTTAACTGACTGAGCCACCCAGGCAGCCCCCAGTATTACCAGCTTTAAATAGCTACAAAGTTTAATGAGTTTCCTCTCCAAACTTACGTGTATTTTAAAATAAACAAAACCCATGAATAACTGAATGCATCATCTTCCCAAAACACCTCTCTCTCTTAATTGCCTAACTCTGTGCATAAAAAAATAAATCTATCCAGTCACCCATTCCAGCAAACAGAGTCAGAAGAGTCTTCCTCTCCCACATTCAATTAACAAGCTCTGACATATTTTTTCTCATAAATGATTCTCAAATCCATCACTTCTTCTATACGCCTATTAATCTGTCCTAGATCCGATCTTCATTATCTTATACCTGAGAGAAAACAGCTTCTCCAACTTCAGTTGCATCCATTTTAATCCATTCTCTATTCAGATGCCAAAGGAAGTGCCTCAACAAACACATCAGATCCCTACACTCGCTTGTTGAAAATCCTTCACTGCTTTGAAGATAAAGTTAAAATCCTTTAGCTTCTACAGAGAATCCTTCATTTACGCTCGTTCAGCATGTCCCCAATTGCTCTATGGCATTCTTCAGTATGTATCAGAAGAGATCATTTCTCTCATCACAACTTCTGTAAAGACTAGAGAAAAATGCACTTTCTGTCACTTACAGGCTTTAAGATGCAGTGTTCATCACCACTTGTCTATAAGTTAATTATCTTTGATCATGTTTGCTAGCATAACAGATCCGTACAATGTTGGAACCAATTGGATTAATCTCATGCATCATGCATCTCTAGAGAAAGACACCTAGGAATAACTGCTCTCACTCCGTACCACCCAGAGGCTATAGTGAAAGATTTCACTGTTTATTTTATGTAGGAATTTTTTTCAACTGTATGTAAATAATGGACTCTAGATAACTCCTTTGTCAGTTGTACTTATAAACATACCTGTGCTGTAGCCCACAGGTGTTTTGTTAGTCAATGCTTACACCTGTACCCAACTAGGGTGAGCCAGATTTTAACCCTGGAGAAATCCACCAAACTAAGATACATTTGTAATGGCATACATTAGAAAATGTATCATATTCCAGAGACTCCCTGGTTATTATGCATATTTTTAAGCCATGCAAAATCCTAAGTAAATATTTGCTAGTCCTTCATCAGCAATGTAGTAAATATGGCCATCACGTCTTTTCTTTACCAACTCCTATTACTTCTTACTCATATACTTAACATACATTGAATCCTTACTACATGTATGACAGATACTATGTTCACTACATTTATAGTACAATGGCTTTTATTCTCCTAAGCTACATGGAATGAAATCCCTCAGGTCCTTTCCTCTTTGCTCAACCAAGAAAATGTTGGAAAATTTGTATTTTTTTATTACTTACATCAAAAACTCTTATCTGTAATAGTGACAATTCAACTTTCAAAAATTATTTTAAAAGTCACTTGTCAGGTAACTATTAAATAGGGTGCATGAATAAAACACAGAAAAGCTATTCCACAGTTTATTCAAGTATGGCAGAAAGTGGAGGGAGTCGGTCAAGCTGCATTTTACGCACTAAGCACCAAGATAGTCTATGCTCCATAAAACACTTCGGATCTCATTAAAACCAAGTGAACAATGCCAATAAGAGCATCTAAGGCCAGCTTTAGCTTTCTCCTGTATTGGGTTAATTTAACTTAAAAAAAAAAATTCCACAGACCTTTAACTTTCAATTACAATGCCATCTTGTGGGAAATACTGAAGTAATGCAGAAGACTCATTAACATCCTGATACAATAGTTAGCAAACCACTGTGAAAATGTGATAGATATGCGAGAACTTCATTTACCAACAGGCAATGTTTAGATCAAAGTTTTCTAATTCTACAAGGTAAAAATCACTCTGAGATGCAAAACCATGTTCCATACCATTGGGATGCGGCCAACGACATTATCATTATAAGGAAGGGAGGTAGACATACCAATGTGTCATCAGATTGCAACAAGGAAGAAAACATATGGAGACAAATTTGTCTAGTGTCTGCATTAACAGTCCATTTTGCAGATGGTTTAGAACTCGCTCTAGCTGTTCAAGCCAGCTGCTGACCTGTATCCAAAAGCTGAGTGGCCTCAGGAAATTTATTTGTCTCAAGGTATCCAGCTGGTGCGCTGGGAAGTATTAGGAGACTGTTAGCTATATATGATCCCTATGAATCATAACTAGGCCATACCCAGTAATAATCTAGTTACGCCATGTTAATAACAAACTCTTTAAAACACATGCTATCGAAAGGATTGACTAAAAAGCAGCCTTATTTTAGAGATGAGTAATGGTAGTTAGTGAAGATATAACTTGAGGTGCAGAGTACAGGTGATCAGTGCAGGATCTGTCACCAGGCTGGCTGAGTTCAGTTCTAGCGCCTTTATTTTGCGAACTGTAAAGTCTTGAGCAAATCATTTAGCCTCTGTCTCAATGTTCTAATCTGCAACTGGAAGTGATAATATTCATCTCAATGGATTAACTGGACTAAATGAACTAACACATGCAAAGTGATCAGACAAGTGTATACAGTGAGTGCTCAAAAATGTTAACAATTAGGGCACCTGGGTGGCTCAGTCGGTTAAGCATCCGACTTTGGCTCAGGTCATGATCTCATGGATCCGTGGGTTCCAGCCCTGCATTAGGCTCTATGCTGACAGCTCAGAGCCTGGAGCCTGCCTCAGATTCTGCATCTCCTTCTCTCTCTCTCTGCCCCTCCTCCACTCATTCTGTCTCTCTCTCTCAAAACTAAATAAACATTTTTTTAAAATTTAACAATCATTATTACTCAAGATCATTCAGCTCATCAGTGGTAGGGTCAGAACGGGAAGCCAGTTCTACTGACTGGTGAGCCAACTTCCCTCCCAGCTCTAGCATGCCATGCCAAAGGTTAGCAATGACTTCGGTGCTTTGGAGGGAAGGGGAGTGTTGATAAAAAGAAGAGGAATAGGTCATATTAGCAACTACTTTGTTCAGCAATAATGGGGCTCAGTTGATTGTCTGATTCTTGATTCTGTCTCAAGTTATAATCTCAGGGTCCTACGATGAAGCCCTGTGTCGGGCTCCACACTGAGATGGGGGCCTGCTTAAGATTCTGTCTCTCCCTCTCCCTCTGCCCCTCCCTTCTTCATGTTCTTCTTCCAAAAAATTAAAAAATTAAACAAGAAAAATATAAAAACAGTAGTAGCAAAACCTGTGTAAAACAGTTTTAAAACCTAAGTTCCACACCTCTTATCTATCTTTCAAAGTGACAATAACAAAAAAGTTCCCAAGAGAAGTGAAATATACCTATCTGTATAAGAATTAAATAATATCTTTTTGTTGAAAAACTACATTTTTTATTGAGTTATTCTTATGAGTATATGGACTTGATCATTATATTTCCTTTTTGTACATAATGACCCGAACACATTTTTCTGATAAACACAATTTTCTATGAAAAGCAATGTAGTAAAATATATTTCCATTCCAAGATAAGCAATTACACCTACTGTAAGCCACATCATGTGCAAATTTTTATTAACCAGTCTATCTGGTTTTCCATTGTCCTCTTGTTCTACCATTCACAACTGGTACTCCTCTATGTAGAGACGGTATTGCTTAAACAAGTGTTGCTTAAATAGTTGCTTAAACAAGCTGAATTTTATGTCTTTTATATTTAAAAGTCAGAACATGTAGCGCCCATGGCTAATAGAGCAGTTCCTTAAAGCTGTACTCAGACCCAGGGTCCTTCCAGCTCACCTCACAGCCATCCGTGAAGGATGACCCTTTTATGATCCAGGATGGCAGCTAGACCTGAAACCATAATATCCATTAAGCAGGCAAAAGAGTGAAAAAGGAGAACAGCCTCCTGAAAGATCCTACACATATCTGCTCTCCTCTCATTAATGGGAACCTAGTCCCTTGTCGCCCTGTGAACAAGCAGAGCTGGAAGCTAGTCTTGTCTCAGTTGTACTTTTACTCAGGAAGACAGAGTGAATATTGGGAAACAACCAGCCTAGGAAGAAAATCAAATAACGTGAAAGCAAAGAGCCTGCCGCAGGTGGGCAGGATTTTAGTTGTATTGATTGTGACTATGGGGAAACTGTGGCCAAAGGATAAGCGGCTCTGCATAGGCTGTGAGCAGGTGGGAGACGCGGATTAGGCAGACTGTGTTTTGATCTCTGTTCATTTGTACCTTCCTGGGAAGGCACTTAGAGTCTGGCTAAAAAAATAACTTTCAGGATCCAGCAATCAGCCATAACACCCAGATAATAACACGTCCAGATGTGGTTCTGTACAATTTGGGATGGTTTTCACCCAGAATCAAGAACTACAACCTGATTCCAGTTCTGTTTAGATATATAGTTACTTGTGGCAAGCCAGAAATTGCCCCTTACGTTCAATGCCTGAAAGAGTGAAAATGCAACGTCTCAAGAGGCCGTGTAGTGTAATGGCTACAAGTGTGAACTTGGGAGCCTGACTGCTTGGATTCCAATCCTGGTTCCTCTTTTTCTAACAGTGTGAGTTGGGCAAGTTATTCAAGTTCTCTCTGTGCCAGGGTCCTCGTCTACAAAAATGGGGATAATAACAGAATCCACTTGACAGAGTTGGTGTAAGGATTAAATGAGTTTACAGATGGAAAGCATTTCTAACAGGTCCTTAGGTATGGTAATTGTTGAAAAAAATGTTAGCTCTTAACAACTACAGATTTGTACTCAGGAAGAAGACAGTGCACTATAAAGTGCAATTGTGCAGGTGATGGCTAAAGAGCAAAAACTATAGCCTGAGGAAGTGTTAGGGGTTAATGTAGGGAGGGGTCTTTTGTTCTTCTCATACTCAATCCGGAACTGAATCTCCTTTCTGTAGACTATGATACCATAAAATCTTCCCATTTCTACAACATAATTCAGAAACAGTTAAGTGAAAATGATTGGCTATTATATAGAAGGACACAGAGATAGATGTGAGAGAGGAATAGTACTCTACAAAGACAGAAAACATTACAGGACAAAAGAAGTGGCAGGTGTTTTAAGAATGTGGTAAATACAGAAGGAATTACCTCAAGTTTCATACAGGGAGGAAAGACAGTTGGTCTATAGAAATGCATTTGAATGGTGACCGTATAAAATACAACCCTTGAATACTTCCATTGACTGTGGATTCTGTGCAGCTATTATTTAACACCCTGAAGCAAGATGTAATGTTTGTAATGTGACAAAAGCCAGGTTGGCAGACCCTGTAGAACCTAGATCATAAATACATTTCAGTTAGCCATGAAAATACTTTTCACAGAAGAAATTAAAAGTTAATACCAGAACTCCAATCAGTATCATTTGGGATGTATTTACATAGGAGAACATATATGATTTTCTTCTTAAATTATATAATTTTCAGTCCATTCTGTAACTTGATAATACACATTTTTGAAAGTACAGTGTTACAGACTTTTTTGTTCTGGACACCAGAATTGGGTAGACTCCCAAAGGTAATTACACTTCTCTGATGCCCACACTCAGCAAACAAGACAGGCAGCATCC
Organism: Helogale parvula; assembly: GCA_004023845.1. Classification (NCBI taxonomy): domain Eukaryota; kingdom Metazoa; phylum Chordata; class Mammalia; order Carnivora; family Herpestidae; genus Helogale; species Helogale parvula. The sequence continues at coordinate 156,056 of PJEM01000550.1, forward strand.
CCAACAGGATGTGCCTTCTCCTGACTGATTCACACACTAATTGTGCTACATGCAATATTTCTTCCATGGAAAAGAGAGAAAAAAATCATTTCAATAAAAAATGTCCTATTTTAATAAACTCACGTGTGGTAGAAACGTCTAAAATTTTCACTGCGGGGCACCTGGGTGGCTCAGTTAAGTGTCCAACTTTTGATTTCGGCTCAGGTCATGATCTCAGGATTGCGGGATTGAGCCCCTTGTTGGGCTCTGCACTGAGTGTGGAGCCTGCTTAAGACTCAGTCTCTCTCTCTCTCTCTCTCTCTCTCTCTCTCTCCCTCCCTCCCTCCCTCTCCCTCTCCCTCTCCCCCACTTGCACTCTCTGTCTCTCTAAATAAAAATAATAAATTAAATAAAATTATCACTGATAAAGTTCTTTGATGTAAGGATAACCTTACATGATAAAAATGTTATATTCTTAAATTTTTATCTCTTATTTTAAAGTCCTTTCCTCTGTAATTCAGATGATTTATTTGAAGAGGAAAACAAAGACATAGTTGAGATAATAGGTTTTGTAAATGACTTATATATATAGCTTGGGGCCATGCCTGAATCATATCTATATCCTAGAATGTCACTAGACAAACAATAAGCAAAATTTTATGCATATTTTTAAAACAATCATGTAGGTCAGGACAATTCCTATCTTATGTTTTTCACACATTCCATGAGTCTAATTGTGAATTAGTGATTCCAAGTGTCTGTTCAATAAATATTTATTAGCTCCTACTTTATGCCAGGCAGTATTTTAAATGCTAGAGAAATAATGAAAACTAAAACAATGTTCCTATTTTTGTGGAGTTTGTATTCTACTCAATTTGTCTAGAAATCATGACTATTTTCTAATGAGCTAGAATTTACTCATTAGAGATTTCATTCTGGAATTCTCTGCCAGATGATCTTTCCCAAAATCTCTAATGAAAGGAAAGACCTACCAGAACATTAGAAGCAGAAGAACTAAGGAATTCCTACTCCTCAAATGATGAAAAATAGTAAGATGAATTCGTTCTCATACAAATGAAATCAAAGAAGTCACACAGCTCTGAAAGGGACCTGGCTGTTCACGCCTCCCAGTCTCCACCACATGCTGAGAGCCGCCAACAAGCAAATACAGGTTTCTTGTCTAATTAGGGTTTCTTTCATGAAACTACAAAGCCTGTGTCCTTTACCAACCCAGATTACATGAACATGACATGCCCAAGCAAATATACAGAGAAAACTGAAAACTGAAAATTTTTCAATTAATTATAACATAGAAAAGATCTAGAAATTCAGATCCTTAAAAGAAATCCAGGCCCTCGGAACTTGTGACCCCGCAGTAACAAAAGCTTCCTCTGAGTAAAGCTATGGTTATGTCCTTAAAATATGACTAGGAATTAAAAAAAAAAATTAGAAAAACACCGCTGGAGTTCACAGTTCTGGGGAGATGGCCACCAGACGTGATTTACTACCCTACCCTTCCATTTCCAGCTCCACTCTCACTGCCTTTCCTGACCTAAGGCCAGACAGGTGTAAGTGAGGTGTTGGTTAGTCTCGAGATGTGAGAACTAGAGTGGTTTTTCTCAATTATAGATTGAGTGAGACCTGGAGAGTGTTGGGCGAAAACCCTGTGAATACTGGAAAATGAATCTAATCTATGTGGGACAACTGCCACTTGGGCCACTCCAACAGAGGGGATTTAAAAGTAACCTCACAGCATATTTAAAGAGACCCAATAACCAAGAGAGGGAGATAAAAACAAGTCAACATGTGGGTGACAGACAGAGAACCACTGGAGAAGGTAGCTGATGACCAACAAAAGCTATAATCAGGACACCTAAAGAGACACAAGTACAACACAAAGAAAAAACTTGCTAGAGAAAACAATACTAAAAAAAATTATTTTAAAATTAGGACTTCCACTGTAATGGAGTCAGTAGGTGAATTTAAAGAGTGTGTGGATCCTGTTGAGACCGATTTTAATAGCTTAAAAAATCAGGTAAAGGAAATATTTTAATAATGGAGAAAAGATACAAGGAGATAAAAATCATGATTCCTCTTGGTAAAATGCCTGAACACCAAGGACAGAAAGAAATAATATTACACTATTCCATAGACCAAGAACAAGTCACCTGCAAAGGAAAAAAGTGATCAGATTTGCATGTGATTTCTCCTCTGATGTTGCACGGAAGCAAGAAGGTATTGGAAAAACATCTAGAGACTGAAATTCAAGGACTGCACCCCAAGAATTCTGGACCAAGCTAAGGGGTTATTAGTGTGTAATGCAGAGCCTAAGTGTATAATCATAACCCCCAACTGAAATAAGAGCTGAAAAGAGAGCACTAGACCTAAAGATGGGAAATATATTTACTAACATATATATCCAAATGGAAAATAGCATAATTAACGGTAATAATTATAGCAAACAAAATTTAATGACTATACATATCAAAAGCTATGTTTTAAGCACTTATTTTTTTTAATTCTGACAATAAACCCATAACTTTTATTTTTTCATTATTTTTTGGTATTTTTATTGAGATATAATTAACATAGAGTGTTATATCAGTTTCAGGTGGATGATACAATGATTCCACAATTCTATACATAACTCAGTGCTCATCATAAGTGTACTCTTGATCCTTTATGTTTCACCCATCCTCCCTCTGGCATCCACCAGTTTGTTCTCTGTGTTTCAGAGTCTCTTTTGTATTGGTCTTTTTTCTTTGTTTTGTTTATTAAACTCTACACATGAGTGAAATCATATGTATTACAGTAACTCCAAAACTAAGAGCTGTAGATGGAGGGCTATAGAGTTAAATGTCTCAGTCTAGAGAGAGTAAGAAGAGAAGCAACAAAAATATTTTAAATTTGTATCTGGTGTTTGTGTGGTGGTAGGTGAAGGAAACAGGTATGGAAGGGCATTTATTCTGAGGTAAAATCATCCACAAAAAGAAATAATAATATCATGTATATCAGTCATGTACTGAATTCTTCCATTTAAAGACAGAAATTGTCCGAATTAAAAAGCAAAACTCAGCAATAAGCTATTAATAAGGGGCTCACTAAAAACAAAGTGATAAAGAAAGACAACATAAAAGGATTGGTAAAGCAAAAAAATATAAATGGAAACAAAAACATGCAAGATTGGCAATTATGCTAATGCCATAGATCAAATGGAATTTAAGTTTTAAATAACTATACAGGCAAAGTGGAATATTATGTAATTATAAAAGATATAACTTATGCAGAGACATGATGCCCATAAACTTGAAGATACAAAAATATAGTAGCTAAATACCTAAAGTAAGAACTATCTTTTTGTGTGCCTAAAAAAAAGTATTAAAAAAAAAGGAAGAACAGATACAGAAAAAATTGTAAATAAACTACTTTAAAAAAATAACAAAAAAGAAAAAAAGAGAAAAAAATTGTAATGGAAATCACACATAGAAAGAAGAACTTAACTTTCAAAATCAAGGAAATTCACTTAATAGCTACATATAGACCCTTACGCTCATCAATTAGTAAAGTTATACTTTTTAGTATGTACATGGGGCATAAACAAAAATAAATTATATAGTTGACCACAAGGAAACTTAGTTGTTGTTTTTGTTACAAAGATCTTATGGATTAGATATGCAGACCATATTCTAATAAATTTAGAAATGTTAAATAATATTAACATTATATTCAATATAATAAACATACTAAGATAATCCATGGATCAAGGAGCAGAGCAACACTGATACAAATTACATGAAAAGCATATAAATAAGTTAACACTCTCTGATAATACATAGGCCATAGGAAAAGCTTTATTTAGGAAAACATGGTTTATAATTCCTTGATTGTTAAAGATGAAAACATATTAACATTGTGTTGAGAAGAAACAGAGATAGATTTAACAAACATTTCCTCAAAAAGTTAAAATGAAATTAATATAAATCAAAGCAGAAAGAAATTAAAACCCAAGAGAATAAATTCAAAACTTCTATGACGATACCAACGAAGTGGATAAACCACTGCTGAAGGAGGGGCTGGATGGCAAAACACCTAGGATTCAAATTGAGAAAAGAAACATAACCACCTATAGAAGACCTTAAGCAGAATGAAAACAGTATATTTGAAACTATGGCAACAAATTTTTAAATGCAAAGAAAATATTTCACAGCAATATCTAAATTTCCACATTGGACCTAAGAAGGAGTATAAATCTTGAAATATACCAATTACCTATGAAAAGACTAAAAAGTTGATAAAAACTCTCATTTAAAAAGAACCTGAATTAGATGGACTCATAGCAAATTCAATATAATGCTAACCTTCAAAGAACAAATATTTTCAAAGTTTTAAAACATTCAACACTGTGAAAATACATGCAAAATTCTTGTTGATTTTCAAAAGACTGTATAACTTTAATGGCAAAACCTAATGAAGATGAAACAAAATTTTAATTACCTCAATGCAAAATTTAAAATAAAATATTAATAAACAGAATCTAGTCCTGTGAAAAAAGACTTAATATCCCATGCCCCATGTGGGATTTATACAAAGAGTATGAATTATTATGTTATCAGATTTCCCAAAATTGAATCACATATGCCTATTTCTTCACATGTCTTAATATGCATGAGTGATTCAATTTTGAGAAATCTGATAACATAATCAATTTTAAGAATAAACAGAGGGTGAAACTCATATAATCATATCATTAGGGATAGGAAAGGTATTTGATGTATTTCATATATTCCTAAAAGGAATTTTAAGTAAAACAGAAATAGGAGAACATTAATGATCTATAATGATAATTGCCTAACAAAATCAATAGCTAATATGATCCCAAATATTGAAACACTAAAACAATTCCAAGTATAATTTGGGATTGCATAACGATCACAGTAACATTTCATATTAACTTGGAGGTTCTAGTAAATATAATTAGACAAGAAATGAAATTAAATCTGTATAAATAATGGAAAAAGAATATATGAAACTTTCTGTGATGAATGAATGATAGGATTTTATACTTTGAAAACTCAAGAAACTCTAGGTTTAAAATTATTCTTAAGTCACCTGGGTGGCTCAGTTAGTTCAGCATCTGACTTTGGCTCAGGTCTTGATCTTGCAGTTTGTGGTTTTGAGCCTCACATCAGAGTCTAAGCTGACAGATCAGAGCTTGGAGCCTTCTTTGGACTCTGTGTCTCCCTTGCTCTCTGCCACTTACCCATTCTCTGTCTGTCTCTCTCAAAAATAAACATTGAAAAAATAATAAAACAAAATGATCCTTAATAACATAATTTGATACATTTTTGTTCCCAAGAATAGTTTGAAAAAAATCAAATTTTTTCTCTATTTCAGCAGCAAGGAATTTAAAAGGAAAGGAGAAAAAATATTTGCAAGAGCAACAAAAGTATAAAATATTTAGAAATAAATTTAAGAAGAAAGTCCTAGGGTCTATATGAAGAAAATAATAAAATGATTTTGAAAAACTCAAGAAAGAAAAGATGTAACAACATGGAGATAAACTCAAAAAATGGAGATGAATTGTATTTCCTTAGATAAGTCATAGAACAAAAGTATAAATTTTCAAAAATTAACATATAAATCTATTGCAATTCTAAGTAAAATATCATTAAGTTTTAACTGGATAAAATGATACTGAGGGTCATATAAAAAATACATCCCCAATAATACCCAAGAACAGTAACAACAACAACAACAACAAATACTGGAAAGGGAAGAGATTTGCCCTGTATTACAAGATAAAGAGGGTGCCTGGGCAGTTTGGTTGGTTGAGCATCTGACTCCTGATTTCAACTCAAGTCATAAGATCTCACGGTTCATTACGATCAAGCTATGTCAGGCTCTGAGCAGGAGGCATGGAGCCTACCTGGTATTCTCTCTCTCTCTCTCTCTCTCTCTCTCTCTCTCAAATAGATAGACTTAAAAAAAAGATAATGATTATATTGATCCATTACTAGCATGGGAATAAAAATAAACAAATAGATCAATGGAAAGATATAAATCTATATAATATGCACATATATATATACACACACACACATATGTATCTGCACAAACACGATAAAAGTTGCAGTTCAATATCAGTTTTTTAAATGATGGATTATGTATAATTATTGGCATAATTGGCTATGTAGTTTAAAATGTTAAATCTGGGGCATTTGGGTGGCTCAGCCAGTAAGCGTCCAACTTCAGCTCAGGTCATGATCTCACAGTTTATGGGTTTGAGCCCCGCATCAGGTTCTGTGCTGACAGCTCAGAGCCTGAAGCCTGCTTCAGATTCTGTGTTTCCCTCTCTCTCTCTGTCTCTCTCTTGCTCACACCTCTGTCTCTCTCTCTCAAATAAACATTAAAATGTTAAATCAGACCCCTATTACTTGCTCCATATACAAAAATTTCAGATGAATTTAAAACTATAAATTTTGAAATTTAATTTATATTACAAAATCTTGTTAAAGAAAACTTATGTACAAAACCAATATAAGAAGAATCATACCAAAAAGCTGAGAGATTACATGTACAAATAAGACTTTTGTAACTATAATAGGAACCCTGGGATATATAAAAATGTCATAGAAACATTCCACTTCATAAAAATGTAAAATGTAATATGACAACAAATACAGTACACAAAATTGATACCTAGCAGCAAGGGGAACAAATAAAAGCAAAAATAAATAAAATAAAAACATCTTCCATTAAGATTTAAAAACATACTTTATGGAACAGTGACCACGGCAAGTACTAACGCCACAGTTCATTATTTTACATTCTAAATGTTGCAGTCCCTATTCGAAAAGTTCCAGTTACAAATGCTTGAAAACTTTTCTTAACAGTAAAAATATCCATAATGTTTTTCATTTCAAACTCCAGAACCAGAATATTATCTCATCAGGCAGCAAACTAAAGCTTGCTATTATTTTAATTTTCCGACTGTTTTTTTACTTCTCACATCTCTCTTGCCTTCACTGGCCCTGTAGCTCTCACTTGAGAACACAATGATAGAAACAGCAAGTTCCTAAACAAGACTAAATGCCATGTAAGAGCAGGATGGGTGTGGTCACAGCTCCAGGACTAGATACGAAATGGCACCTGAAAGTAATGTGACCTTATGTGATAACTATTGTTATCAAATAAAAATTGTTTTAAATAGCTGTCTCTTTTCATCCAGATCTTTTCGTTAGATCTTTTCTGATCTAGACATCCAGCAGGTCTTCATTACATTCAAAAGGAAGTTAAATTTGAATGAAAGGAGAGTTGTCATAGCAAAGGTATTATTTTTTTAAAAAATAAGGATTAATTAGATGCCTAGGGAGATAAAGGTAATGATCAAAATAATAGATGACTCCAGGTATTTTGCTAGGAAAACTGTGTCTAGTGGAGAGGAAATTGTACCAGAGAAATAGGCAGGAGCCTGTGGGTTGGTAGGCAAAAGAGAAATTGGGCATAAAGCAAAGCAACTACAGAAAACTAATATTTGGTAATATATAGAGCAGAGCAATGCCTGTCTGACAAAATCAAAGTCCTGTTTGTATAGCTTTATTTACATAAACTAGATTTGGCAACAAGAGAACTATAAATTTTCAGAGCTAACAATTAAGTTTTCAATCAAACCGCAAAGTTCAGATATTCATACACATAAATTAAGAACACAGATTCTGGAGCCCAATAAAAGGCTGCCTATAATCTGATCTCAGAATCTCTTTTTTCTTGCTGCTACCCTAGGTATTTTATAGAACTTCTCTGTGGCTCAGTTTCCACATCAGTTAAACAGGGTTCATAAGAGTACCTGCTTCATGAGCTGTGCAAAGATTAGATGTGAAAACATGTATAGGATTTGGCACAATCCCTGGCACGTACTGGCACTAATATGTGTCAGCTACTGTTATTATCTTTTATTTAGTCAGCCAAACTATATTTGAATGTCTACTACATGTCAGAGGCTACAGTAGCACTGGAAATACAAAAATACTAAGAAATATAGCCTTGACCTCAAGTAGTCTAATGAGAAGGTGGACAAGTAACCAGCAACCATAAGTCATGCTGCCGCAGCCTGTTAGGTACAAGAAGAGTCCTTTGAGAGAGTACAGGAAGTGAAAGAGTTCAGTGGCAGTCAACAAAAACCCTGTTCCAGATGTAACCATTGAGATGAACCTTGAAGAACGGAGAAGTGAAGAAAACAGCTTGTTAACTGATAAGAGAATGAAGCATCATGTCATTAAAGAGAGAAGCTTAAGTGCTTTTGTATCCGGTGGAGTTAAATAGGAGGTGAGGGTGAGGAATACAGTGAGATGGTGGGATTAAGTCAATGAAATGAGCAGGGGCAGGATAGGAAGGATCTCGTATGTCTGGGAATTTGAGCTTGATTTTGGAAGGCTTTTAAGTCAAGGAGTAACAGACCCAGAATCTATGATTTATAGCTCATGAAGTTTCTAGCTTGTAGAAATGGAAAACTGGTACAGCCATTCTTGTTTTTTTACCTTTATTTATTTACTCTAAGGGAGACAGAATCCCAAGCAGGCTCCATGCTTAGCTTGGAACCTGATGCAGGGTTTGATCCCACGAACTGTGAGATCACAATCTGAGCTGAAAGCGAGACCCTTAACCAACTGAGCCACGCAAGCACCCCTGGTATAGCCATTCTTAAAGCTTAGAACAAGAACAGATTGCAGAGAAGTCCAGCACAGGACTGCCAAGCGTGAGGTGATGGAGAACACACAAAAGAAGTCAGTTAGTATGCAGTTAGGCATCAGATTTGAGACTCGAGAGATGCTTGGCTAGAGTTGAAAACTGTGTGAAACAGGTGAAGGAGATTAAGGGGTACAAACTTGTAGTTATAAAATAAATAAGTTACAGGGATGAAAAGGACAGCATGAGGAATACAGTCAATAACACTGTAATAACTCTGTATTGTGACAGATGGTGACCACACTCATCATCGTGGAAGTAGTATGTAACGTATAGAATTGTTGAATTACTATGTTGTACACCAGCAACTCATATAATACTACAATACATGTCAGCTGTACTTCAATTAAACTTTTTAATTAAGAAAATTAAAACCTCTGTGTCCTCAGGATGTAGGATAGATTATCCTGTACCCTCAGAGGGAGTAGACAGAATCAGAAGAGCCAGAAGGTCAACTGTGGAGCATGAATTTTTAAGAGGCCTTAAAAATACCTGTGGAGAAAATTCTAAAGTGAGAGTTAGGCCAATATTTTAATAAAGGAGATATTTCCTCAGATCTGAAAAGTAAATGAAAAATAAGCCCAACATATTAGGTATGTTCTGAAGGATAATGTTAACAAAAACTGCAAATATTTAATTTTTATTTGAAAATTGCAAGTAATATTTAGATTTATGAGCTCCATGACTGTATATCAAATGCAAAAAGATACTTTAAAACCTTATAACAATTAAGGAAAATGTACTCAACCAAGTCAGGTATGAAAAATGTATTTCGGTGTCAGCCTTTATTTCCTAGAGCAGCCAAATACTAATGATAATATGCCAAGCAGAGAACAAAGATTAAGTACAAGGCTGAATCAGGGTATCAAGTCATATGCAATACATCTAAACAGACAAAATATGTATTTTTTAATTAAATGTGAATTTACCTAATTCATACGGTAACATTCAAGTGAAGCACAGTAAACCACAAAAGATCCCTAATTTAAGTATTCTCGCCACAGAATAAACTTCCAATTAAGAATTTGTTCCTGGCAGGATCACTAATGTATTTCAATACCTTACCAACTAAAGTACATGCAGTGCTTTGTATGCTTAGAACTTTAACATCCCTTAATGATTCCCTTCAGCATTCTACATCTTTACCTCATTAGGGAAAGAAGGGGACTTTCCACCCAAAACAAAGTTCTGTCCTTTGATTCCTGGGAAAGATTAGAAACTGCCAGAAACAAACAAAATACTCATCATCAGTAGAAATTAGCAGATGTGATTTGGCAAAAGTAAACTGTCCTTGACCTCCGTGACTATCTTTTATTTATGGAAATTGTGACCTTTGATTCTTTTTAAATTTATAACCCACTCTTGCCCAAAGTGTTAAAATGGTATATATTTCAATTAACATATAAGAAAAGTAGTCAGTGTGCTTCAGATTTCACCAGCTCATGATGAAAGGAAGAAAAGGCAGGAGAAGGAAAGGGGGAAAGGAGGGAAGGAAGGAAGGAGGAAAGGAAAGAAGGAAGGGAGGTAAGGAAGAAAGAGGAAGGAAAGAAAAGTTATAGATTTTTTAAACACTATACGTTTATTAATGCCCAAATTACAATGGCTCTGAGACCCCATCTATTCATATCACACTTCCACCACCTCCTCAGAGATCTCTCCATGTTTCCTGGAATTCTAATAGGAAAGCCTCCCATTTAGTCAATTAAGCGCCCAACTCTTAACTTCAGTTCAGATCATGATCTCGTGGGTTGTGGGTTCGAGCCCCGCTTTGGGCTCTGCCCTGATGAAGAAGAGGCTGCTTGGGATTTGCTCTCTCCCTCTCTCTCTCTGCCCTTCCTCCACTTGCTTACACATTATCCCTCTCAATAGCTCTCTCTCAAAATAAATAAACTTAAAAAAATAATAATAAGGATGCCTCCCATTTGATCATGGGCCAGCCTGCCAACTCCAGTTACCAGACAGCATCTGTTCAGTTTTCCTCCTTTGCTCCAGCACTTCTACGGGGCGGCCACAGAGATAGCCCCTGTGCAAATGCCAAGTCCATGCCAAGGGCATTCTCACCTTCTGCTCCTGTACCTGATCGGCTTCCAGGTTCTGTGAGAGAGGTGAGAAGAAATGGCCTTTTCAGCCACAAACCTTATTTTGTCGCCTAAATAACAGCAGTGTAGTGCCTGTGCAGAGCCACCAGGTCTTCCCAGAAAACCAGTTTACTGGGTTATTGTCTTCACCCCCACGCACAGAGGACAAACCCTGCTCACAGAGCAAGGTTAGGAATAAATGTGTTTTCATTCCCTCCATCACTCAATCTGTCTCTCAGAGCCCCCACTGCTGCAAAGTACTCTACATACCCACAGACGTGCATGCTTCAAGTCCATCCTCAATCGCAAAACGGAACGTTTCCAACTGTGCCCGTTGTAAAATCAGGATTATGAAATTTGTCACTGAAAAAATAAAACTGATATTCTAGTTGTGGAATGAGTCACAGGAAGAAATGGCAGAGCATAGGGAATACAGTCAATGGTATTGTAATAGCGCTGTATGGCGATGGATGGTGGCCACACTTGCGAGGAGCACAGCCTAATGTAGAGAGAAGTTGAGTCACTATGCTATACACCTGAAACTAATGTAACACTGTGTGTCGAATATACTCAAATAAAGAAAAAATTTTAAATAAAACAAAGCTGATGGAGTCTCCCTTACAAACGCATGGAACAGACAATGTTCAAATATGAAGATGTAGTAACACTACCGCAAGAATAACGGTGAAGAACATACACGTAGTTGGTCTTCTGCACGGAGGCATCAAGAGTGTCTCCTAAAATACAATATTAACTGATACAAAACAGGAGTTCAGTATGCAAAATACCACCATCCTACCAGGCAAGAGAGCTCATACCTGAAAGGTTGTACAACAGCACTCAGGTTTTTCCCACATTTGGAGAAGTGAAGCTGTTCCCAACCATCCAACTCTACCTATATTTGTGTAAAATGCAAATCACAGTTCTGCCAGGCAGAGCTCTAGATATGATGATGATCCAGTTCTATGAAAGCAATTTTGAATGTTACCTACAGACACATGAAAGCACAACCATTTCTGAATCAAAGCTTTACATTTCTGCGTGTGTTTGTAGATAATTAAGCTGCCTGAAAACCTGAGATATTTAACCTTGAGCACCCTCCCGATGAAAACATTTTTCAAATAATTTTTAGGTCTTTTTATAGCACTAGTTAATATTTCTGTTATCCCCTTTTATTTAAGAAAAAGTGATATTTCCTCTCCTAATTGAATAGCATTACCTTTCATTATAATCTTACAGATTTTACTGGTGGCAAAGACATAGGAAAGTAAAGAGTGGACCATTCAAAGAAAGTAACATTAAAAAACAGTATAAATGCAAGATTTAATTACAGTGAAGAATAATTAAGGTATTGTGAAAGAAAAGGAAAATAGGGTGAGTTAAAGCATTCTTTGAAATGCTTTATAAAGCAACCAGTTAAACCACAAGATTTTGAAGAGAAAAAAAAAAAAACCAAAAGGCCACTCCTCTGATCCTGGACTCATCGTTTGTACAATTGGATTTTAGCCCTCTAGGATTTTTTGTTCAGCCTTTTATGGTTCACCTGCACATATGCATGTTTTTTAAGTGTTTAAGACTGGGCTATTAAAATGCCATCGCTTGAACGTCCATTCTTTCTCTTTAAAATCATGAACCTGACCTGGGTGACTCAACCCGTTAAGCATCCAACTTCTGCTCAGGTCATGATCTCACAGTTTGTGGGTTTTTAACCCAGATGTGTGCTGACAGCTCTCTCTCTTTCTCTCTCGTTCTTTCGCTCTCTCAAAAATAAACATTTAAAAAACATATTTTTAAAGTCATGGGCCTTAACTGGTCGGTTTATAAAGCATTTTAAAGATGTCTTAACCTATACCATTTTCCTTCTCTTTTTATCACACTTCTATACAGTGTTATGAGTGCGTAGGGATGTGTGTCTGTTATGTGTATGCATGTGCATACACATACCTATTATATAAAGACACACATAATTTATAATTCTCAGGATAAATTTTTTGTACATGGGTAAAGAGAAAATCTCAGAATAGTCCTTTCAGTATTCTCAACTTCATTGCGATCTCTTTTATACTATTATATTTATACTCTAGTTTATCTGCATCTTTATTAAATAAAATTTCAAACATAGACAATGGCAGAGAAGACAATAAACTCCCATGTTCCCACTGTTAAAACATCATATTAATAAAGACATGGATATTCCCATATATTTTTCCTATTCCCAGTATTTTTGTTCTTTAGAAATATGCTGGGATCCTGCATAGTTCCATGTCCCACCGAGCATTCATCTCTCTCTTAGGTTTTCCCCTTCAATGTACCTTTCTTTTCTTTTTTTTCTTCCCCCTCTGACTTATTCTTTATCTTATTCTGTCTGTTCCTATTGACGTTATGACAAACAAAACTGAGAGGTATGCAAACAGAAGGAGAAAAAGACACAAATATGGGCTAAAGCATTAATCCGGTCATAACTTCCTGACTGTCCCCATCAGGATGCCCAGAACTTGCATATCACCCAGCTACACAAATAGCTACTGTACCAGTTTCCATCTCCTGTAATATTCCGATTTTACCTACCAAAGACTGTTACCAAATAATTAAAAAGCTGCTTTTAGAAAAATGATTATTTTTAATTCATGCATCTTAGCGTATAGTAGTACAGGTTGCCTTCCCATTAAAACTTACTCTGGACATGGGACTTTGAGAGAATAGGACGTTGCACTGAGGGGGGGCAGGGGGGACAAGGAACAAAGTCAGGTGGAATGGTTGCACGCGGCACCGTGAAGGGTACGAAGAGGCTGCGTTCCAGGCACTACTGTGAGTCCTACAGGCAACGTGCAGGCAAGAGATGGCTTTCAGGATGCAGAAAAGACCAGCTTTACTGCCTTTTGAAATTTACTTTAGGGCTGCCCTTGAGCATAGGAAGAAAAGCCCTGATTTCAGCACCTAGAACTCAGTGCAATTAGTGCCACATTTTAACGACATCTTGATTAACCGGGCATCTGTGACACAGTCTGGATGCTGAGTCAGCATCATAAGATTACAGTTTTGAGTGAGAGTTTCTGCAAGTTGACTTAGAAAGGAAACACTTTAAAATAATGAGTTGCTTAGGCGCTTCCTATATGACACTTCCAATGTGGCTAACTTTTAGGTGGGACTGTGATATTGCGGGAATAGTGTTTTAATAGTATGTGTACTTAAATACATACACTGAAATACACAGGTGAAATGAAATGTCTGGGATTTGCTTCAGTATAATCTGGGGTGAGAGGAGGAATGTGAAAGAAAGACAAAACAAGACTGACCATGAGTTGATCACTGTTGAAGCTAGGCAACAGAAACACGGGGGTTCATTTCATTGTCCTGTCACTGTGAATGTTTCAGACTTTATATAATAACACGATGTAATGTAAATATTATATTATAAAATTGTGTATATGCACATGCATATGTGTATATATGTATATTCTTTCTCCCAATCACCAATCAAGCAAGCTTAGTATAAAATATGATATTTTCATAGAAACCTTTTTCTTTTTCTACTTAAAACAAGTAGCTTAGGAAAGAACAGAGTTACTTGTTCAAAGGAAGTTAATGAACTCGCATTTGCTGTACTGAGAGACAACATTAGTATCAAACTCATGAATATAAACTGCTGAGGCAGAAGGTTCACAGCTGTGAAAGGGAAGATTTTCTAACCAGACAACCAAGGGAAAGAAAGTGCTGTCTTCTTGATAGATAAGAGACTAAACAACCAAACTGACTATTGTGAAAACTGCCAATAAGCCTGAAGGAAGCCTCTGTCAGGTAGGAATGTTAAGGAAATAGCAGGAAGTGGTATTATAACAGTAAGGTAATATTAGTATTTGGTTGCGGCAAAAAGAATGGAAATATTAACAAGATAGGATTTTGTCTGTCAAGCTAAGTACAGAATATGCAATTTCCATTTTTATTTCTTTTTTTTAAGTTCATTAATTTTGAGAGACCGCACGAGTGGGGTGGGGACAGCGAAAAGGAAGAGAGAATCCCAAGTGGGCTCTGCACTGTCAGCATAGAGCCCGATGTGGGGCTCAAACTCAAGAATTGGGAGATCATGACCTGAGCCAGAACAGGTGCCCTACAATATCCATTTTAAAATAAACTACCAGGCCCAAAGGATCCAGAGGTCCCTACCATGATTTTTTCATGCAAATCAGTTTTCTTATTCCATTTATTTTCCAATATCTAGCAAGAGTTATAGGACAAGATTTTTTTTATCTTTCCTTTTAAAGGAAATATTCATATTTTAAAATAATGCATCTTAGAGGCAAAAACCAATCTATTGAAAGAATATTTTCACAGTAGGAGTTGCTTATACTTGTATTAAGGACACATTTGCTTTATTTATTTTTTCAGGTTTATTTACTTATTTTGAAATAGCGAGGGAGGGGCAGGGAGAGATAACCCCAAGCACTAATGGTGCAGAGCCTAATGCAAGACTCAAACTCACAAACCCTGAGATCATGACCTGAACCTAAATCAAGACTTGGATGCTTCACCAACTGAGCCAACCAGGCACCCCAAGACACGGTTGCTTTAATGATAAAGTTTGTGAATGTTGTCACTATGAGAACTATTTTCTTCTCACCTTTTTCTGGAGGTATGGCAGGCAAGCTTTCCAAGGCTACTACCAGGTTATAAACATCTGTCCCTTTGTTCTTGTTGGGAATAAAAACAATAGTTATGCCCCATTAGAGGTAAGGAGTAAAATAAAGCTGGCTTTGTGCAAAAATCATTCTCTCCTACAAGTTAGTGGTAATTTATATTATCTGGCTTTTAATGGTTCAGAAGAATTCTTCCCATCAGTCTTTCATGTCATAGTAAAAATCAAATAATCTCCTAAAAGAAAGAGGGACAGAAGAAAGAGAGAAAGCAAAAAACCTAGCCAGCCTAAAAAGGGTAATTTTTGGCACTCTTGGTTCTGAGCACAAATAACAGCCTTCTATTGATTCTGTGTGTGTGTGTTGCTGTTTCTTGAATGTAACAACAAAGGGTTCATCTTCACTGACGAAAATTTGGTTATTCGTATATTTCAATTTCTATGTGACGCCCAATTTAAGTAGATCTTTGCACTTCCCTACAGGATCCTTACAAGTGTAGACAGAGGCTTTTAACAGAGTTGAGTCACACATGCAGTCCATACTCTCAACAACATATTACACTCTCTCAAGGCTGCACCCTGAACAACTCTGGCTGTGGGACTGGTGGGTAGAATGTATATTCCAAGGACAGCGATAGAAGTAAAAAGCTTCCCACTGACTGAGTCCTGCTACAGGTCAACCTCTAACGCACGAAACCCCCTGTGCTGAACCGACCTACTCAAGCAATTTAAGAAATTGAGAAAATTAAGAAGACAGAAGATTAAATGAAAGACTTCAGATCTCTGTGTTTAAAAAGTTTGGTTCTTCATAACCAAAGTCAGTGCATGGCCTCGTTAGTTAATTTCCCCCTTTGGCAAACCATAACTAAACAGTTTTCAAGTGTCAGGTACTAAGCTAGGCAATAAACCCGTAATCAATAAACCACGACTTTAAATTTTTTCTGTAATTCATATATCACGCAGACATGACCTTGCTCACTACTTTGCTGTGAACCACTGTCAATTGCAAACATTAACTTTAGGGCTTGGCTTCCCTGCTAAATATAGTTTTGTTATTTTATCATCTGCTGCCATGTTTTTCCAAGTTGTTTATTTTCCTTTTTTTTTTTTTTTTGGCCAACACTAAAGTATTCCTGAGCTCCAGAATCTGTTAACACACTGCAAATATTAGAAACTCTATAATAAGAATATGCTAAATCCAATTTGAATGATTCACACAAAATTAAAAATCATTAAGCCTTTATCAGTAATTAAGTAAACAAGAGCTCTATGTATACAAAGAGCATTTTAAATAATAAGATGAATTTTATCAGGCTGGTGGTTTGCTGCTAAGACAAAGTCACCATTACAGTTAAGAGCCAAGAGGGCAAATGCGCAATTCATTCCAGTGGGTATCAGAGCTGGGACTTCCTTCTCATTAGTGCTGAGTAAATGAGGTAATGAGCACCTAAACAGATAATGCCCTAGATATATCAGAATATAGATATTGAGCCCCTTAGGAGTTGAGCCTAGTGGTAAAAAAGACAAAAGGAATATTGGAATAACTAAAATTTTATATTCCATAAATATACAGAGTCAAACCTTATTGAATAGGTAAAGTAACAGCCATGGAAAAGAAAAATTTCTCCATATCTTTAAGAAGTATGTTTTATAGTTCTCTACAGTCCATTATTTTATGAAGGGAATATATACATAAACTGTACCACTCACACTCATTTAGTCTTTAAAGAATACATCTAGCCTGGGTGAATTGTCAGTTGGTTGAGCATCGATCTGAGTCTTGATTTCAGCTCAAGTCATGATCTCATGGTTCACAGGATTGAGCACCACATCAGGTGGGCTCAGCGGTAAAGGCTCAGAGCCTACTACGGATTCTCTTTCTCCCTCTCCCTCTGCCCCTCCCATACTCAAATGCATGCACACTCATGTGAACTCTCTCTCTCTCAAAAATAATACAGTTTAAAAAAAAATAATACATCAGAGTGCCTGGGTGGCTCAGTCTGTTAAGTACCTGACTCTTGGTCTGGCTCTGGTCATGAGCTCACGATTTGTGGGATCAAGCCACATGTTGGGCTCTGTGCTGGTGGTGAGGAGCCTACTTGGGAATCTCTCTCTCAAAATAAATACATGTACACACACACACCTAATGGCTAGACCAAAGGTTCTGGAGACCAGTGCAGTCATGAATGGTCCTGACAAATGCAGATATCCTCAAACCTGTGTGTATATGTACATATGCTTAAATCCAAACAGCCAAACATGTAGACTGCTTAGTCTTTTCATTTCAGAGAAGCTGCTGAATCATTTTAAAAGATGGCTTCACTGTGTAGGACCTAGCACCAATACCTGACACTAGGGCCAATAATTTGTTGAACAAATGAAGAGCAGATGCAGAGTCACAAAAAAACGCATCAGGATAGTGACTCCCATATTGCCTAAATGAGTCAGGAGTATGCCTCTTTACAAGTTCTTAACAAAAAAAGGTAAATGTAAGTAAAAACTAATTTAATTATTTAATTTTTTTAATTCCATTTTTTTAAGACACATATACCAGCATTGACATTTCTAGGTGTTTTTTATGTTAAGTTCTCTCTGGCCTGGCATTCACGATTAGGGTTATCCTCCAGGGGAGTAGATGTTGGGGAAGAGTGAATTTTGTCTATTTACTAATGTTTCCCATGCTCCTTGGTCTGAGTCTGGCACATACCAAGTGCCCAACATTTGTTGAAAAATAAATGAAGAACACATAAAATACACTGTGAGAAACAGCTGAATTTTTAGACGAAGTGGAAGAAAGTGACACGCAGTTCTAGAAAGCCTCTTTCAAATATCTTTCATTATCAGATATTCTAGACTTTATTTCTTTTTTTTTTAAAGTTTTTTTTTTATCTATTTCAAGGGAGAGAGAACAAGAGCATGAGAGGGAAAGGGCAAAGAGAGAGAACTCCAAGCAGGCTCCGCGCTGCCAGTGCAGAGCCCGATGTGAGACTCAAACTCAAGAAGCCTGAGATCATGACCTGAGGCAACACCCTGTGCTGGATACTTAACCAAGGCGCCTGTCTAGACTTTATTTCTATATGTCCTGCCAAATGCTGCTGACTGATAACTGCTACTGGTGATTTACACAGCCGAGAAATGGCTTGCAGAGCTGGAACGAAGAATCAATAAAGTTCTTTTCTTTACTGGAAAGAAACTTCTCTTTTAGGCAAAGAGACTAGATGTCATCCTCTGTCATCCTGCTCTTCCAAAGGGCCTGCTATACCTGTGTCCTGCCAATGAATGATGTTGAGTTGATTTCCTTTGCCTGTTCTTAGCTATTTTAATTTTCTTTTAATTAATATTAATAAAAGGCACCTTATCCCATTTCCCAAAGTAGGTTAATTATTTAATTCTTGTATCTCCATGGTGCTGCTGTGTTTTTTTTTCTTAGAAGAATCAAAGCATCCTTAATCTTAGCCCTCAAAATGAAACACATGATGAAACCCTTACTAGCTGTTTAATGGAAAACAGTACTAAGGAAAATTGCTCATTATGAGTTCTAGAATCACTAAGGAGTTTCTGTACTTCATGGACATTAATTGAGAGATAGTGAGATAAACCAGAAGCAAGAACTAAATTGTTCAAAGGAACCAAAAAAAAAAAAAAAACTACTTTCCAGCTAATTAAGGTGAATAGAAAATATCTGTGTTCCTGACATTTAATACAATTCATTCTGTATATTCATTTTGTCAATACACCACATTTAAGAAGTTAGCCTTATCCCTAAATCCTATTAGACTTTTAAATTTTTGTTCGGAAAAGGGAGAGCAAGTAGAATGAAATAATAAACTAAATTAAAGAGAATTGAATACTTGCCCAGAGGAAGGGCACAGGAAGTGGTAATCTCGTATTTCTGCAATTTTCTAGGAGTAGATAGAAGAGGGAGAGATAAAAATCTAGACATTCTGCCCAGTAATTGGCTCAATAGAATTTGTCTGACTTTGTAGAAGATCGGACTTACTTAAAAGTATAGAGCTTGCCCAGCAGCCTAGATGGCACTTCAGGCAATGTTGATTTGTACACTGCCTTTATTTGGGTGGAGGGGGAAAGGATTGGGAGTCCATTCTGATTTGTTGCAGTAAGAAAAGAGCAATAGAGGAATAATCTTTATTTGATTTAACTATTTACTGGCGCACCTGAATGGCTCAGCCAGCTGAAAGTCCAACTCTTGATCTCGGCTCAGGTCATGGTTTCATGGTTCATGAAATCAAGCCCAGCAAACGGCTCTGCACTGACGGCACAGAGCCCGCATGGAAGTCTGTCTCCCCCTCTCTCTGTTCTTCCCCACTCACAAGTGCTCTACCAAAAACATAAATAAATAAACTTTTAAGTAAATAAATAAAATAATTACTAATAAGAATAAGAGTCTTCCACTTCCTACATTAAATTTGGGATTTGTCTAATGCCAGCTTTTTTTAATTTTTTAAGTCGTTTTATTTATTTTTGAGAGAGAGAGAAAGCATAAGCAGGCAATAGGAAGAGAGAAAGGGGGACAGAGGACCTGAACCAGACTCTGTGTAGACAGCAGAGAGCCCAATGTGGGGCATGAACTCACGAACCCTACAATCATGACTAAGCTGAAGGAAGACCCTTAACCAACTGAGCCACCCAGGTACTCCTAATGCCAGCTTCTTTTGAGTTTCACGGTGGGCTCCCATGATCTGAAGAAGCCAAAGACACACATATATGATACCTTGTTTATAAGGAGATATCATTCTCCTTGGGTCCTCCCGAAGGATCCAAGTAAAAGGGAAGATACTGTTACCCTTTTGAGAAGACTTAGAACCTGATCTGAGAGCCATGGGGCTCTAAACTCCATGGGGAGGTAGTAAAATCATTTCTACATGATACTAAAACTATGGTCAGAGAAAGGATTAATAACAATAACAAGCAAGCATTATGAGACAAAACAAAGGAAACAGGAGACACAATTCTTACACAAACAAATAGATCTCCTGGTCTTTAGTTTCATATGATCACAGTAGGGAATGTTTGACCTTGCATCCAGACATTCAAAAATTATTTACGGGTATACTACTATATTTCAGGCACTTTTCCAGATATTGGAGATAACACAAAGAATAAGCCAGACTATCTCCCTGTCTTGAAGAATCCTACCTAGTGAGGATAGTTTATCATTCACAAAACCTGATTCGAAGTTCTAATAGTAAGCAAAGGTTTTGTACACTTGAAGAGCTCCATCTATCTGGAAAAGTTTTACTCTCCCTGACATACAAGGACGGAAGTGATGCAAACAGAACTGAGTGGAATACTGAGAGGGGAGAAGAAGAAAGCCCTCCCCCTGCCAGAGTTCTTCAATCAATTCTGACAATCAGTATATTGTCAGTTACCAAAATAGACCTGCCCCCAAGTTCATGCTTAACTTCATGGTACTTAACATATGTCCTCTCAAAACTGTACTAGTGACCTAAAAGAGTTCACTGTACTTCTCAAAATGCTAATAAACTGTGAATTATAAGACAAATTTCTGGCCAAACTCCTGAACAGAAGTCAAAATTGGAGAAAGTGATGCCTCTGCATTTTTATTCTTATCTCCAACAGTATTATTAAAAGAAAGCACAAAGTTAATATTTTCAAGCCATTAGCCACTCAACATCTCCTTATTTTACAGTATCCTTTTTTGACTAACAATCTCATTCAGAACCAATCCTTATAGAAGAAACTCTGGTGGCACTTTTTTCTAGTGTGTCCTTTTCAAAGTACAGTATTTATTTTTCCAGTGTTTTCCAATATTATAGTTTTTATGTCCTTTTACAGGAATGCTTCTGGAATTTAATGCAATTTTAAAGAGCAAGGGTTTTCATAAGACTTCAAATACTATATAATTTATAGAACTTGAATATCATAATCAGAATCACTATACTCATAGGGATGTTTTGTCAGTACATAGCAGTCACCTATAAAAAATATATAATATGAAAGGAGAAACAAGGAAGAGGAAGGGAAAAATATTTCTTTGGCACTTGAAGTAAAACAAAGTCATGTGTAGTGAAGATATTTCAAACTTATCATCATATATTGCTCAAAGCATTTTAAGAAACTGTAAACATACAGAAGACAATCTAACATAGCAGTTAAACAAATACTTGGTTTTTAGGGTCAGAAACACCAAAGCTGGAATTTCAACTCTATCACTTAGTGATTAAATCACTTTGACTCTTTTGGTTAGCTAAGCCTCAGTTTTCCCATTATAAAATTGGGATGATAACACATATTTCACAGGGATTGGGGGGGTGAAATTGTAATCTTTATAATGCAGGTAAAACACATTCCTGCTCATAGTAAGCATATAAATATTTAAACACACATTTACACATTTTCAATAATCCTAGGAAAGTAAAGGGTACTCTTACATTCATCATCATGGTACTGCCTCACCGTGTCAAGAGTTCATGTTCAAATATTATGTGTGCCCATCTAATTTCACATCATACTAAAACACTGGAGGGGCACCTGGATGGGTCCGTCTGTTGAGCATCCGACTTCAGCTCAGGTCATGATCCATGGTTCGTGGTTGCAAGCCCCACATAGAGCTCAGTGCTGACAGCTCAGAGCCTGAAGCCTGGTTCAGATTCTGTGTCTCCCTCTCTCTCTGCTCCTCTCCCCACTCATGCTCTCTCTCATTCTAAGATAAACAAACATTAGAAAAAAATAAAATTTAAAAAATAAAACACTACCAAATATTACCTGCTGTTGTTAGGGCAAGGCAAGTCTAATACTCTCCTTTATATTTATGCCAAATATATTAGTTCCCTATTGTTGCTATAATATTTATAAGTTAGTGGCTCAAAATAACACAAACTTATTATCTTCTAGTTCTGGAGGTCAGAAATCTAAAATCGATTCACTGGCCTAACATGATGAGAGCCATTAGGGCTAACTCGTTCTGGAGGCTCTGAGGAAAGAATTTGTTTCCTTGCCTTTTCACTGCTGGTGTCAACCTACATCCTTTGGCTTGTAGCCTCTTCTGACTTCAAAGGATAGCACTTCATCCTCCGCTTCTGTCATCACATCTCTTTCCCCAACTATGACTCCTCTTACCTCCCTCTTTAACGACTGCTATGACTGCATTTGGCCAAACCAGACAATCCAGGATGATTTTCCCCTTCTCAAGATCTTTAACTTAATCACACTTGCAAAATCTATTTTCTGTATGTGTGTGTGTAGACATTCCAGGTTCTGGGAATTAGGAAATGAACCTGTGGTGCATTATTTAGCCTTACCACACCCACTGTTGGCATATGAAATTATTTTGAGCTGAAGACAATCAAGGACACAGAAAGAACTTTATATCCTCCTTTAAATGCTTCTAAGAATTTAGATAGAGAGCTCTGGAAAAGAGCGATTGCTAGCTATGAATACAAAGAGCATGGGCCAGGGGAGGGAGGCCAGAGAGAGGTAGGCAGGGCCTGCTTGTTCAAATTCCTCTCTGTCTACCACAGCGTCTGCAGGACATGACAAATATTTGTTTACAAACATTTGCTCTTCCCACTTTCCTGTGGACTGCCTTCCTTCCCTTTGAAGTCCCAGACCCCTACCTTCTTCTCCTTAGCTCAAAATGGCATATAAGCCTCAACTTCTTTATTTTCCATTGAGTCTTATACCTTTGCGGCTTCTATACACAAACTTTATTCATTTTTCTCCTGCTAATCTGTCTTATGTCAATTCAGTTAAGAGAACAGTCAAAAGAAACTTTTTCCTCCCATATACCACATAAGGCATAAGAAATGCCAATTAAAAAAAAATAATAATGTAATAAAATATACTTAAGAAAGAATTCCAATTATAGTTCAATCGATTTTCAATACAGGGGAAATTCAGAATCCTGCAGTGACAGATGCATTGTAAAAATGAATGTGAGTTATTATTTTGGTCTAAGTACTGAACGCCAATCTACCTCAGAAGAAAAACAAAACATCTAATTTGAGGAAGGCATCATGGCATCAGGAAGAGTTTCAGGTTCTCCCACAGATTCTGTAAATCCCCAGTGCTCAGGTAACAAGCGCAAGGTGAGAATTGTTACAGAGAAAGGGGAAAGACTGCAAAAATTGTACATTGTGGCTATTTTTTCCTAACAAAGAGAATATGAATCACTCCCCAAGAAGACATGAAAATCTCCCCCACAACAACTTTGGACGTATGATAGTCAGTACACAGTATCCAAATACAGCCCAAGGTGTGGGACTGAACAGACCTGCGGAGCCCCATCAACTAGGGAACATCTGTTTTTAGACTATGAGCTCAGGGGTACTGAAGTCTGAGATACATACCAGGAGCCCCCAGGAGATCTCTTGGAATAACTAGGAACAGACAGAAGTCATAAGTGGATAGGCTGGGAATAGCCAGTGTGACTGAGGGGCATGAACTGTTGAAAAAAAAAAAAGTTACTGGCCAAGTAACACTGAATATGAAGCACCAGAGAAGTTTCCTCTGCACCAGAGAAAGAATTAGAAAAGAAACCTTGGTTTGGTTTCAGGGGGAAAAAATTAAGATAAGAAACAATAGAAAAAATTTCAAAATGGCATCAACTAAAATATCTGAAATTAATTTTACAAAAATAAATGACATTTCAACTTGATTTGGGGACTTTGGGATCATAAGAAGAGTGGGAAAAAGCGTAAACTGATAGTACTCTTGGTAAAGGGGAGTTGGTAGACCTGGTTAATTTACGTAGTTTATCATTTAAGCATTTAAGCATTCATGAACTTCTTAAGGAAAGAAGTTCATGAATAAGACCATCAGGTTGTAAAACAAGTTGTAATTAGATTATTATTATTCATATCATTCCAAGATCACAAAACCGCTCTTTTTGGCTATTATAGGAGATTTACCATGGCTTATAAAATAGGAAATGTTATCAATATTTATTATTTTCAGAACTGGCATTTGCTAAGCACTGATAATATTGGACATTCATCAATGGGTCGTTAAAAAAATTAAAACACAGGAGTAGAAAAGGAAGCACCAATTGTCATGTAATCTTTTCCACCTATTTTTCTAGCAATGGTATTTTTCTTTAAAATGTGTTTGAGGAAGATAAGCTAACATATTCTGATATCTCGATCCTATTAAGAAAGGACTTTTTTCTAATTACTCCAGAAAGCTTAACCCTACATTACAAAAACAAAGACTCTGGTTTTCTTCTGGGGATGCAAGATACACACTGCTAGTGTGATAGATGCATTTATTAGGAAAGCATCCTTTCCCTTCGCACCTAGTGTTACAGAATGTTCTGAAGATGTGGACGCTCACATCGTGCCTTTAAGCACTCTATTAACTCCAGTGATGTGTGTCATTGCATGTGTGGTGGTTCTGAGAGATAGTGCTCTGCGCCTGAAGTGATGTTTCGGGAGAAATTCTCACTTTCTCTCATTTGCCACCGTTTTCCGTATTGTTGTCTGATGCATTTACGAGCTCCACACAAGCTGCAGCAGGTCTGTCTGAAGGGAAACCCTTCACTCGTGCTATTTCTGCTACACACCAAAACGAATCCCCTCGCTGCTTCCACTGTTCAAGGGATACATTTCCTCAAGTGTACGATGCCCAATTAAGCTCATCTGAAGTCCTGACTCCTGAGATGTTGTCAGTCTAAGTCACAGAAGTCCACGGTCCCTATTCTATACATAAGAGGAAAATATACTTTCACCAACCGTATAGGCATCAGAGTGTTCCAATTATTTTTATGCTGCAATTTCAACATGCTGGCTGGGGAATGAAATAAATAAGGCATCCTCTAGAGCTCTTTTTTTATTTTTTTTTTTATGATAGTGAGTTCCTTGCTCTAACAATGTCTCTTCTTAGAAAATATTCTCTCAAGTATGGATGGTGCTCTAACATACGTGCTTACATTTTAGCTACACCCCCCACCCATAAGTCCATCTCTATGGGAGACACAGGCCCCTGGGAAAATGGCAGACTTGCTCTCATTCCAACTGCCAGAATCTCTGGGAGAGGGGCCCAGAAATCTGGATGTTTAGCAGTTCTCCAGGTGATTGTGATTCACACCAAAATCTGAGAACCACTGATACCGATTTTTAAAATTAAAAATGGCATTATTTCAGAGAGTGTCATATTTTAGTAGCCAGTGTGGGCACAACCCCCAGGGCCTCCCAGGCCATCGGCATGCCAGGCAGGGGCCAGACACCTGCTGCACGGCTGCCACACTCGCTCCACCTCAACTCATTAACTGCCCTTGTGTCCTTGTTAACAAGAGCCCCGGAACGAGGACTCTGAGACCCAGCAGAGCCCCTGGCTTTTTTCCTACAGACTTTATCCACCTTTAAAATATAAAAGATAAAAGCTTCCACCTTTAGCTATGATAAAAAAAATATTTTTTAAATCTCTTCCCCCCCCCCCCAGGTTTTGCAATATGTTTAACACAGCAGGTGGCTACTTCTGGCACTTCCAGGGGTAAAATGGCTTCTGAGGCATCTGGCCCCTCAGTGAGTGATGAAGGAGAATTCTTTGTCTCCACAGTACCCATAACAAACATTCCTGGTATTTGTAGACCTTTAGGTATCTATTATTTCTTCACTTTAAAATGGTTTGAGGAACAAGTGCTTGAAAGAAAAATGAGACTCCCAAACAATGCCTGTCATAGGGCCATGCTGTGTGTTCATACTCAAGCAGAAACAGGCTATATTCTAACAGCATTCTATAAAGTTGGGGCTCCGCTGTATATATGCGTCACCCAGAGAATCAGTTAAATCTAGACTCCTCGATGAAACTCTTCATTTTAATCGCCCTTGTAAAAGATTCTGATTCAGGTAATCCATGGATGAACTTGAAGAAACACTGCAGTAAATGTCCCTCGGCACCGTCCTCCCAGCTCTGGAACCCAAATTGCAATTGCAACAACTGTTTACACACGCTTATTCATAGTAATAGCTGAAAGGGCTTTCTAACTCTGAATTTTATGGAATATAGAAACAGAAATATTTAGTGGAGAATATCTGAACCCACAACTGGTAGGAAACCATACATATACGGTTCATTGAAAACCCAGTTAAGTAAATATACATAAAATGAATTTAACGATGTACATGGATTCTGGTCTTAATGACGATTCATCCACATAAAGGATTGGTGAAACTGGCTAAATATAACTGAAACACATCCACCTTAGTCCTGATGTTACAATAGCTAATTTTCTTCTCTTTCCTACAATGCTCTATGTTCCAAACGTGCTTTTCATATAGGTACTTCCTTGTATCAAAGCTCTGATATTAATTATAAGAATTCTGACTTTTTGTCTACAGTAACTCAGAGTTCAAATTAAATTAGATCCTTCATCAACCACGACCCTCTTTTAGCTCCAACTATTTATTTTCACTCTTCCTAATTTGCTAACGTACTGCTTGGTGCAATATAAACCTATAATGGAATCTGTGTCCCTCCATCTTGGATGTTACCAAATATGTATGGTATCTACTACAACTGCTATTTATCTGGGAATAGAGTGAGCCTCTTTCTCCCTCTCTCTCTCTTACTCTCTCACCCCTTCTTTTTCTTGAACTCTGCTTCTGTGATACTACTCTCATTTTGGTAGACATTTGTGCAACTATGAGCTTTGTCTGTATTTCATTACAACCTCAGGAAGCTGTTTGTGGTAGGAGGAGTGAACAGAGCCAAAAGAATCCTTCACCAAGAGGACTGATTCTAACATAATAAGACATTTACCATTGTCATGCCTTTCGTAGGTTTCCCTTTTAAATGTGTACCATTTTATTTTTTTTAATAGTTTATTGTCAAACTTGTGGGGAAGAGCACTGCCATATAACACCCAGTGCTCTTCCCCACAAGTGCCAGCTAAGATAGATCTCTGTCTTTAACATATACAAACTTTTAGGGGCACCTGGGTGGCTCAGTGGGGGAGCCCGCCTCTTAGTTTCGGCTCAGGTCATGATCTCACAGTTTGTAGGTTCAAGCCCCATATTAGGCTTGGCACTGGTGATGCAGAGCCTGACTTGGGATTCTCCTTCTTTCCCTCTCTCTCTTTGCCCCTTCCCTGCTCACACTGTCTCTGTCTCTCTCCAAATAAATAAAACAAAAAAATATATATAAACTTATGGAATGAACTCTGAAATTGCACAGATAACTCTGTACTATAATGACCATAAAACATATAAAAGCACTTATAAAATGAATGCTAACAAATTTAATCATGCATCCTTACCTCCTTGGCCCAAAAGATTTAACATAAATCCAGAGTATATCAGGTACACTAAAATTTATGGGTACATTAAGCATTTGCAGAATTCTAAGACTGACTCTTCATTTTTTCCCCTCAGTAAACACCCAATGGCTTTATCACCAAGTACATAGTTTAAATTTAAGCCTGCCTGGAATATAGAAGTAAAAGATACAGTAGATGAACAAATAAAGACAATGGCTTATATAGAAAATCTTTTCTTTTTTAATGTTTATTTATTTTGAGAAAAAGAGAGAGAGAGAGAGAGAGAGAGAGAGAGAGCAAGTTGGGGAGGGGCAAAGGGGGAGGAAGACACAAAATCCGAAGCCAACTCCAGGCTCTGAGCTATCAGAACAGAGTCCCACACAGGGTTCGAACCCAGGAACCATAAGATCATGTTCTGAGCTGAAGTTGAACACCTAACTGACTGAGCCACCCAAGTGCCCCTAGAAAAATCTTTTCTAAGGAACAATGAATACTACCTAAAATCTAATCACAGTTATATATGTGATTATCTCTAAGACAGAAATACACATTCTTTAAAACATGTAATCCTTAAAACCCAAGTGAGCAATTCTATTTCGTTTTAAAACAGCCAACTATTATCTGAACTATTGGAAGAAAACAGTATTGTGTTCCACACCAGGAGAATCTAAGTGAACAACTGTTTTTGTTAGTGCTAATGTCTGAGGACATGAGAACTGGGGGCATATGATTTATGTGGATGAAGGTCAAGACCATATAAGAGCTATAGGAAGCGCTACCTCCATCAGTGGCCTTTTACCAAAGTTTATTGACACAGAAACCTAAGACTAATTGCATTGAAAGCCACTCACATTTTACTACCCAGAGATCAGGAATGTTCTTCTACAACACAAATTAATAACCCATACAACCTTAGGTACAAATGGCACATTTTTGTTACTAGTAGCTAAGATACTAAAGTGATTTGTGATTTATCAAAAGCTAGTAAGTCAGTTACGATGGGAAGAAAAGCAGAGATATAAAATGGCAGGGAGTTTATGTAACAATATTTAACAGTTTAGTGAGCAAGAGACACAAACTTTTGTTATGGGTAGAAAACTCATCTACAAATAGTATCTACAAATAATTGTTCCTCTGTTTCAGTTTCTCATTTTGATATTTTATTTTTTTTAGCTATGATCCTACCAGACTGCCTCATTTTTGTTCCAGTTATTTTTCTGGAAGTGTTTTTTTTTTCTGTAAAATATAATTGGTAGAAGTGTTTCTCATAACACCTAAACAAAATCCTGATTAGGATACATAGATCCTTGTTGCATACACAATCACTATAATCCCCACCAAGCCAATACTCCAAGAGGGAACAGGTTTATAAACAGTAAATCCCACAAGAAAACAATTTAGTATACATAAAATACGCATGCATGCCTTTTGGTTTCAAACTTATACGTGGCAAACTTTTACACAACCAATAAATGGTATGGAAAAAAAGGCATTTCCAGATAATATATAAGAAAACTTACTAAATACAGACTGCCTCCGAGAAGAAATGAGGGCATAAACCAAGTATATTTAAGACAAGGCAATTTTCTTTCTCAAGAAGAAAATCTAAATATTTGAATATCTGATAAACAGTTTAAACCAAAACAAACTAATTCTTATCATTGAGAGAGGATTCCAAGATTCCAAAACTATGACTGGCAAGGTTTCCCTTGAGTAGCTGGAAATATGAGAGAGGAATGAAGACATGAAAATACTGTCAGTGGTTCAAAGGACCCTATCAGTAGAGAAGGTACCAAGGTGTGTCAGAGCTCTGGCTCAGGAGACTTGGAAGAAGAATGAATAGTACTAAGTCAGGACTCCTCAAAGAATAAACTGGTTTAAAGACATCAGGTGTTCACTTCTGAACTGGCTTCACAGGTGCAAACAAAGCTGGTATTCAATGTCATTGCTCTGTATGCTATTGTTCAAAAAGTATATTACTATCAGGAGGTACATGTGTGTATTTTCCTATATACTCTGGGTCAACACCACATATCACCTCATTGATTCTCCTGTTGAGTAAAGAATGTGGGGACCCTCTAAAGTTATTAGTGATATACAACCCAGCAAGCACGATAATAGAGTTCGTAATACAAAAGAATGTTTTCTGTCAACCCTTATTAGTCCAAGATCATTAACCTTTCAAAACAAATAAGTATCTCATTCATAAAAATATGAATAATACTTTTCCTGCATCTACTCCAACCAACAGTGCAGTGGATTTATATCTGATAATTAACTGTGGCCAGGCAATCTGGTAGGTTCTATGGACACACAGTCCTGGCTCTTATAAAGCTTACACTGCTGCAGGAGGGCCAGCTTGGAAAAGACTATAATGACAACTAGACTGAAAAAGTATATGAGGGATGCCTGGGTGGCTCACTTAGTTAAGTATCCAACTTCAGCTCAGGTCATGATCTCACGGTTTGTGAGTTCGAGCCCCATGTCTGTCAGCACAGAACCTGGAGCCTGCTTTGGAGTCTGTGTCTCCCTCTCTCTCTCTGCCCCTCCCCCGCTCATGTCCCTCTCCCCCTCCCCTCAAAACTGAATAAACGTTAAAAAAAAAAAGTATGCAAATATAATTTATTAGAAAATTAATACTAACATAAATGTAGGTTAACATTGTGGTTTTCTTTTTCTTGTGTTACAAGTGTTCAAGTTCATAGGAGGTAGGACTTGTCTTATATGGACAGGGTTAGGACCAGATCTTTCTGAACAGCCATATAACAGATGCTATGATTTTTCCAGAAACATTTTATTAAAAAGATTATTTAATAACATAAAAATATTTTTGAAGAATAAAAAGCAACCATAATCTTACCACTGTAACAAAACAGTTACATTTTTGCTTAATACTTTCCACTTATCTGTATAATCTCATTCAGCGTTTAAATTTTAGTATCCTTTTAAGTACACTGAATTTTTATGTTGTACCTTTTATACTATAAGCACTTTACATACTTATTTAAATGTACATGTTATTTACATCTGTAATAAAAATTAGAATGATTTTCTTATTTCTAAGTGGTCTAAAGCTGTATAATTCAAAAAAATTCCTTTACTGTTTCTCATTACTAACCACCAGCCACATCACATTTGTACCTATGTTCAAGCCACCGCACTATAGCAAAGCTTCATCTATTATTTTGGGTACAGTTGAGCTACTAAAGGGAAGCAATATTGTTACAGAGTGACATCTGTTCAGAGGACCCAAGCCCCACAGGTAGGGAGATTTTTCATAGGAACCATTACTAAACAACGGCAGAGTCCTATTTCAAATAATAGTAAATTTGCCTACTCCTGTCCAAATTTCTGTTTAATACATTTTCTTTACTTTTGACCACCACCTCCAGAAATACACTAAATAATAATGATGACAGAGGAGATTCATATATTTTTCTTAATCTTACACAGAAATATTTTAAATTATCAGTATTATAACATGTTAGACATATATTCATCCATGCTAATGAATTTTCTTTCTACTGTTTTACTAATGGTTTTTAATCAGAAATGTATATTTGTATATTTAATCAAAAGTCATTTGAGCATCTATTGAGAATCTCTGATAATTTTTCTCCTTAAAATGTTTATTGGATGAATTATATTAATAGATGTTCAAGAATTAAACTTTCCGTATAGTCCTAGAAATAACCCCATTTCTTCATACTGTTATTGTTTTAGTATATCTGTATATTATTTTTCTTGATATTATTTTCTGAATTTTGACACCAATAGTCATTTGGTAAAAATGTATAATTTGTTGTCATATAATTGTTCATAGTCTTTTATGATCCATTATGTTTCTGTGGTATCAGATGTAATGTCTCTTCGTTCATTTCATTTCATTTTGTCTCTTTTCTCTTGATTAGGGAAACTGAACCCCTGCCTTACATCACTCAAGAAAATTAACTTGAAATGGATTAAACACTGAAATGTAAGATCTGAGATCATAAAATTCTTAGAAGAAGACATAGGGGAAAAGCTCCTTGACACTGGTCTTGGCAATAAATTTTTAGATATGACACCAAGAGCGCAAGCAACAAAAGCAAAAATCAACCAGTGGGACTACATTAAACCAAAAATCTTCTGCACAGCAAAAGCAGCAATCAATAAAATAAAAAGGCAACCTACAGAATGGGAGAAAATGTTAGCAAACCACCCATCTATAAGGGGTTAATATCCAAACTATACAGGGAACTCATGCAACTCAACAAAAAACAAATAATCCAACTTAAAAATGGGCAGAACACTTGAGTAGACACTTTTCCAAATAACACATACAGATGGCCCACAGGCACGTGGAAAAGTACTCGACATCACTAATCATCAAGGAAATGCAAATCAAAATCACAATAAGATATCAACTCACACCTGTTCGGATGATTATTACCAAAAGAGAAGAGATAACAAGGTGAGGATGAAGAGAAAAGGGAACCCATAAGCACTGTTGGTGGGAATGTAAACTAGTACAGCCATTATGTAAAACAGTATGTAGCTTCCTCAAAAGATTAAAAATAGAACCACCATATGATTCAGCAATCCCACCTCTGTGTACATATCTGAAGGAACTGAAATTACTACCTGTACCCCCATGTTCATGCAACATTGTTCCTAATACCCAACACATCAATGGATGAGTGGATAAAGACTATACACACACACACATATACGTATATATAATGAAATCTTGTTCAGCCATAAAAAGAAGGAACTCCTGCCATTTGTAATAACATGGCTATTAATGTCATTACACAATGGAAACAAGTCAGAAAAAGGCAGATTCTAGAGTCTTACCTGTATGTGGAATTTAAAACCCCAAACTCATGGAAACACAAGAATGATGGCTGCCAGGGTTGGAGTGGGAGAGGACAGGTGAAGATGGTTCAAGGGTACGACTTCCAGTTATAAGATGAATAAGTTTCAGGAATGAAATGTACATCATAGTGACTATAGTTAACAATACTGATTTATGTACATGAAACTTGCTCAGAAAATAGATCTTGCATTTCTTACCACACGCAAGAAAGGAACTGTATGAGTTGACAGATACGTTAAGTAAACTTACTGTGATAATCATCTCCCAATTTATATGTGTATCAAATCCTCAATTATACACCTTCAATGTACACAATGTTCTGTATTGATTATATTTCACCAAAGCTAGAGAAAAATGTAAATTAAAAAAATTTAAATATACTTTAAAAGTATAAACACAATAATAAAAGTATCTATATCACAAAATTGAAATAAAGATTAAATGAATTATTCCACTTAAAGTGTCTTTCAGAAAAGTTAGTTTTCAATAAGTTTTAGCAATGGTTATTATTATTATTTTTATGAGTTAGAGACAGCACGATTTTCTACCTAACCTATAGAAGAGAACTTCAAAAAATTCTATCAGAAGAAGTAAAATAGTAAGTTTGCTGAATAGAAAATCAACATGTCAAAATCAATATTTATCACCAATTTAGAATGTATATCTTTTTAAATATTCATAATTACAACAAAAACAATCATCATCCTGGGAATAAACCTCAAAAGTTAAGGATGATCTTTACAGAAAAAAAGTGCATAGAAGCAGAACTAGATAATTAGAGATGTGTAACTTACACATGGATAGAAAGGCTTTATCACAAAAATGACAGTCCTCTCAAATTAAACTATAAAATCCATGCACTTCCAACCCCAACGCGGTACGTCAGAAGCTTAAAGGAAAGACGTATCACATCCAAAGGGACTCAGTGCAGAGATGTGATGACAGTTAAAAGAAGTTGCTTGTGGTCTCTCCCTTCACTCCACAACCACCACTACCTCCCAGGCTTGATGGAAGGGAAGGAATGGAACTAGAGAAATCCCGTTGGGACTGGGACCTTGGAATATAGGAGTTGTGGGGATAGAAGTACACATCTACTGCAGCATTTGCTAAGGGCCAGAGGAATAAATTCCCTTAGCACTCTCTCTCTCTTGCCACCTCAATCTCCCATTGATGTGTCACCATTGGTAAAGACAAGAAGTCAGAATCCAAAGAAATACAAAGGATAGAGCTCTGTAGAGAACTGGTCTAAAGAAACAACTGAAGAATTTCCATCATGTAGAATGTTTTATGGAATTTAACAAGCCAACTCTGAAATAGTATAGAAAAGTTTAAAAAATAGTCGAGATAATTTTGAAAAATAAAAAGTGGAATTCTTCCTGACAAATATAAAAACTACTTATTATTTTCAAAGGATTCAAGAACTAAGTATTGAACCGGCACAGAAATAGACAAATAAGCCAATGGAATAGACTACAAAATCCAGATCATATTTAACATATGACACTTACATATGCCAGACTTAGCCTCACAAATCAATGGAAAAATTAAACTTGGACAATTGGCTATGCACAGGACAGGGGTCGAAGGGTAAATCTACCTCAGAACAACTACAAAAAATAAATTCCAACTAAGCCAGAGACCTTAGGGCAAAGCATTAATGCTTCAGTAGGAAATTGGATGATATCTTTATAATCTCTAAGAAAAAACACCGCAAGCAAGTAACACCAAAATTCATAAAGGAAATGCATGATAAAAGTGAAAGTCATAAAATTTTTAAATTTCTACATAATAAATGACATCATAATAAAATTTTTAACATGAATATTGCAAGAAAATATTTTCAATGAACATAAATGGTAAGAAGTACTCAAAATGTACAAACAGATTTTACAATTTTAAAAATCCAAAATTGGGATGCCTGGGTAGATCAGTGGGTTGAGCATCTGACTCTTGACTTCCGCCCAGGTCATGATCTCACAGTTCATGGGTTCGAGCCTCACGTTGGATTCTGTGCTGACAGTGCCAACCCTGCTAGGCATTCTCCCTCTCTCCCTCTTTCTCTGATGTTACTCAACATCTTAATAATCTGCCAAGTTAATTCCTGCCACTTCTAATTCCCTCTCATTGTTCAGAGTACAAATCTTTCTTTCATGTAGTAATTACTGAATAAACACAAGTTTTTCCATGTATTTAGTAAACATTTTTAAAATAATCGATTTAAGCTTAGATTTCATAAAAGATTAAGTTTTAAAAAAAATCTATAAAGATAAACCAAGCTATCTCATTAAAGAGGGAGTATGGCTAGTGAGACCACTGTATATATTATGCCAAATCTTAAAGGGTTGTTTCACACTGTGTCTCGAATATAACTTTGGGTTCCATTAAGGCAAAATTGCTAAGAAGTTTCAAAGGAAATGCAGTTCAAAGTGGAAAATAATTTGTCTCTAGTTCCTTGAATTTCAAATTTGGGAGAAATTAGCAAAACCAGAATCCAAACTTGTGTGTGTACTTAGGCAATTTACCTTTATTAAAACTTAAGTACAAGAACTCATCTGGGACTGAGTAATTAAATGTGGCTATGCACCATGCTTCAGTAACATTTATATAAAACCTTTCTATGTTACACTGTTAAAATCAATTCAAGTAAAAGTTTAGTTGAAATACTTTTAAAAGAGAAAAGTCTAGGGGTACCTGGGTGACTCAGTTGGTTGGTGCCTGACTTCAGCTCAGAGCATGATCTCACTGTTCGTGGGTTTGAGTCCTGCATTGGGCTCTGTGCTGACAGCTCAGAGCCTGGAGCCTACTTCAGATTCTGTTTCTCCCTCTCTCTCTGCCCTTCCCTTACTCACACTCTGTCTCTGTCTGTCTGTCTGTCTCTCTCAAAAATAAACAAACATTTTTTTTTAATTTTTAAGAAGAAAATAGTCTAGCTATAATTCTACCACTCTAAAAATCAACAGAAAACTAATAGATATATATAAATGTTTGTAACACTGTAAAACTCC
Organism: Helogale parvula; assembly: GCA_004023845.1. Lineage (NCBI taxonomy): Eukaryota > Metazoa > Chordata > Mammalia > Carnivora > Herpestidae > Helogale > Helogale parvula. Next base: position 191,586 of record PJEM01000550.1, read on the forward strand.
TTAGATATAAGGAATCTTAAAAGCCTCATAGACAGTTCTTAAGGTATCACCATGAGATAGGACAAATAAATTGAGCAATAAATGAATATCTCATCCCTTTTCTTTCAACTCTATTTAGAAATGCACCAACTTAAAAATTATCCATTCCTACAATTCTCACATTTTTAAATGTTCATAACTTTAAGTATTTTTTAGTTAGCGTATATCATATAATATTCTCCCCAGATCTTCCATATATTTGGTTTTTGTTCAAAAATCACCTGGTTTATTCATGAGGCCCCTCCTTACTGTCACCATCACGCACACACACAATCACATACACACAGGCACACACACTTCATTCTTTAATATTCAAAGCATTCTGTGAGAGTCCCTCCTACTTGGCACATCTCCCTCCTTCGGGTTCCGACTCCTCCTAAACTGCCAAGCTTTCCCCAACACTAAGACTTGAGTACACTTAATTGTCCCTCTGTTTGAAAACCCTTTCCTTCTCTCTCTAATTAACTCGTCTTCATTTTTTCGATCGATGTCAGCCCAAGTGTCACCTTCTCAAGGAAGCTTGCCCAGACCTCCCTTGCTAAGTCAAACCCCTGTAATAGGCTTTTTCCCCAGTGTGTGCTTGTTCATCAGTCCATTCACTTGGCATGTGTGCATTTGTTTGTGTGGTTACTTAATTAATTTCACAGAAATAAAACTTTCCAAAGAGGCAGTAATCATGTCACATTTTGTTTCTCATTATACCACCAGGACAAAGCCAAGGGAATACATATTAAAGGGAACTTTTTAAAGTGGGGGGGAGGGGAGAGGAAAAATTGATTAGGTCAACAGATGACCTTATAGTTACTAAAAGAATTCTTTAAATAGCCTCATAGGGTGACATGAAAGATGATGAATTTATAAAGAAAACACCTTTGAAAAATGCATTGTTTTAGTTTTTTTTTTTTTTTTTTTTTACAATTTCTCTCACTATAAATGGATGTGGCTTAGTCTTGATCTTGAGTCTTGTTCTTTCTTGTTTTGTCTTGGGTTTTTTGTTTGTTTGTTTTTCATTTTCCTCTACAGAAAAGTAATTTACCTTGTATCTTAGGCCAAGTTCCCTTCAAAAGCAGAATGTGAAATAAAAACTCATATGCAAAGGTGCCTAGGTGGTTCAGTTGGTTGAGCATCCAACTTTTGATTTAACTTTTCCCAGGGTTGTGGAATCGAACCCTATGCTCAGCATGAAGCCTTCTTGAGATTTATTCTCTCTCTTCCTCTCTCCCTCTCCCCTGCTCACATGCTCACTGTCTCTCTCTCTTTAAAATAAAATTTAAAATTTTTAATTAAAAGAAAACCTTATGTGCAAATAGTAGAAGGTGACTCCAGAGGGTAAGAATGAAGCACCAGATAAAGTGAAATAGGAAATAAAAGCCAATATAAGAGTATGGAGTTCGGTTATCACCATGGCCAACTGAGGTTGCACTCAACCTTGACTCTCAGGGGGAACTACAGAAAGCCTTTCTCTCTCAGAAATGCCCACCCATTTTCACGGATTGAGGGATTCCTCTAGTGGGAGGAATCCTCTAGCTTCTCCCCACTTCTAGGCTCTACTTTTAGGGGCAGAGGGAGATAAGAGACATGCTGGTAAAATCACAGAGCTGGAGTTAAAAGAGACTCTGCATAAGTTCAAGGTGAGAAGAAGTCAACACAGCTGAGGCTCAAATAATGAGCAAAGAACACCATAGTACATAATTTATCATTCTCACCAAGCCTCAATGAATTTCCCAATGTACCTTAGGACACTGAAAGGAAGGAAGGCAGGGAATTCGAACTCATTCCAGGCATTCTGAACAATTTGGTTGTGTGTCAAAGTTCAGTGGTTTCTCAAGATCATAAAACCATATACAAAAGACCCACCACTAATATCACCCTCAGTGAGGAAAAACTGAGAACTTAACCCCTAAGGTCAGGAACATGACAAGGATGTCCACTCTCACCACTGTTGTTCAACACAGTGTTGGAAGTCTTAGCCTCAGCAATCAGAAAACACAAAGAAATTAAAGATATCCAAATTGGCAAGGAAAAAGTCAAACTTGCACTCTTCACAGATGACATGATACTCTACAGGGAAAAATCCAAAGACCCTATCAAAAAATTGCTGGAGCTGATCCATGAATCTGTCAAGGTTTCAGGATATAAAATCAATGTACAGGAATTGGTTGTATCTCTATATACCAGTAATGAGGCAGCAGAAAGAGAAATTGAGGAATCAATCCCATTTACAATTGCACCAAGAACCATAAAATATCTAGGAATAAACCTAATCAAAGAGGTGAAAAATCTATACACTGAACACTATAGAAAGCTTATGAAAGAAATTAAAGACAACACCAAAAAAATCAAAAAACATTCCATGCTCATGGATTGGAAGAACAAATATTGTTAAAATGTTGATACTACCAAGAGTAATCTACATATTCAATGCAATCCCTATCCAGATAACACCATAATACCAGCATTCTTCACAGAGCTAGAACAAACAATCCTAAAAGTTGTATGGAACCAAAAAAGACCCCAGATAGCCAAAGCAATCCTGAAAAAGAAAACCAAAGCTAGAGGCATCAAAATTCTGGACTTGAAACTGTATTACAAAGCTGTAATCCTCAAGATGATATGGTACTGACACTCAGATAAATGGAACAGAAGAGAGAACCCAGAAATGGACCCACGAACATATGGCCAACTAATTTTTGACAAAGAGAGAAAGAATATCCAATGGAAAAAAGACAGTCTCTTTAGCAAATGGTGTTTGGAAAACTGGACAGTGACACGTAGAAGAATGAACCTGGACCACTTTCTTACTCCATCCACAAAAGTAAATTCAAAGGGGATGAAAGACCTAAATGTAAGACAGGAAGCCATCAAAATCCTCAAGGAGAAAACAGGCAACAACCTGTTTGACCTCGGCCACAGCAACTTCTTACTTGGCATGTCTCTGGAAGCAAGGGAAACAAAAGCAAAAAGGAACTATTGGGACCTAATCAAGATGAAAGCTTCTGCACAGCAAGGAAAACAATCAGCAAAACTAAAAGGCAACTGAGGGAATGGGAGAAGATATTTGCAAATGACACATCAGATAAAGAATTGGTATCCAAAATCTATAAAGAGTTTATCAAATTCAACACCCAAAAAACAAATAATCCTGTGAAGAAATGGGCAAAAGACATAAATAGAAGTTTTTCCAAAGAAGACATCTAGATGGCCAACCAACACATGCAAAAATGCTCAACATCACTCATCATCAGGGAAATACAAATCAAAACCACAATGAGATACCACCTTATGCCCATCAGAATGGCTAAAATTAACAACCCAGGCAACGAACAGACGTTGACAAGGATTTGGTCAACTTTTTGTACTGCTGGTGGGAATGCAAACTGGTGTAGCTAGCCACTCTGGAGAGCAGTATGGAGGTTTCTCAAAAATTTTAAATTAGAACTACCCTACAGTCTAGCAATTGCACTATAGGTATTCATCCAGAGCATACAGAAATGCTGATTTGCAGGGGAACATGCACCCCAATTTTTATAGCAGCACTATTGACAATAGCCAAATTATGGAAAAAGTCCAAATGTCCATCATTTGTCCAGATGAATGGATAAAGAACATATGGTGTGTGTATATATATTCCTTTATATATATATTCCATTATATATATATATATATATATATACACACACACACATATACATACATACATGTAATGGAATATTACTTGGTGATCAAAAAGAATGAAATTTTTCCATTTGCAACAATGTGGATGGAACTAGAAGATACTATGTTAAGTGAAATAAGTCATAAGAGAGATATCAAATGATTTCACTCATATGTGTAATTTAAGATATGAAACAGATGAACATAAGGAAAGGAAAGCAAAAATAATATAAAACCAGAGAGGGGGACAAACCATAAGAGACTCTTAAATACAGAGAACAGAGTTTCTGGAGGGGTTTGTGAGGGGAGGCGCTAAATGGGCAATGGAGTTTACAGAGAACACTTGTTGGGATGAGTACTGGGCATTATATATTAAGTGATGAATCACTAAATTCTATTCTTGAAATCATTATTACACTATATGTTAACTAACTTGGATTTAAATTTTTTAAAAACTCAGTGGTTTCTAATAAGTTATTCAGAATTTATCATCACTTAAGGGGCACCTGGAAAGCTCAGTCAGTTGGGCATTTGACTTTGACTAGGGTCACAATCTCACAGCTTGTAGGTTTGAGACCCATGTCAGGCTCTGTGCTGACAGCTTGGAGCCTGGAACCTGCTTAGGATTCTGTGTGTCCCTCTCTCTCTCTGCCCCTACCTTGCTTATGCTCTGTCTCTGTCTCTCTCTCAAAAATAAATAAACATTAAAAATATTTTATAATCACTTAAAAATAGCATTATATATTTTAGTTCACTTTGAGCATCTATCCCTAACTAGACAGATTCAACAAAAATTCTAGGTCAGTCCACAGAAGTGTAGTTAATTTAGGTCATACTTGAAGTTTATTGTTAAAGACATTATTTCTGAAAGTACTAACCACCCTTTGCAACATTTCTTCTGGAAGAAAAATTTTCTTGGTATTGGTATATTTATCTATACACCAAAAAGAAAAGAAGTTGATACACAATTAAGTTGTTAACTTTATTATATGCAGGTCACAAGACATAATTCTGTCAGTTGCTCGTCTGAGTAACAAGTTGAAAAATAAAGGACAGCTGTTTCCAAAAAGAGGGAAGCTCCAGACTTTCTACATTATTCACTCCCTATATGTGGGATTTATTCACAAGTTAGGAAGATTCATATATCATGGGGTTCCTTTGTTCAGAAAAAAACGTGGGTTTTATATATACACGTGTGTGTTTGGTGTGTATGTGTGTAGCACTCCTAAGAGAAAGAAAAGTTTTGCCAATTTGTTATATTTAGTTACCATGAATTCAAATTTCTAGCTTCAAGATTTTAGATGGAAGAAAGATAAAAGTGATAAGCCGAATTTTGATGGTGCTTTTTTTCCCCCTGGGATGAAGAGCGGAGGCATTCTGCCAACCCAGACAAACACCAAGAGGCTGAGAGTATGAGCAGAGGACCACTGATATAGGGTAGAGAGCCCAGCAGAAATTTTGGCAGTCTTATGGGGCTGGAAACAAAAAAAAATTAGCACAGGAGGGACCAAGATCCAAGTGAGAAATAAATGATGAAGCATCAAGCTGACACATGTGTGGTTTTAGCTACATGACATTTGTTGACATATGAAGCTACACATATGATGCTAAAGGACTAAGAAGAATGCTTCTGAAAAGAAGAGCAGGGTTCTCAGAAGTACCGCCCTGAATTGTGCTTAGTGCCGGTGACTGCATCAGTGGATGCTCTAAATAGCTATGCCTTGGCTACTGGGTTCCCCCACAGGGATAAAGATGGTTCGTGCTTGAGTCAGCTCAGTCACTGATGAAATTACAAGGACTGGCCACCTCTCCAATTTATTCACCTGGTGGGAGTGCCAACAACTCTTTGGACCTGGATAAATCATCAGGAGCTTCTAGAAATTTTACATACCATTACTAAAACCAAGAGTGAGGAGAGAGACACTGAAGAAAAGTTCTACAGTAATCCAGTTATTGGCGTTGACAAAACTTTAAAATGATCTTGATTCGTATGTTCAGAGTAACAGGAGAAGGTGGAAAACTAGGTTAATTGGTATATATAGCAAAGAATGAAATGCACATTTGAAAACCAAGAAAATACACTAATTAGAGTAATAACTCACAGATGGGCATGACAGCATAACAGCTGTAGTGAAGGAGAGAAAGCTAGTAAACTGGAAAAAAAAAAAAGTCAATGGAAAATATCCAAACAGAGAGAGAAAGAAGGAGTATAAAATAGCAAAACAAGTAAAAGAGCATGCTGGGCACAGTGAAACCACATATTAAACATACAAAAATAAGAAAAGAAACAATGCAGTAGAACTATATATCAAGAATTTCTCAATGAATTTCATGTGATGAAACACATCAATCCACAATATCAGGAAGCTCTACAAACTCTCAAGAGGATAAGCAAAAGAAAACCATACCTACAAGCATCACTGAAGAACTGAAGAAAAATAAAGACAAATGAAGAATCTTAAAATCAGCCAGAGACAAAGACACATGATTTGCAAAACAATAAGACTGCCAGGCCTGATGGAAGCCCAAGTCAGAAGAATAACTACTTCAAGTGTTTAAAGAAAATGAATGCCCAACAAAAATTCTACCCCCGGTTTACATATTCTTTATAAAAATAAAGGCTCTATAAAAATATTTTCAGACACACAATAAAAATGAGAGAATTTGTTGCTGGCAAACTTGCAAATAAAAGATACATAACCACCTATATAGCAAGTTTTATGATAAAGTGTAATACAGGAATTGCTAATTAAAAATACCAGATGTTTAGAGTAGAAATCACAAACAATATCCACCTCTATATAAGTTTATTTCTTTAACTGAAAATATCTAGAAGTTAAAAAAGTTAAGTTACATAGTTCTTCCTTTTTTTTAATCACTTTTGCACATCAGCTCATTTACTGTGTGGACCATATCCAGTGAGCAATGCAGGGCAGATGTTAGCATCTTTATTTTATGGAAAGTGAAACTAATGTTCAAGAGACTCAGAAGCCTGTCCTCAATGACATGACAAAGTGAAAACTAGAACATGTATTTCCTTCCTACCCAGTGTTCATCATTCTGACCCTGGAAAGTAGAAAATAAACATGGGGTGCCCCGCTGGATCAGTCAGGAGAGCATGCAACGCTTGATCTCAGGGTTGTAAGTTCTAGTCCCACATTGGGTGCAGAGATTACTTTTAAAAAAGGTTTCAAAAAAAGTAAAAATAAAATAATAGGATTATAGAGGTCCATTAAGTGATACAATGTGTCTAATGCATAACAAACAAGAAGATGATTTGCACTTCTGGAGATTTTGTCTCAAATTTTCTTTAAATTTGTTTTTTTTATTTTTTTAATGTTTTATATTTATTTTTGAGAGAGAGACAGTGCGAAAAGGGGAGGATCAGAGAGAGAGGGAGACACAGAATCTGAAGCAGGCTCCAGGCTCTGAGCTAGCTGTCAGCACAGAGCCCAACGCAGGGTTCGAACCCACGAACCGTGAGATCATGACCTGAGTTGAAGCTGGACGCTTAACACACTGAGCCGCCCAGGCACCCCTCTTTAAATTTGTTTTTAAAAACTCCACTAGCTATGTTATTTAACCCAATGAACAAGATATTATCACACTCCTGAATATTTTCTACTGTTTCATAACTGATGACTTTCACTCTTAACTTTCAATTTCCAGAGGAAGCTGAGACACCAAAACTTTTCAGCCAAAAACATTTTACTGACCCATTTCCGTATCAAAGGCCTACACAAGAGTTAACAGCACAATGTCTTGTGACCCAAAAAACATCCTTTAGTATTTGAAAAACACCATAGAAAAGCCCAGTGAAGTTCAAGATTTTGAACTCAAGGAAGGCAGAGTTTCACTGTATTACAGAGATCCTACAGTATCTGTTCAAATCCAACAACTGCAATAGGGAAAACAAGAGGCCACCAAATAATGTAATCTTATTCCTCCTATATAATTTTTTCTTAGAAATCCTCCAGTGTTCTGACATCATGCTCTTTTCTACGACCTTGAAACATCACTATTGCCTACTCCAGGCAATATACTAGAGTTTTGCTTTTGTCTTATAATACAACTTCCTCTCATCTTTCCCAGTTAAGCATCCTTGCCAAAATATTTGTGCACACATTAAAGAACATCGTGATAATATTCTCTAATGCAAGGACATTCTTTTACTTCATGTTTTTAAAATAGTATTGTACTGCCTATCAAATATATGAAATCATATACATATGTATAAAATGCTCATACCTCCTGAGAACTTTCCTCACACATTCTAATATATGTGTAGTGAAGTTTCAGATCATTTTTTTAAACTTCTTGGATAAATATTTTGGAACAAAAGATTTCAAACACAAATCATAACATGTCATCTTTAATGTAGATTTTTACCTACCACATAAAGGGAATAACACATTCTAATGTTAAAGGAAATATCATTGCCAAATCATTAGCCAAATACCATATGCCTCCTGCTTATGATTACTATTTGTTGATTGTCTGATTGGGACTATATACACTTTAATATACATGTATATTTTTATGTTGGGTATACCCCATCACAGAAGCACATCAGCAGCCCATATCCTCACAGGGCTAGTTTCAAAAAGAGATGTGTCACTATAAATATAAGAAAAGCAGGCAACACGAGCAAGTGGCTAAAAACCTTCATGTAAAGCTCCTTAACTTTTACTATAAGGAGAGGAGGAAATAAAGTTAAAAAGAAAACTTTTGAAGAAACAGGTAGAGCCCTTTGTGATAAGTCAGGAAACAAATAATGAAACAAAAATTATTTCTGAATCACAGGAGAAAACGTTGCTGCTAACCCCAGAAGTCCTGGATATAGGTAAGCTCATGTCATCATAACATCACATACTCAAAGATTTAATGATGCACTTACCAGAAGACTGTAAAAGCCACACCGTGCGTTTTCCAAAAGCAAAACTGATGCGAATTTCTCTTAGTCCCACCATGTATATTTAGTAAAATCCCCCTCCATCATTTCACCCAGTTAGCTCCTTTTTAACTTCCACCACATTTTTTAATTCAAATAAGCGTCTATCATGCCTGTTCTAAAAAGACCTCAAACTTTATGAGAAGGGCAGTCACCAGTGTTTTATACTTTAATACTTCCGTTTTTAAAAAGCTTCACTTGGATCACCTATCTTTAAAGAAAAAGAAACAGTCTAAAGGAAAACCAGTAAGCCTTTTTAAGACAAGGAAAATGAAGTGATTCTTTGAATTATAACTGAAGCTGTTACTTTCTTAAACCCTACCGTTGCATGTCAGACGCTGGAATATCAAACTTGTATACAGGCATCTCCTTAATATTCAGGGATCATTATACACTAAGGCCATGAATATAAAACAGCTCTTAAAAATTTAAATATTTTAGATTGCCGTGAGTGAAATTCCAAAAGAAAGTAACCGAACCCAAAGTAACAAACTTTCATTCCTTCCACCTGTTTAACAAAGTGTTTCTTTCGGAAATAAATTGACATTAACATCAAATACTCCAATAGGTATCGCCACTCCTCTGTGATCTGAAAATTGGACTCCTCCCAAAGAGAAGGAATTCACCGATAAAACCTGTGTCAAACCTGCAGGGAGCGACGAGGCGTGCGTAATGCTATGTTGGCTTTCTACCACTTAAACGCAGCCCAACTCTAAACTAAGACACCTGAGCAGGTTCCGAATCTTTTCTCTTTAAGCCCTCAAAACTCTGTAACAGAACAGATCTCAAACACATTTAGCAAGAAAACCTCTTCCGAAACTACTGAATCGCAAAAAGGATTGCCCGGAAGACGTAGATCTCTCTGTGTCCAGGACCTGCCTCTAATTCCACCCACCTGCCACAAATAATCCTCACAATGAGCGCTTCAGAAACGGGGGGGGGGAAGGAAAGCAAGCAAGCAAGCTAGAGTGCGTCTCCCTAAGTTTGCTCTTTGACTCACCCCCCTAGAGGACAGAACTTGGGCGTCTCTCGGCCTCAATTAGTCACTTCACTTCCAGGAGCTTACGAAGCTCGCCCGGCACCTGGCTAACTGCGACACTCACCGTGGGCGCAGGACACTTCTGGTGTCTCAAGTCCCAGCTCTCAGTCCCGCCTGCACCAGGAACACAATGGCATCTCACGCCCAGGCGGGTGGGTGCCGGGGACCCGGATTCGACTCGACAGTTGCGGAGAGCCTGACTCACTTTCGAGCGCATTAGCGCTGCACCCAAGACAAAGGCTGCCCTCGGCGGTCCTGGGCGCCCGCCCCCCTCAGGCCCACACTGGAAGCTCGAGAGCCGGTAAAGTGGCCTTGATCGATGCCGCGCTTTCCGAGGGGTGCGGCTCGCTGACTAGTACGAAGATGGTGTAAACAGCGCGCTGCGCACTGGGGAGCCACCAGAAAAGGCTAGCGCGCAGAGCGGGCGCTGGCGGGCCGCCGGAGGTAACTACCCCCAGGCAGCCGGCTGCCACAGTCTTCACTCGCCCGAGCGGAGCCCGCAGGCGAGCTCGCCGCCTGGGAGTTGGGTCCCAGCACCCACCACGCACCCCAGCCAGGAGCCACGGCTCCTCCGCGGACCCACCGGGCAAAGGCACCTGCAACCGGTGCTCCCAGTCCGGTGCTGTGCCAACCCCCAGCTCGGGGTCAGGGACCCAGGCGCCAGGGACGGCGAGCCGAGGAGGGTGCGGGCTCGCAGCGAGGCGGATTGAACGATCTTTGCAATCACTCACCGGCGGAGGGCGAAGTCGCTCAGGCGGCCGCGCGGCGGAGCGCAAGGAGCATCCCGCGGCGCAGGCATCCTCCCCATCCTTTGTCAGTAGCGGGCGGAGCGCTCCTCCCCGGCTCGCGGACGTACACCCGGCTCGGCTTCCCAGCCCTCTCCCCTCCTCTCCTCCCCCTCCCCTTCTCCGTCCCCCTCTCGGAGCCGGCACTCACTCGGCTCCCATGATGTCATCCGGTGGAAATCTGCCATGCTCAAAGACTAGAATAATCCAGCGCTCACGCGGGGAACGCAGCGAGGGCGGAGGCGGCGGTAGAGCCTTTAGGCGGACCCACAACCGGTCTGCCAGTATAACTGGAGTCCGAGCCGGGATGAGGAGGGGTCTGCGGGAAGGTGGCTCCGAGGGTGTGTAAAGGCAGGGTGGGCGTGGTGGGGCTAAAGCTCAGGACGGAAAGTGCGGGCTCTCCCGCAAAGATTCCTAACTTGGTGTTCAGACTGACGGCGAATGCCAAGGGTATGGAGAAAGTTTTTTTTGGCTTCTCGGCCGCTCTAGCGCCTCAACATCGCGCTGGACTCCGATGTTACAGCCAGGAGAAGGTCTAGAACCCTTGGACTCCGGGGGCCAGCCTCAGTTGGAGTTTAAGACTTCTGGCCGGTGCAGCCTCAGTGACTAGCAGCTAAGAGGATGAAAAAAGACTCCTGTTTATGGACGAAAGAATCTGAAACAAAACATTGGAAAACTAGGGAGTCACGACGACCTGTGAAACGGACAACGAAGAGACTACCGCTCACATGCGAGAAGCCAATAACAGAAAATCACCCGTGGCCTTAGTTTTTCCTCATTTCCTCCTCACCAAATACTATTGGACGCTCCAGCGGTGACTGCTTCGTGGCCTCACCCAAAGGGTTGTCATCGCTGATGAAAATATTTAAATCGCCAGAGTTTCATTAAAAGTCATAAAAGATGTGAGGTCAACTTTATTTTTGCTTGATTTTCTTTAAATTAGCAATAGATGTTTTACTGGAGGAATAGACAGTCCCTTGTTAATGGAAGCACACACACCCCAGATCTGAGATCCAGCCCTCCACCAATCCAGGGTTGTCTCATGTTAAAAATTGTTGCCATTCAAAGAACATATTCCAACTGTTTGTACTCACCAATTACTTTTTTAATGTTTTATTATTATTATATTATTATTATTATTGACAGACAGAGCATGAGCAGGGGAAGGGCAGAGAAAGAAGGAGACCCAGAATCTGAGGCAGGCTCCAGGCTCTGAGCTGTCAGCACAGAGCCCACATGGGGCTCGAACTCAGGAACTGAGAGAATATGACCTGAGCTGAAGTCAGATGTTTAACCTGCTGAGCCACCCAGGCGCTGCTCAGCAATTAATTATTCAAGGAATCTCTTAAAGTCCCCAGAATCACCTACCACTACCACCCCGAAGAAACTAAGGAACGTTAACAATCAGTGCTGATTAGGCTGGATTAATTGAAAGTGTCTATTTAGGAACACGCAGACTCTGCCGGTGGCTTCATCACCCTTTAGTTGTATGGAGACTAGGGGCACCTGGGTGGCTCAGTCAGTTGACCTCTGACTCAGGTCATGACCCCAGGGTTCCTAGGTTCAGCCCCACCCCCATTCTTCACTGACAGTGTGGAGCCTGCTTGGGTTCTGTCTCCCTCTCTTCTCTCTGCCCCTCCCCTGCTTTCTCTCTCCCTCTCTCTCTCTCTCTCTCTCTCTCTCTCTCTCTCTCTCTCTCTCTCTCTCTCTCAATTAGTAAATAAACATTTTTTAAGTGTAAAAGACTAAATACACTTAGTACAATTAGAAACTCCTGAATCTTTATAAATATAAAGAGAAAGTCTCAATATAATACAACTTGAAGGCTAGTCACTGTATTAAGCAGGCTTCTAAATCCATTTGAAATTCACTGGGACTTTTCTTAGGAAAAGGTAATAAAAGTGTGAAAAAGCAGGATCAGAAATTATTTTTAAAAATAAAACATCAGAAAGGCCATAATGCACATAGTTTGAAAATAGTGTAGCAAATCTAAAAGTGTTAACTTGCATTTATGGATTTTCAAATTATTTTAAGTATCATTTATATATTATATATTAAAAATATATTATAAATATGAATATAGCATCCTTGTTGATCTTATTTTTTAAGATTTGAAAAAACTTTATTTTAAAAGTTTATGTATTTATTTTTGAGAGAGCAAGAGCGAGATGGAGTGGCAGAGAGAGAAGGAAGGAGAGAATCCCAAGCAAACCCCATGCTGTCAGCACAGAGCCCCATGCGGGGCTCTATCCCATGAACATGAGATCATGACCTTAGTCTAAATCAAGAGTCTGATTCTTAGCGGACTGAGCCACTCAGGCACCCTTTGAAAAAACTTTTAAGGATAGTCACTTATCATTTCCTCCAAATTAAAGTATGACAGAACATGTAAAATGTATGAACAGCTTATAGAAATGAGTATTTTTAAGTATCAAAATAATGAATATTTCTAAAAATCAGGGCAAATAGAAAGGAAAATAGATGGAAAAAAAGTTAGAGAGGTAAGAAATTGGCAATGTAAGCAATGACCGTCTTTGAGAATAGACAAACAATCTAATTGCTTGGAAAAAAAGTAATTAGAACTGCTAATGACGCTGTTCTAAGTATTTCAGAAGGTCAAGCTGTAAACCTTCCTTCCTAGATTGCTTCTCTGATACTCCCATCTATCGTCATTGCCTTTGTTTATGTTGCTGTTCTTCCGCATTCTCTGGACTAACACAAGTGTGGAGACAAAAAGAAGGCCATGGGGAGGTAGCAGATCTGGGAAACTTAGACAAATAACCTAAAGGATCAGAAAAAGTATCTCTTATTTATTTTATCACTTTTATAAAGCACTAAAAACAAAACCTCTATCTCTTCCTTTAAGAAAAATGAAATGCATTCATATGTGGTAATTTATTTGGTCTGTGACAGGTGAAATAAAATAGGTTACTTATATCAAAGGACTTTAAAATGGAGTCAAGAGGCCATGAAGGAGATGGGCTTTATGCACGTCCTCATGGGTGCATAGACTTTTCAGCTGGGCCAAACCACAAATATTCCAAGAACTCCGCCCAAACACCTGCAACTTACTACATTAAGAGACTGCTTAGCAACCAATTATTTTCAGTCAAAATTTTTTTTCTGCCATCAGCACTAATCAAAAACTCTTTGTAAACAACATGTACAAGCAATCCCTTTCACTTTAAAAACCCCTGACTTTTGCTCCCTGGTAGGGAACTGTTTGGGTAGCTACCCAAATCTGTATATTCTGAGTTGCAATTCTTTGATTCCTGATAAGTGGCCTTGCTTAATTACGCCTCCTCATAATTTAAGTTGACAGGTACTATGGAAAAGTATTCAGTTTTATTATTTTTGGATATTAAGAATAGTGTGATGGGGCCTTCACTGTGGCCCTCAATTTTAGCAAAGTGAATTTATTACAGTTTACAAGATCTTTATTTCCAAGTATGCATTAATCTGCCAAGATGCTGGCCTATATCACTGAAATTTTCCACTTCTAACGCATTCTTTTTTCCTTATTTGTAAATTTTAAATCATGCTGTTTGAATATTTTAAGATATTTTTATCCAAATGGGTGGCAATAAATAGCTACAACAAAACATTTAATTGTTACATTGAAAAAAAAGATTGTAATTCTTAGAAAAAATACATTTGAATTCAGACCTTATATACCTTACTTACATTCTAATATTTAAATGGTGAATATATTAAGCCTTAAAAATGAAGATTCAGAGCGGAAATATTAACTCTGCCTCAATTATTGATGATCTGCTGCACGGTCTTCATACTGATACATGATTCTTTTCACCAAAACAATGAATGTTTCTGGTGGGAAAACAGACACATTTTAATATTTTCCCTTGTGGATTTCATGAAATACAAAATTTTTATACTCTGGTTTTATCTGAATTAACAAACTCATTAAGAGCACATTGCTTGCTAAAAACAAGTTCTCCTGGATTTGAATTTGTTAACTGCTGATAAATAATAAATAATAAGCAAAACTAATACTATTATGCCCATATTATGTGCCAAATACTGTGCTAAGTGCTAATATACACTAGTCCATTTGATCTTTAAAATGACCCACATGACATGAATGTTATTAATCTCTCTTGAAGATGAATAAACAGATACCTACCAGTGACAAGTCCAATTTAAAATTTTCTGTAGCCTACACATATACAGCCTGCTCGCATAATAGCACACCAGCAACTTTTAGATAATTTTTCCTTTGAAAAATGGAAGCATGATGATTTCATTTATTTTATATAGAGATAGATTGATTGGTAAGGTGGACAATATGCTTTCATGGGCTTTGCGATCAGTTGCTAAATTCAGCATGAATCTTATTTGCAATGTACCTGTTAATGAACGCTTCCAAAGGTATTTACAAAGAAAAAGAATTTCAAGATACCAAATAAATTTTAGTTTCCAATCTATCCTTAAAACAGCTGCAGACATAAAACAAGGTGCAGTGACTTTTGCGCTTGGAGACAGATCACTGTGAAGTGAAATAAAAAGAATAACCATAAGCTATTAAGTAAAAACAAAGAGTACCTCAGCAACTATCTTCTTTGTACAGTGAATCCATTTGTGGGTCTGGGAGGGGACATCACCATCCAAATGAAGGCTTTCTTCCCTACTGTGAATATTGACAAAGAAAATATATCATTTTACATATTATATCTCAAAAGCACTATATTTTTTTTCACAGAAAGTAATATTCCTTGGACACAAATGTATAACCAATCTTCTTTAAATAAAAGGCTTAGTATAGATTTCTTCAAAATCTTTTTTATCTTACCTTTTTGATAATTGGCTGATGTTCAGCAACTCTGCTAACAAGGGTTATTTGAATGGATTTGTGGAAAAGTTAAAAGGTACATATAACCGATTATCATTCTTTTGAGATATGCTGCTAAGCTAGCTTTTCTATTAATTTCTCATAAATGAAATAGTGTTAGCAAATAATAGTAATCTTTATATTCATAAGATGTGTTAGCAGGCATAGTTTATTACATACTTGTGATCTAAATATTGACGCAATTTTGACTTTGGCTTCAGTATATTCTTCTTTCATTAAATATCCTTATTTAACAGGACAGGTGACAAAACCCATGATCTTATGCTCATTTGTCAGTTGCTCTGTCTATAATGCTGGTTATTGGCATGACATAGACATAGAAGTGGTCATGGAGGAACAGCTTTTGTTTATAGGTAGAGGAGGGGATGGGGAAAAGTTCTTTTGAAATTGCCACAGTGTTTATGAAAATGAAAAAGAAATACTATATACAGCAATAGCAGGCTATGAAAAAAAGTATGTATATAATATCTCCTAAAATAAAAGTATTTGCAAAGTGGAGATGCTGATTCAGCCTATGTTAATTCTTCATTGTATTAAGTTGGAATTTTTCTTAATCATATCTTTATTGTATTCAGCTTTAATAGTAGCATGTACGATCTGCCTTCAATATTTCCACCCAGATCTTAAAGGCCATCCTTAGGGTTAGGGTTTGTTTCATATATTCATTGATATCCAAATTAATTCAATTATCTTAGTTGACCCCATGTATAGGCATGGAATTAAGGAAAACACAGAATGAAATATTCACAACAGGGAGATAAATTTCAGATTTTTGAGTCATAGCTCTTCATCTGTAAAGAAGACTACTTTCCCAAGGCTGTATCTTTTTAACTAGTGGAGGAAAAAACACTGACAAATATATTTGCTAAGGAAAGACCCTAAGAGACATTCCTGATTTTTCAAGTCAACTTTAATTCCTGAAGGACACTGAGAGCCATATGGAAAGAGCTCAGAATGCTACAAACTTGCTTCTGGACCTAACTCTCTTAATGATATAATCACTTAAGCAATTCATTTGCTAGCCACCTTATCTTTCTCATTTGGAAAAGGAAGTTAATGATAGCTGTCTTACATTACTCTCACTTGAGAGGCTTTTATGAGAAAATAAAGTAAAGTTAAAAGTGTGATACAAAGGTAGGGTAATATCTGTAACAGATCTAAACAGGGCACGCTGAGCTGTGTCTAAACAGATACAGTACACATTCAGTAACATGCTATTGATTTTACCGACTAGGAGAAGAAGGGGGAAAAGGAAGAGGAGAAGGGAAAAAAGGAAAATCTGTTCTGATAGATATCTTTCCAAAAGACATAAAAAAGGAACACTGGAAAGAGGATGGCCTTTAAAAGGTGCTAACTCCAGTTTTATCTTTTACTATAGCTTCATTTCAAAGTAATCTCCCTGGACCTCACGTTCTCCTGTAAAATACAATCCAAGTTATTTTCCTCAACTTATTTTAATACTTTTAAATCAAGATACATGTGAAATTCTAGAGTATTTTTAATATAGTGTTATTTCTCACTCCTCCTAAAAGTTTATTAATGACAATAAGTGTGATCATGTGGTCTCAAAGAAATAAGATGCTATCTCAAAGAGGAAGGAGAAATTAATCTGATTTATGAATGATACATCCCAAACATCCTGAACAGAACCTTGAAACTACTAGTTGAATGAATGAATGAATAAATGTGATGATTAAATAAAATAAAGAATAAGGATAATACCTAAAATGGTATTGCAAACATTTTGCAGCTGAAATCAAATCCATGTTCAGGGACTAAATGCACCATAAATGTTTTTAATGTTTATTTATTTTTGAGAGGATGGTGAGGACAGGGGACCCAAAGTGGGCTCTGTGTTGACAGTAGAGAGCCTGATATGAAGCTCTAACTCACAGACTGTGAGATTATGACCTGAGCCAAAGTTGGACACTTAACCGACTGAGCCACCCAGGTGGCCCTGTACTCTAAAATTTTTATCCACTTACTCTTTTAGAAAGAAAGCATAAAGTATATAATGCATTTTATACAGTATCCCCACAGGGGCCTAGGTCAGTACCCTGAAGGAAAACACATCATTTTGTCTGCAGTGAAATATATGAGGTTGCACACTAAGTGTGATAAAATAAGCCATACAAGAGTTCGGTCATGTTTTATGCCAAATGAATTGTAAAAAAGTTTTCAATAATCAGAGATTTCTAAATTTTGGAATTTGGAGAAATGGTTATGAATAATAATGGTACCATTTACTGAGTATCTACTATGCATCAGTCTCTGCTTTAAGTACTGTACATTAATTAATTAAATCTCACAACAACCTTCCAAGGTAGGCACAATCATTATTCCCATTTTATATGAGAAAAATCTGATGCACAAGTTAAATTATTTGTTTTATTTGGTTTACAAGCCAGAGTAGAAGGATTTGTGTTCAACATTATAGAATAAATAATTAAATTAAGAAGAATATATACATTTATCTCAGTAGAAAAGGAATTTCTAAGATCTAAGCAATGAAACAAAAATTTGGGTCTCCTGGGTGACTCACTCAGTTTAAGCGTCTGACTCTTGATTTCATCTTGGGTCATGATCTCACGGTTTTGTAGACTGTGCCTCACATGTGACTCTATGCTATTAGCACAGAGCCTGCTTGAGATTCTCTCTCTCTCTCTCTCTCTCTCTGTGTATGTGTCTTTCCCTTGTTTATGTGCTCTCTCTCTCTCTCTCAAAATAAATAAATAAACTTTATTGAAATAAAAATAGTGGGGTGCCTGGGTGGCTCAGTGGCTAAGCATTTGACTTTGGCTCAGGTCATGATCTCACGGTTCATGGGTTCAAGCCCCATGTTGGGCTCTGTGCTGACAGCTAGCTCAGAGCCTGGAGCCTGTCTTCAGGTCCTGTGACTCCTCTCTCTGACCCTCCCCTGCTCACGCTGTGTGTCTCTCTCTCAAAAATAAATAAAAACATTTAAAACATTTTAAATAAAATAAAATAAAAATAGTAATATATTTTATTAAACAACAAAATTTCTTGAATATCAAAAATACCATATGAAAATTTAAAGTTTAATAACTTGGATTAAATGTTTTCAGAAGATATAGTTGGCATATTCAAGATATAGAGAGTACACATAAATCAATAAAAAGCAATAAGAACTCATTAGATCATGAGGAAAGAGACATAAAGAAATCACAAAAAAAGTTTTGCCACTGACAAAAAAAAAGTGTGAAAATTCGACTAAAATTCAAGTTTAAAACTTGAGATACATTTTTTATATCAAGTACAGACTATATAACTAATAATATATGCTGAATGTTTTAAGAATTCTTATAGACTTTGAGGTTGTGTTTTGAATTTTTTTATTTGCCATAGAGAAGTAAGCAGAAGTTGAGGAAAAAATATTTGTCTAAAAAGATGTTCATTAAAGAGTAATTTATAATATCAAAAAAAAAGGAAACAATCCTTTTAAGGCCCACAATCATGGGGTTAATAAAACAACTTCAAAAAAAATGAAGTGGGAAAAATTGTTTGGGCCTACCAATATCCCATTTTTCAACACACTGCTGAGTCTAACAGAAATGTCAATGTTATAAAATCATTGTTTAGTTTCCTGATATCACATTAATAAGCTCTCTGGAGTTGTTGTCTGAGAACCTGAGACCCTGAAGCCATTTATCCAGGCAGGAGAGTTTTCTTTGCAGTTGTCCTGAACAGGTGGGAGGGTAATTTTCACTGCAGAGACATTTTTTCCACAGTAAATGATGACTAGCTATGAAATTGTTATGTTTCACTGCAGACCTGTATGCTGTACCTTTCTCCAAATAAGTTGCTAATACTGCAACTTTAGAGCTGCGTGAACTTTGAAATCTTTGGAAACTAGATTAAACCAACTAGAGTCTGATAAATGAGGGATTTCAACCATTAAAAATCAACCTCACCCAATGGACTATTTACTCCATTATATTTTCCAAGTGATTGTAAATTTTGATTAGGAAAGCTATTGATCACTGTATGTAGATATTGTGACCAGCCATTTTATTATTCTTTTTTATTCTAATGGTTTTACATTTGACTTTCTTGAATTTCTGAGGTGGATGCATGCCTGTTAATGGCTGTCATTTTCCACACTTTTTACTTAATTATTCTCTTCTTACTACACTGACTATAAGCTCCAATACACCACTAAATAATAGTTGTTAGAAAAATGAACCTCACACAACTTTTTGACTTCACTCTAACTCCAGCCCCACTTTCCCTCACTTTCTCTCTCTCTCTCTCTCTCTCTCTCTCTCTCTCTCTCTCTCTCTCTCTCTCAGAATAAATAAATAAATCTAAAAAGAAACCTCATTCTTGCATTTTGGTTTTTTTCTTTATATACCAAAATTTAATAGGCTATCTAGGTACTAAACAGAATAATTTTTAATCATATTAGTATCTTATAAATGAGTGATACTACTTTTAATATTAAAATGAAACCTTATCTACTAGAAATTGTTGCAATGCAACATTTCCAAAAATGCCTATTTTGTTTATATTCCTGATTCAATCCTGGCAAGATATTTATACAGTATGTCTAATTTGAACATGTAATTGTGGCAACTGCCTACTTTTTTCTCATTTCTTTATTGTCTTAGTTGCCTAAAAATGATTAACTAACCATATGCACCAAGAAACACCAATTCTTCAGTTAACTTTAGTTGATTTGGTTCATATGTGAATACTGATAGAGGTTACCTTTCTGTTATCAATATTATCTATTGTAAATTAGCCACATAATGAAAAACTGTTGGGGCACCTGGCTGGCTCAGTCGGTAGAGTATGCTATGAGTTTGAGCCCCATGTTGGGTATAAAGACTACTTAAAAATAAAATCTTTAAAAAAAAGAAAAGAAAAACACTGTTTGTCTGGATGTCTTCATTTGCAATTTACATTGTTCCTTATTTACTCTGATGTGTAGACCAAATTTAGAAGATGGAAGCACAGCCAAACCTCTATATTTAAACCATAAGATCAATGCATAAGAAAGAAAACTAAATATTTAAGCCCTGTCCTTTGGCCACAAAAATTTTATGAACATAATAAAATTTATCAAAAGTCTGGTTAGAACCCAATTAATTCCACAAAAACATGCAATAATGACAGCTAATATTTATTGATATTATAAATATTAATTATTAGGTCCATTATATGTCAGTTATTTTTCTAAATACATGCATTAACTCATTTAACCCTCACAACAACTTTATGGAACAGGCATTATTATTTTACCCATTTTATAGATGGGAAAAATAAGGTGCAGAAATGGAAAGCAACTTGCAAGGGCCATGCAACTACTGATGTCCCAGGTAGTATTTGGAGCCCAAGTAGTCTATACTCTGAACCTCTTTAATCACTATGCAATACTGCCTCTATTTTAAAAAGTAGTAAATGGAATTGATTATTATTAGTGAGCACACACACAAAAACGTTAGAAATAAGGGTGTACTTTGGCCCTGATTACTTACCTGCCTGTTTTCTGGGGCAGTATTCTGGTTCCACAATTTTCTAGCCATGTACCTCAAGGTCCTTATCTATAAAATAAGAGTAATAATAGTATTTATTTCATAGGGTTGTTGTGATGATTGCATCCCCTTATATATATGAAGTGTTTCAGACAGTGCCTGGAATAGACTAAATGCTGTTTATTAGTATTTTCCAACTAAGAAGAGATTTCTTATCCTCTTGGTAAGCATTCACTTAGGTACTTTGTATATGAAAATTAACAAATTATTATTCCAGTTTATATATCAGTCACTTGTGTACTTATTAAAACTGGTTCTCATCCAAGAGTTCTGAAGTACATGCAAGGCTGGAACATATTAGACTTGGATTGACTAATGGGTTTTAATTTGTGACTTATCTCTAAAAAAAAGTGATGGCAGTTTCTTGAGTGTGCAGTTGAGGTTTCTATAGATATAAGTGTACAGCCGGAAAGAGTGCTTTGCTGAATTCATGGTTAGGCTGTGGACTTGGTCAAAAAGGCTGGTTTCAGCACCATGGACAGAACTTTGCACGCCTGACCACACTGACACTGCTTGATTATTCGGACTTAGACGAAGAAGCGTGATGAGAAAAAACCTGGTATTTTCTAGAAAATTAAACAAGTATACATACATGTGCATATACTTTCATTAATGTCTTGCATATATAGCAGTATTTACTATTCTGATCACAAGAAATGAAGATTACTGTAGCAGCTAAATATGCAAAGCAACACATAAACGAGGAAAAGTGAAAAAAACAGCTAAAAATTCGGAAGCACTGTATTGTTCCCATATTTTTAGTTACACCCAAAAGAATGCATATTGGTATTTTTCTAAGTTTTCTAAAATCATTGATTTATATATTTTTACTGCAGTGGAGCATATTTAAAGTGGCAAGATTCATGAGATTGGTAAAGAGTTGGCAATAGTATGTTATGTCTTATTTTACTTAATAACAGTTTATGTACTGCATTAAGTTTATATTTAAAGGATATTTTAAGAAAAAGTACAATATGCTTTCTGACCCAAAATGTTTACACACATTTTTTAAATGTTTTACCATAGAATTAAAAACTTTCATTGTGCTTTCACCTTAATAGCAAAATTTTTTAATTAATTTATTTAAATTCAAGTTAGTTGACATACAGTGTTACATTGATTTCAGGAGTAGAACCAGGTGATTCATTACTTATGTATAAGACCCAGTGTTCATCCCAACAAGTGCCCTCCTTAATGCCCATCACCCATTTAACCCATCCACCTACCCCCCCATCCAGCAACCCTACGTTTGTTCTCTGTATTTAAGGAGTCTCTTATGGCTTGCCTCCCTGTCTGGTTTTTTTTTCTTATTTTTCCTTCCCTTCCCCTATGCTCATTTGTTTTGTTTCTTAAATTCCATATATCAGTAAAATCATAGGGTATTTGTCTTTCTCTGCCTTATTTTGCTTAGCATAATACATTGTAGTTCCATCCATGTTATTGTAAATGGCAAGATTTCATCCTTTTTGATTGCATAGCAATATTCCAGTGTGTGTGTGTGTGTGTGTGTGTGTGTAAACCATATCTTCTTTATCCATTCATAACTTGATAGACATTTGGGCTCTTTTCATAACTTGGCTGTTGTTGATAGTGCTGCTATACCATTGGGGTGCATGTGCCCCTAAGAATTAGCATTTTTGTATCTAATAGATAAATACCTAGTAGTGCAAATGCTGGATCATAGGGCAGTTCTGTTTTTATTCTATTTTTTTAAGGTTTATTTATTTTGAGAGAGATAAAGATAAAGAATGCAAGTGGGGGAGGGGCGAGAGATAGAGAGGGACAGAGATCCAAAGTGGGCTCTGCACTGACAGCAGTGAGCCAATGCAGAGCTTGAACTCACGAACCCTGAGATCATGACCTGAGTTGAAGTTGGAGGTTCAACCGACTGAGCCACCCAGGTGCCCCTCTATTTTTAATGTTTTGAGGAACCTCCATACTGTTCTCCAGAGTGTCTGACCAGTTTGCATTCCCACCAACAGTTAGTAGCAGAATTGTTACGTTTGCTTCTGCCTCCTTGCATGTAAAAATAAGACAAATTAACTTCTGAATTGACCTTACCACTTGGTAAATTCTAAAATAATGGCATTGTATAAGTTCCCATAGCAGGCAGTCAGCTTTCCTTGGCAAATGTTTATTTTTACATGTGACTTCCATTCCTAAACTCTTAAAACCTTTCCAGATTCTCTTTTTATAAAATGACATCTCTCTCTCTGGATCCCTCCTCTACATTTCTGTAGTACTCTATAGCTACCTGTTTTTACATTTTATATTTTTTGTTCTATTTTGCAATGAATATTCCTTGCTGTTAGACATCAGTTCCTTAAAAACACAGATGATATCCCCTCCATGTTTGTCATTTCCACATTATCTAATATGACGCATTATACACAAACAAAGTTTGTGAAAGAGTCATAAAATATTTTTGATATCAACTTGTTTAAAGGAGTGTGGGCTGGAGGATGCTTTGTGGTAATCAGTACATTCTTCTTTGGGTAACTTCCCAGAAAAACAAAATAGATATGCCTTTCTACAAATATATTTCAAAGATTGTGCAGCAGAATTAATAATCATTGAATATAGAAGCCAAACTAGTACTGCAATAATGTCTACTAGTCCTGCCTTAGAATAGAATATTTCCTCTTAGGAAGAAACCTGTCATAATGCAAATTATTTTTGATGCAGTGGTAACCTCCAAATATATGGGCAGGCAAGATCCCAAAGGGCACAGAAGAGAGAGGCATACAGAACAATTAAAATGTTCAAATAATAAGATTTATTTAGTCAGTTAAGTTACACAATGGAAAGCAAAGGAGAAAAATGGCATAGGTTAATGCACTTGAGATAGTATGCAAGCAGAGCGGAAAACCCTATTACCTATCTTCCAGGTTATGCAATTCTCCCTCTCTGTCTCTCTGTCTCAATCTCTGTCTCTGTCTCTCTCTCTCTCCACATAAACACATACACAAAGAGGGCTATCATCTCTCTCTCTTCTGAGCTGCACTATCCATTAATGGTATTGTTACAAGCACCAGAAATGAGGTTTGTGTAAATAAGCTCACCAAACAGAAGAAGCCTAGGACCAGCATACAGACTTGATCTACCAGAGAGATGCAGGGCAAGTATGCCTGAGTAACCCTGACACTCACAATTTGAGTATCTCACTGGAGTTTGCCTGTGAGAAGTTATGGATTTCATTTGTATTTCTTGAGTAGAAGACATCTGAGACCTGAATGGGCATTACCAGTGAGTGACCAAATTAAAACCTTAAGAATACTCAAGGGCTTACAGATATTTAGTGCCCTATAAATACTATGTGTCTCCAATGTATTTACAGTGCCACAAACATTAGGTGTCTTTTGATCTATCTTTTTATATCTATGTTCATCTCACACAGGCTCTGCTTACTGGTTTATTTATCTTACCTGGCTCATCTTACAGATTCTGCCTACATCTCACAAGCTACTTGCTTACACATCATATATACACACCTAACACATCTTAGGGGTTTTGCCTATGTGTTCCTCTCCTCATTCCTCTTCACAAGATACTCAAATATTTTCAAACAATTTGTTCAAAAAACCTCTGTAGCAAATGAAAAAATTGTGCCATTAGGTTAAAAATGTATTGTATATTTAAAACATTCAGGGGGCACCCAGGTGGCTCAGTCAGTTGAACATCTGACTTTTGATATCGGCTCAGGTCCTGGTCTCACCGCCTGGTCTCAACCTCAGGGCAGGCTCTGTACTGAAGGGAACCTGCTGGGAAATCACTCTCTCCATCTCTCTCTTTTCCTCTCCAGCTATCTCTCTCTCTGTTTTTCTCTCCCAAAATAAATAACTATATACAATGTTTTAAAAATAAGTAAATAAAACATTCAGAAAAAAGCTAATGGAAAATAAGTTTAGCATGAGGCTTATCACAGAATTTGCATTTATGAAGAGAAACATAAGCCTTCCACAAAGCCATGTCAATGAAAACATTTTAAAAATATATTTCTATACAATGCAATGGCAACAGAAGGGATTGGGGATACAAAGACAGAAAATAAGTAGCACAATTCAACAAACTAAAAGATCCTGGTAGGAGTTGCTGTAATGGTCAAAATAAGCTAAGTTGTGTTATGTTCAAAAACGCCCCAAACCCCACCCTTAAAATTACAAAGTCTTATTTCTCACTCACTGTTGATGTACAACAGATTCTGCTGGGGACCGAAGACTCTGGTCTTATAATGCCACTATTTCAATACAAGGCTTTATGTTTTATCATGGCAGGAGATAAGTGAATGGAGCAGCTGCAGTGGTTTTTAAGTGCTTCTCTCCAGAAGTGACACACTTCACTTCCACTCACATTTTAGTGCCCACAACAAGTCACTTTGCCACACCTGGTTTCAAGGAGGCATAGGGCAAAAAAGAGAGGAAAACTGAAAGTTTTGGAAAACAATGGCAAAGTCTTTCATGGTAATTATTAACATAAAGGAATAATCAGAGATGTACTAAATCTAAAAGCAACATGAGATAGTGAAAATTGAATATCATATCTATATATCTATATACACACCAGGTATCTATACATTCATATACATATAACATATATATGCAAATATTTGTATGTATACATATATTTATATATACACACATATCTTTGGGATGAACTGAATGTAACTTCATCCCTAGTCAGCAGAAAATTTGAAATCAAAATAATTTATATTGGGGTAACTCCTCCTATACCAGATGGTTCAGCATTATTCATGGCTAATGAGTTGGTCCTTGCAATATAAAAAGCAGATCCTGCAATTTGTTGATTGTTTCTTAGAACAATGAGGTCAGGATTATTCATTCACAGGGTAGAATAGCCAAAGTCACAAATTTAGTTCAAACACGCTTTCCTCATATAATACTACCTTGGAAGCCTTGGAAAGAAAATCAACATTCGCCTTTTGAAATGTCATAGTTTTAGGTGCCCTGTGAAAAATGTAGCATCAACATTTGCTGAAGATTGGGGTAGACTCAACTCTAATGAGGATCCCCACTGACTTTGGAGAACAGAATCCATCCTTCTCCCTACAATATGTGGGAATGAGTGAGCAGAATAAGATCTGGTCAGCCTGTAGGCTGCAGCTGAAATTCTTGAATTAACAAGACCTCAGAAGAATGTCTTTCTTCCTGGGAAGAGATGGAAAGGTGGGGGAAAGGTAAGACTCTGAACTGTGAAATTTAGAGAGGCCTCTTGGGAAGAGAAGCATGGAGAAGTAAGAAGCGATGGCTCAGGGAGGGTTCACACGTCAACTTTCTTGGATTTGTTTTATACTTTTTTATTTTATATTTTTGCATAATATAAATCAGGCCCTTTAAGAAAAGAACTGTGTTTTATTCTAGGTCAAACAGTCCTCAATGAAGATGGTGTCTGATTTATCTTTTTGAAAGTTGCCAAGCAGGAAGAGACTGAGAGACCTCTAAACTCTCCACCCCCTGAAAGGACACAGGTCCGAATCAAACTGACTCCATGACAGGATTTAAGCTTCCCCTCTGAGCTTGAAGCCCTAAGTTTCAGTTTCCTAGAATCATTAGACAATAACAGGGAAGGGCACATATTGCTCAACAAGCAGCCACCCTCGCAGCACCCAATCAGAAGCGGCCAGCTTACACACTTAACATTCCTAAGGACAGGCCTGGAGATGGAAACTATAGATACTTACCTGTTGCTTAATGCTAGAATAACCAGTTACTCACCCCACGTGGGGGTCCTTGGCCCACCCTGTAATTGGTTATTTTCAAAGAAACACTAAATGTTGTGATTGGGTCCTGCCAAAAGTAACAAACACTCTGGACAATGTATATGGTTAAAATTGTTACTAGGGGCTGTTATACAATAAAGATTGGACCTATGTCATAATTTTCTGTAACCCCCCTTTTCCAAACCCCATAAAAACCCTACTGAGCCTTTGTTAAGGGCTCTCAGCATGGATCCACTGCACTGGTGAGGTCTGAGAGCTGAGCTTAAGCCCAAATAAATGCCCTTTGCTTTTGCATGCGTGACTCAGTCTCCCTGGTCATCTCTGGTCTTTAAGGATATTGCGATCTGGGCATAACACCCCTCTTTGAGGATGTGAATGAAGTTACTACCATTTCCCAGCAACTGCATAGCCAACTACTGACCTACATGTGGCTCCGTTAGCTTACCTGCCCCTAAGACTAAATTTCCTACTCCTGAACCTTCCCCCGACACACACAGAGTCCATGGGCACTCTGTGGGACTGTGAGGAGGGAGGGGGGAGCTGGCACTTCTGCTTTACTGGTAAGTCCTTAGAGAAGACACTTCACCTCTCCTGACCATCCTCTTCTTCATCTGTAATAAAGAAATGGTCATGTCTCTGCGGTTTCTCTAACACATTGCAAGGATCAGATACTGAAATGCACAGGAAAATCCCCTGAAACTTTTAGGAGCTCGTTTCGCTAGTAATTTTCTGTTTAGTCTTAATATTTAAATTAAGTAGTCTTCATATTTACACAGTTCTTTTTAAAACAAGTCATTTTCTAGGGAAAAAATACCTAGTCATCTATGTGCATTATGTATTTTATCTTTAAAGTAAACATTCCCTGTGTAAGCATACTTCTTTCAGATTTCCCTGTGCCGCAAGCTATTTCACCTGTGGGTATAAGAAGATGAGAATGTTTATTTTAAAAATTAAATCTTCCTAAGAAGAAAGCAGAACATTAACTTCTTGGTGGTCAGCACACTGGTCACCAAACAAACTTCTGTTGATAAATATGTATAGTTTATTATTACAGCTATTCATAACACAACTGACATAGCACTATAATTACATTGGTATCTATTTTTCATAAAAATTTGACACAGCTTGACAATTTCATAGAATTTTAGAATATTAAGCTCAAATGGACCTCAGAAATCATCTAGACCATGTCTACATAAAGTAAATAAGACCCAGAAAGGTTAAGTGGCTTTTATAAGGTTCCACAGATAACCCTTAGCAGAATTATGACTCTGACTTAGAGTCACTTTACAAAATAGAGAATTTCAAGATCTTCATAAAGAAGTCTTCTCAATTTTACATAGTAAAGAGAATATATACTATAGTACTATGTAAGTAGAAGAAAAAAGTATTTTGGGGCACATGGGTGGGTCAGTTGGTTAAACGTCCAACTTTGGCTCAGGTTGTGATCTCACAGTTTGTGGGTTTGAGCCCCACATTGTGCTCTGTGCTGACAGCTCAGAGCCTGGAGCCTGCTTTGGATTCTGTCACCCTCTCTAATTCTCCCCTGCTCATGCTCTGTCTCTGTCTCTCAAAAATAAATGAACATTAGAAAAAAGAAAAAATATTTTACCTCAACATTAAGTTGAAATATATATACATAATTAGTCAAGTACTGTTGCATTAAGCTTTAAATATTCATTAATTTCACGGTGTATAAAACCCACTACTTCTTAAAATAAAACATGAAGAGTATATAATGTATCAAATAATACCTAAAACAGTTGAATATGTTACATAAAGTATTTCTCTTCTAAATCAAATATTCATTCAAAAAGATAATTAACAAAAATTGGCCACTAGCATGTTTTTATGTGACCAAAAAGTATCAACAATAAAAAATTTGTGCATATGCACACACGCACACACACTTACTTTGTAAAATAGCTGAGTCAACTTATTCTAAGGTGTTTTTTTTTAAAGAAAACTACATTAAATGTCATCAAAAGAACTTTTAAACATGGGTTTTTTTTTTTTGTAATTTAAAGTGTAACTATCTTTTTTTTGACTACTATATTTTTATGGCCAAATTCCTTGGTTCCTAAATTGTCTCACAGCTATCTAATGCTTTTGATAAATAGAATAGTTTTTTTTTTCCTTTTGGGAAGTAGCAGCATTCATCTGCCACTAAATTATGTTAGTGGGAAAACAAAGGTTAACAATAGATTTAATAAAAGCATAGTTAAATAGGATTTGAGTTCAATGGCACCAAAATGGAAATTAAGCAATCTACATAGCTTTACACAGGATAAAGCTTTCATAATGTATAAGCAAAAAGAGGCAAAAAAATATTTTTCCTATCTTTATTTTTTGGCATAGAATACATAGGATAACCCTCGTAAAAGAAATTTATAATATGCGAATCAATTTGATGATGGTGATCTAAGAATTTATAAAATAGTGAGTTTAATTTTATCATCAAATTCTACTATGTAAAGAGCTCATCATTCAGCAGGACATGTATTGACAGAGAAACAGAAAATTACATGAGAGTTTCCCTCCTCTGAAAGACTAGTGTGAGAAGCATCAACATGTCTTGACCTCTAAGACTAAATGGAGGCCTGTTTAGAGCTGTGACAATCCCCAACACCTTAGATGGGTTGGCAGTGTGACGTCATTTCTGGCATCTGTCTTTCCTCCTGTGGAGCATCTAAAGCACCAGGCTTTGCTGTAATCAAGAGTGTAAAATATCTATACTCTTAGAAGCTCTTATAGGATTTGAACACAAATTGAATGAGCTCCAACATCTGTACAAAACTCATTTATAATTCTTGATATTTGAAAGCTGTTTCATAATGAGTGTGTTAATTACCCACTTAATAGAGAGGTGTCATGTTCTGACATTGCTTATAGCTTGACCATTAGGAAAGAGTTTCTGCCAACTTCATCTTCACTCCTCATAGTTTTGGCATTTCCTACTTACAATTCAGTGTCAAGTCCTCTATTTTTATGGAGGATTTATAAAAAAAACAGATTGTACAGTCTTTTCTTACTGATTGTGAAACTACGCTTAAGGATACTATACCCTCTATCAATCAATGTCCTTTATCCAAGGACGCACATGATCAATTTGTGCTTTAGTTTAGTTCAACCAAAAAAAAAATCATCTTTATAGATAGATGTGCATGCTTTCAGTTGTCACAAGATGAAGGCTATGTTTCTTTCTTTTTTAAATCTTAGCTGAATGAAAACAGCATCAAATATACTCACCAAACCCTGTAATTCAATTCTGGTCCTAAAACATTTCACTTTTTCTGCTAACTTTAGAAATACCATTCCATTTGATAGCTCCAACAGATAATTTTGAACTCTTATCAAATCTATACACTTCCTCAAAACTTTTTTTCAATCCTCCTTTTTTTTTTCTGTTCTATTTATCTGCCACAATCTTGGCTCTTCTTTAAAGGCCCAATCCCAGATGGACATTGAGCCTAACTTGGCCAAAAGAATGTATTAGGGGTCCCAAACTCGTCAGATTTCCTGTCTGGGACTTGAATCTAATGCATTAGATTCAAAACCAAGTGAACTGGGTAGATCATGAATATCTGGATGTGCACTTAGAAACACACTTCTCTCTTCTTCCTTCTCATTGTAAAGATTGGGCTTCTGCCTCAGTTTCTGGACCATGTCTCTTGTTTGGAATATAGACCTATTCTAAACACTAACGAGCTTTGTTAGAATACCAATAACAGGGACACCTGGGTGGCTCAGTTCGTTGATCATCTGACTTTGGCTGAGGTCATCATCTCACAGTTTGTGGGTTCAAGCCCAGTGTCAGGCTCTGTGCTGACAGCTCAGAGCCTAGAGCCAGCCTCAGATTCTGTGTCTCCCTCTCTCTCTACTTTTCCACCGTTTGCACTGTTTCTCTGTCTCTCTCTCTGAAAAATGAATAAACATTAAAAATTGTTTCAAATAAAAAAAGAATACCGATAACAAATGTAATATCAGATCATCTCTCTCATACAAGGAAGATTCTGTGGTTATGTATCGCTATGTGAGAACTGGTGTCCTCCAATTCCCAAAATTACTCGGAAAACTAATATAGTCATTTACTCAAGCTAAAATATGATCTCTACTTAGAAACCACAGCTGCCAGACTCTTCACCTGCTATGTTGGATTTGCTGATATACTGGTGTTTGCCCAAATCAGACTCAAGTTTATAATTTGTCACTTTTATCTCAGGCTATTCCAATCTTAGTGAATTCTCACCACCACTACAGTCTTACTGTATTAGTCAACTCATCCTGAATTTCTCAGGCCATTATTTCCTACCTTCTATTCTCTCCTGAACTCCTCAATAATCCCTCCCCCTTCTCACATGTAGATAAAGACTTTCTCATTAGATAGCTTCCTCATCCTCACATATTACACCATCTGTACAAGAGAAAAAATACAGCTGTTTCTACTAAGGTATCAAGTTTTCTTATTCCCTATATCCAATTTATTCTCATCAGCCCAAGAATTATCCTCTTCAAGTACTCTGACTCTATTTTGCATTATTAATTGTTCTCTTTTTACTGGGCCTTACAGTCAGCATACAAATGTACTGTTGTATCTTCCATCAAAAAAAAAAAAGCAACAACACCAAACATTAAGGAAAATTTCAATTGTCCACACTTCCTGATTCCATTTTCACACTCACTGGTTCTGTGTAGAAGTCATTCCAGTCAGGGTTTCATTCCATCCACTCTACTAAAACAGCTTTTGCCAAGTTAATCAGTGACCTCCACAATACTTCTTCTACTGTTTTATTTTCAGTCTTAATCTTATTTGACTTCTTGGGAACATTTGACACATTCAATCCTGTCCTTCCTGAAATGCCTTAGATGGTCATTTGATTTTTGGAATACCATACTTCCCTAGTTTTCCTCATATCTGACCATTCTCTATCTCCTGTGATGGGTATCTTTCTTTCTCTAACTTATAAATACTGGAGTGCTCCAGAGATTTATTTATTGTACCTTATCCCAATCAACATTAATTCTCTGGATGATCTTATCCAGTTTCATTGGCTTTAAAGTTTATTTATTTTGAGAGAGAAGGAGAGGGAGGGAGAGAGCACATAAGTGCACAAGTGCACACATATAAGTTGAGCCGGGAGAGGGGGCAGAGAGAGAGAGAGGGAGAGAGAGAATCCCAAGTAGACTCCATGCTATCAGCCTGAAGCTCGATATGGGGCCTAAAACCACAAACTGTGACATTATGACTTGAGCCAAAATCAAGAGACAGTCACTTAACAAACTGAACCACCCAGGTGCCCCCAGTTTTGTTGGCTTTAAGTGTGATCTTTATGCTAAGGACTTTAAATTCTCACTTCAGACTCAACTCTTTTGATGAACTTCAGATTAATATATGTGAAAGTCTTCACTTGAATATGTTTCTCAAGCCCAATCTTAGTACCAACCCTTCTCCCTCAGGCTTCTCCCTTTCAGAAAGTAGCATTGTGCCATCATTCTTGGTGTCTCATTTTATATCATATCCCACATCCAATCTATCAACATATTCTTTGAAAGCATAAAGCAAAATTTTACCACGTCCTGTTCCCTCCATTGCTATCACCCTACTTCAAGCCATCATAATCCTCACCTAGAACATGGTAAAATCATCCTATCTGAAATCCTGCTCCTACTCTGTCTTTTTTCCACAGAGCAGGCATAGTATTTCCTTTAAGATATTAAGGCGGATACATCCCTTGCTTAACTACCCTTCTGTAGCTTCCCATAATTCTTAGAAAAAATTCAGTCTTTACCTACATTTACAAAGTTAAACAGTTATATGACCTTGTGCTAGCTAACTGTCCATTAGCATCTCCTACCACCTGAATCTCTGAATCACTAATTGTAGCCACACTGGCCTCCAGCTATCTCTCTGACCAGACAGACATACTCTTACCTCAGAGCCTTTGACTGGACATTCTCTCTTCTTAGAATGTTCTTTCCCCATGGATCCTCTTCCTGACTTCATCCAGGCCTCAGTTCAAAGGTTACCTCCTCCAAGAAGCCTTTGCTGATAAAACCATTGTAAACATCACAATTTATTTCCTCGAATTTTTTGTTTATTTTTATGTCAATTATCATTACCTGTCATAGACACAGTGAATTCAGTCCATTTTGCTTCAAAAATATCCAATTTATGGGAAGTTAATCTTTTCTTTTCTGGCTTCATGAAAACAAAAGACAAACTGATTGATTAATTTTAAAAACTTACTTAGGCATTGAAAAGACACAGAATGTGATCAATAGTACATCCAAACTCTCTCTTTTAGAGAATATTACATGAAAATGTTAAAAAGTATATTATGTGAAATTCACAGTGGTGTTATCTGGAAAGTTCTGGGAGATAGCTGTCAGAGAGAATAACGGTGCCCTTCTCACTTATTCTGACATGGAACTAACAGTATTTTTCAAATGCTAAATGTGCTTATACCACAGGCTAAAAATCTCATTTCTAACATTCTCATCCTGCTCATACCATTGAGAGGCAATTAGTTGATAAATCTTGCACTTTATGGTTGGACTCATGAACAACTTGAACAGATATTAAAATCATTTTGCTTTGATGTGCTAGAGAAATATGTGAAACCCAAAAACCAGAGTTTGAGTCTTGGTTCCACTGTTTACTATGTCTGAATTCTTGAGGGAGTTATTCAACACCTTATCTTCGTGTTCTCATTTTTACAAAAAGAAAAAAAAGCAGATACTTTTGAAATATTTAAAAATATATAATGAAATTGTCTGCAAACTAGGAAGTTGTTAGTAATCTAACTTAAATCTTGACAAATTTTATACCATGTTTGTTGTATACAAATGATGGCTTACAACCAGCAACAACTATAAAGGCACAAAGTCATCTACTAGGTATTTTACCATAATATGAGATCAGAAGATTTTGGAGGGTCTAATATGTTTGTCAAGTCCTTAAATTACCACTATATGTGGAGGGAATAATTATGAAAGGAAGAATCTATTGCATATCCAAAGAATATATACTGGTACAGTAAAATAAATCCATATAGTTATTTATTTGCATAAGATTTTCCTTAGAGTAGCTTAAAAATCCTAATATTCATGTAGCAGTTACATGAGGGAGATTTCAAACTACTAAAAGAATTATTCGCGTTTTATGCATTTTACCATTTATAGTCCAACTGATGTCTGTCAACTCGTTTAAACCCACATGATAAATCAGTGATAGATTAAAAAGAAAAAGAAAGCAACTGCAGCTCAACATAAGTCTTAAGACAGAAATTTAATTTTTCAATTACTTTTATCACCAATTCTTTACAACTGTTGCTATGGTGTGAGTATATTAATGTATTCTACCAATCCTGGGTTATTGAAAAAAGATCTCAAAGGATCCCAGGGAGAGCATTCTACTTAATTTGCTGGGAAGCAGCAAAATCATCTTATCATTAAAAGAAAGTGGTTATATTTTTAAAGATTGCTAACCACAATATCGATTTTTAAAGGGTACCATCATAAAGCTAACATGCATGTGATACACAAAAAAAATTACCATCTTCTAGAATGGTTCTTTCAAATGTCCAGTGGTACACATGGTCTGGCACACCATCTCTGATGTAAGTTCTTCTGCTTCTTCTTTTTCTTCAGAGGGAATTCAAGTCATTATGAAGTCCCTCTCAGTATTTTTTGATACTGCTATGGTCATTAATTTAGCTACAGTTTATATAAATATATAAAATGTTTACAATAAACACCATTAATTCTCTTTTTATTCTGCCATTAGATAAGTTGACTATAAAGCTTATTTGAAAGAGAAAACAGGCAATAGTCATGAGGAAAATACTGAAAATTAAAGCCATTGGGGATTGGGAAGTATTTGGCAGTGCCAAATATTAAAAGATATTATATAGCTTCTGTAATTAAAACAGTGTGACATTAGCGCATGAATAGATTGTTAGGTCAATGGAAGTGAATTGAAAAAATATAGAAATAGAATATATGAAAATTTAGCATGTGATAAAGTCTGTATCTTAAATCATTAGGGAAAATATGGATATTTTAATAAACAGCAATGAATAACTGGACAGCAGAATAATAAAACATAACATTGAATCTGTTCCTGTATTCTATGTCATGACAGATTCTAAATAGGTCAAATATTTAAATGTAAAAAAATCATTGAATGATTAAAAGAAAACATGGCTATATTTTTCTATAACTTGAGGCTGGAAAAAACTTTTCTAACCATACTCAAAATCAAGATGCAATAAGAGAATAATAAACTGGACTAAATACAACGTCAAATTTAAATAAATAAATTTGAATTTTTAAATTCCATATGCTTGAGTATGAAAAAATTTAAATTATAATGATAAAGATAAAAAATTTTTTAAAAATTTTAATTCATCATTTTCCAATCATTATCATGTCTTTCAAATTATATGATATTCTATTATTGATAGAGTATTAACAATTCTAATATTTAAATAGCTTTTTAACCTAGAATGATAAAAAACCAACAGTCAGCAGGGTATATGGATAATTCATGAAAAGAAAAATGCAAATGGTCCTTAAACGTATAATAAGATGCCCAATTCATCTTGAGCATTGATAATGGAAAATAAAATTTAAAAACTCTGAGATACCGTTTCTCCTATATCAGTCTGGGAAAAATCTGAAAGTTGGACAATAGAGTTTTGTAAAAAAGACTTCAGGTCAACATTGCTGATTATGGCAAAAACTTGGAGGCAATACAAATTTCTTTCAGTCAAGATCTACATAAATTATTACCCATTTATTCAGTGGAATTGTATGTGATTATTTAAAGGATGAAATAAAAGTTTAAAAAATCATTTGATTTCTAACCTCTAACAAGTGCCATTTTTACCAGAATTTTCCATTTAATTAATTATCTGCTCACTCACCCAGAAAGAGGCATAATTTTTAAGTGGATATTTTAAATAAAATTGAATAATAACCATCAAGAAAATTAATATATGTTTTGTTTTTAGCATTTTCAAAAGTCAGCTACCATTCTAAAATTTTCTAAATAACAATTGCATCTAAACTTTCATTGAGGTATACAAGACCATGTATGGAGCCTCCAAACAAACTTAAGTAAATGCAGTGAAAAGTGCAAGCTGACAAAGTTATTCATGATGTGGAAATTTAAATCAGATAAAAAAGAACCTTGATTTGGCTAGAGACTTGAATCTATAATTCACATTCAACAAGATGAAAATCACCATTGCCGGGAATATTATAATCAGTAACCCAAGGAGTCTGTAACTAGCTTGGCGATGAAGGGAAGGAGAGAAGTAATCAAGTCATCAACACTTGTCTTATTAATGTCAATCTTACAAGCACATTTTCTTGAAAGGAAACACTAAATAAGAAGGATTCATATTTCTATTACAAAGTCATACAGTTTTATGTCGGCTTGAGATTTTATGTTAGAAATCTGACAAGGAATATAACAGTCTGGCACAAGAAAATCAAGTACTATCATCCATTCCTTCATAAACCATAAGATTGGTATATACATAACTATCATGCGAAGGGTCAAGTTTTATGCTAGGGATTTGATATGTGAAGTTCACTGTTGTTGACAAATAAATGATTGTAATTCAATGTGATAAGATGTATATAAAAGTACTTATAAAAGACTATGAGGAAAAACTGAAACTGTCAGGGATGACTTCATAACACAAATAACATGTGAGCTGTGTCTTGAGGAATGTTTCATTCCTTAGTCTATTTCATAGCCATATGGATGAGAAGAACATCCATGCAAATGGATTAGCAAGTACAAGGATGTGGAGTATAATATTACATGATCTATTTAGAAAATGTAGAATTGGTAGCAGTATTAATTGCAGGGAAAGTGGCTACAAATGAGACTAAAATATACCATGAAGCCATAATGTGAAGAGAGTCACTTCTACCAAGCTAAAACAATTTGCAGACTTTGATGGAAAATAAGTTACTTAAGCAGGATGATTAGATTTTGGTTTTACAAACAAAACTGATGGCAATATGATATTTGGTTTGAGGAGGTGAGAGACTAAAGATATTTTCCTATTCCAGTTTTCCTTACCTATGGTTGATACTAGTCAACTAGTCTTAGTAACTAATTGGGTATTCAACGTAATAGACAAAAAAGTTAAGTATGACTCAGTAATTTCTATCTCATATGACAAGATGAATTCATATTGACACAAAATGGGTGTGGGAAGACAGCAAGTTTGGGGAAATAAAAATAAGATTAGTGTCAGATGCCAGAAACTTCTAGGAGATGCTCACGTGATAGCTGAATATACAAGTTTTAAGGTGAGATACAAAGACTAAAGAAACAGATATTGGAGGAAACAGCTTGCTGATGATATAAAAATTATGAATGGGGGAAACCTAGGTGGCTCCCAACTCTTGATTTCAGCTCAGATCATGATCTTACCGGTTCATGGGTTTATACCCCACCCAGGACTCTGAGCTGACAGTGCAGAGCCTGCCCGGGATCTCCTCTCACCCTCTCTCTCTGTTCCTCCTTCACTCACACTCTGTCTCTCAAAATAAATAAACATTTTAACAAAACTGTGGAGGAAGGTGAATAATATTGACATGAAAAACTATGGGGAAAAGAAAGCATTTCAACAACAAAATAAAACCTTGGACCACTAGCCTTTTAAAGAACAGAGAGAGAGCAGAAATCTAGAGAGACAGGAGAACCGGGTAAAAGATATCAAGGAAAGAGAGAATTTTATGAGGTGGACATTATTGTTAAATGCCTTACACTAGTCATAACAAATAAAAATTAAAATGTTTCCATTGCAAACTTGGGGACCTTATCAGCAGAATCAATGACTGATGAGGAGTAAAAAAAAAAGTTGACTGTAGTAAGCAGAAAGTAATTAGAAGACAAGCAAGCAAAGACAGTGTGTCTATACATTTCTCAAGAAATCGCATTTTAAGGAAATGAGAGCTTCATCTATGTTTTATGATTGAGTTATTCTGCAGTTTTACAACAAAAATATTGTCAAACTAAGATACAGTTGAAATACTTAACTTGTTTGCTTTGTGTAAATAAGTTTACAAAGTGAGAAAATAGAAACAAAGTGAAATGAGAATTAGAATTTATTACTCATTTAACATGAGCCCAAGTATGTTTAACAGAAAAATAGACTTACTACACTGTGATTTCTACAAGGATTTTCAGACCTTTGAGAAGCCCTTCCCTGATTTTCCTTACCCTGGACTGTAAGGAACTTTAAATCTTCAAATAATGAGACCTTTGTAGGTTCCAGTTCAGACTTTTGAAAAGATTCCAATTTGGCCACAGAAAGTTCCTTCCTTCCTTCTTTCTTTTCTTTCTTCCTTCCTTCCTTCCTTCACTCTTTTACTCCTTTACTCCCTCCTTCACTCCTTCCCTCCCTTTTCCCCTCCCTCCATTGTTTCCCTTTTCAGCTTTTAGGCTAAACCACATTTAAACATCCATCTTTTACCCTTTTTCAAGGTCTCAACCCTTAAAATTCCTACATTTTCACCTTTCCTGTTTTCTTCAGTCTTATTTTCAAGAACATGGCTTACCTCTGAGTTCTTCCCTAAGTTCTTGCACCTAGCCAGGGTTACTGCTTCTTGTTCCTATGTCATTTGTAAAGCAGAAATGATTGACATTTCCTGAGATGAAACATGATTAAGACTTTCTTGGTTCTGGTTCCAATTTCCCCTGATTCCTCAAAGGTTTCAACTGTCATGAAAAATGGCCCTTCAGAATTCTAATTATTGAAAATTTACCACATATTCTATTTTACTTTTACAATATCATTGCAAAGTATTATCCACACTAGATGTCAAGCAGACACCTACAAAAATATGTACTCGTCTTGTGCTTTCTTAGATCATATGGTTTATTGTCTGCATGCTGCAACTTCCATCCTTTCAAAGAAAAATCTCTCCATGCAGGTGGTGACTTAGTAAGCGTACACTGAAAAATCTAGTCCTAGGATCCATCATAAGTGTTTAAGAGAAATATGCACAAGCACAACTCTGGGCCTCTTTAAGTGGATAAAAACTACAGAGGAAAATAAAATATAAAAGTGGAACAGTTAACCATTGGGGCATAACAAACCACCAACGATTGCTGCAAAACTTAGTGGCTTAAAACAAAAACCATTTACTTTCTCAGAGAAGGAGCAATTTGGGTTGAGCCCAAATGGGTGGATTTTCTGCTGGTTTATCTTGAGATCACTTATGCGGCTTCAGTCATGCAGCTCATGGTTCAGTTGGGGCTGGATGGTCCATGGCCTTGCTTACCTATCTGGCAGTTGGTGCAGGATGTCACTTAGAGCGTCTTTGTTCTCATCCATGTGGTCTCTTACCCTCCAGGAAGATAGACAGTGATTCTTCATATAATGGCTAAAGCCATCCCAAAAGATCAAAAGCAGAAGTAGCAAGAACTCTTAAGGTCTAGTCTTAGAAGTCATACAACATTGCTTTTGGGAAAGAAAATCTCAAGGCCTGTCCAGGTACAAGAACATAGAAGTAGGTTTCACTTCTTATGGGAGAAATTCTAGGGTCACGTTGCATAGAGACATACATACAAGGCAGTGTGATTCACTGGAGGCGTTTATTCATAATTCACTGGAAGTAATTCACAAAAACAAAATGCTTTCTGCCTTAATAAGAAGCCATATACTTTTATCTATCAGACATGATTGTAACTAGTTGTGTATTCTCCCAAACTACACTACGAGCATGTTAAGGGTTACATCTTACCTTACATCCTTTAGACTTCAGGGTTTAGATTAAAATCTTCACATAGTAATAATAATAATAATAATGTATAATAACTAATGATTATTGAATTCACTGTGGTCTAAAATCTTTGCATGAATATCTCATTTGATGCTCACAACACTACGAGGAAAGTGTTGTCATTACTCTCACTCAAAAGATGAGGAAACTGAACCTGAGGTAGCCAAAATTATATGAGTGGGTAAAGTTGAGATTAAAAACAAGTTCTGCCTGACGACCGAGCCTATCAACTTCATGACGATACCTGGGAGGATGTGACACCCCTGGTTTTGTCTAACTGCAGCAAGAATATGCACACACTAAAATATAACTGAGTCTTTTATTTACTGTTTCATACATTTCTTTCTTAGTTATTAGGATTTTGTCAAGTCTTGAAGGTGTGAGAGGTGATTTATTTTCATCTCAATTCTAACACATTTTGAACTATTTTATCAGCCTATGGGGAAAACAGATTGTTATTTTTATTTGGTTTGCTTAAAAAAAATGAAAAAGCTGGTTTACTAGTAAAACTATTGTAAACAGTCGCCTGGGGACATCTCCTTTGGCAGACAACCTGTTTGTAGAGTCCAATTCCCATCAGCTCAGTAGTTGAGATTAATGATATAAGAAGAGTTTGAACACTAGAGGTGGCAGAATGGGTGATTTAACAGCAAAGCTGTGCAAATCAATCCACCCTACATCTCACAGTCATCTTTTAAGTTTACAGAAAAAGGAAAAAAGGAAGGAAGGAAGAAAGGGAGAGAGGGGAGATAAATGAACATTCCCCACTTTCAACATATGGAGTGATATGTGATTTGTGCTTACTTTTTATATTTCTCTTTCTCTTTACAACATGCATATGTTACCAAAACAACTTTGTTGTAACGTGCCTCTCATTGATGGGAATTTGTATATAATGCAAATAACACCCTTCTTCCTCTGAGCCCCAGTTTTAAATGAAAGATGGGCTCAAGTTGTACCTTTGAGCAGGAGGCATGTAGAAAGAAAATGATGCTGGACAGAGAACTGCAGGCGACTGCAGGAGAAGACAGGGTGGATTCCAATGTTTACAGGATTTTACCAACCTGATCTTCCCTCATGGTATCAACAAAAGGGGTACCACTGGACCTGATGACTTCTTAAATTGTCTCAGACATCCTGGAAAGCCCAACTAGGCAGAGAATGCAGAATTCTTGCCAAGTAGCACAAAGTTAAATTTGGATCATATGGCCTGTCTGACCCTAGAATCCCATCAAGCTGCCAAATAGTCTCACCTGGGTCATTTTATTAACTGCACAGTGGAGTGGCTCTACATTTTGTTAGATGGATATTTTGGACGCTACTGCTCAATTAGCAACTGAGCTTTACTCTTTTTACATAATAAAAAGTGTGTTGAAAATATGTGTGCAGAATAAAATGTTTATAATAGCAACAAAAACTGAGAAGTGTTTACTGTGGTGGGTTATGCTAGTTGTCCTCTAATGTCTATGTGCCCCTTCTTCCATTCGAATAGAATACCAGATTTTGGTTGACTCATAGCGTCCCAGAATAAAGGAAATATTTCTCAGTCTCCCTTGCCACAAAGGGGTAGCCATTTGACTTCTTATTCTGGGATATAAGTGGGAACGGGTGCAAGGATTCTGTTTCCAGAAACCTTCCTTATAAGATACCTGGCTGTTCACCTTGCCTCCTTCTTGTGTATCTTTTCTTCAGTCTTCCTTCCTGTCATACAGATGTGTTGGCTGACATTTTTACAGTTACCTTGAATCATGAGGACCAGAAGTGACATCTGAAAGGTGATAGAGCAATGTGGAAGACTCTGCAGCAGAGTGAGATACTTTCATGCGAGAAAAAAACTTCTTCCATATTTAAGCCACTATTGCTTTGAGTTTTTTACTTTCAGCCAAACCTAGTCCTAGATGATATACCTAGGAATAAAATCCATAAAAAAATGTACAAAACTTACATAAAGCACCCTTTATTTAACGAAGGACATAAATGAATACTTGAATCAGTAGAGAATTATGCTAATTTTCTGGTTGAGAAGGTTCAGTATTATAAAGATATAAATTCTCCTCAAACTGACCTATAAATTCAATGCAAACATAATCAAAATCTCAATTGGATTTTTAAATGGATCTTAAGGTGATTCTGAGGTTCATCTGCAAAATTAAATGTACAAGAGTACACAAAAAATGTGAGAAAAGGGATCATGATTAGAGACTTGCCCTCTAATATTTCAAAATATATTATAAAATACATTAAAATAATGTGTTAGTTTTTAATGTTTATTTATTTATTTTGGTGGGGGGAGCATGAGTGAACAGGGGAGGGGCAGAGAGAGAGGGAGAGAGAGAATACCAAGCAAGCTCCCTGCAATCAGCACAGAGCCCGATGGGGGCTCAAACTCATGAACTGTGAGATCACAACCTGAGCAGAAAACATGAGTTAGATGCTTAACCAGCTGAGTCATCCAGACACCCCAAAATAACAATATACATCGATGAAATAAAAATACCCAAATATGTATGTATATATACACATATAGTATAAGTGAATATAAGAGATAGCATATATTCATACATATATACATATACATGCATCACAAAACTATATATAGTTACATGCAAACTGGTTATATTCATATACTTGTATATGTAAAAATATAAATCTAAACAATATAAATTCATTAGGCCGTAAGGATAAAAGGGAAATCTACAATTTTAGAAAGGAAATGTGGTACCTCTCAAAGAGGCATCACAAATATAAGCAAAAGGGTGGCATTTACTCTTATAAGAAACTGGGCATGAGACGGTCCCAGACTCTCATGCCAGCCCATCACCAGCTCCCACCCTCGCTATTTACTGTGGATCCAAACCCATTTTCCTCTAAATCCAACAGTTTCTTTATTTACATTTTCCCAGAGAATGTTATCTTAACAAGAGAAACACTCCCAGCCCTCACAATGTTTTGAATTTAAAGAAGCTTGGGTAAGACTGTGAAATGTCTTAGTATTAAAATAAATATAAATCACCAAAAAAAATCACAGTTTTAACTGTCTATAGTATTGACAGGCTATTTATCAGTGAATTTAGATTTCAGAAAAATTGCAAATTCTACTACCATAAGTCCTAGTAATGTGTACTTATCGTTTAAATTTGGATAAGTGGAGAGACGGGCACCCTCCTACACTGTTGGTGGGAATGTAAACTGGTGCAGCCGCTCTGGAAAGCAGGGTGGAGGTTCCTCAAAAAACTATCCATAGAACTCCCTTATGACCCAGCGATAGCACTGCTAGGGATTTACCCAAGGGATACAGAAGTGCTGATGCATAGGGGCACATGTACCCCAATGTTCATAGCAGCAATGTCAACAATAGCCAAATCATGGAAAGAGCCTAAATGTCCATCACCCGATGAATGGGTCAAGAAGATGTGGTATATATATACAATGGAGTACTATATGGCAATGAGAAAGAATGATATATGGCCATTTGTAGGAAAGTGGATGGACCTTGAGGGTGTCATGCTAGGCGAAATAAGTCAGGCAGAGGACAGATACCATATGTTTGCACTCATAGGTCTAACAGGAGAACAGGAGAAACCTAATGGAGGACCAGGGGGAGGGGAAGAGGGAAAGAGAGTTGGGAAGAGAGAGAGAGAGATGCAAAACCTGAGAGACTATTGAATACTGAAAACAAACTGAGGGTTGAAGGGGAAGGGGGAAAAGAGGTGGTGGTGATGGAGGAGGGCACTTGTGGGGAAGAGCTCTGAGTGTGATATGAAAACCAATTCTACAATAAACTATTTATTAAAAAAATTAAAAATTAAAAATTTTTTAAAATTTGGATAAGTGGTTTAATTTATTCCTATGTAACAAAATATCACTTCTTTTATTTACCAGAAAAGTACAAAGTAGAAATGCTTAATAGTTAAGAATTTAAAATTCCTTAACTAAAAGAAGAATCAAAAAAATTTCTTTTTCTTTACTACTACTATAAAATTTTGGTCTTTCTCTTCAAACTGTTTTATCAAATTGGTCTATAATTATTGATCATTGAAATATTTGCCATCTGTTATTTAAGAGTCACAAATATTTTATCCTATTTAACCATTGAGTTCCAGTGATACAAAGAGATATCAACTCACTATATAAACATGGAAATAATTACTTGAAAGGGAAAGTATAAATCCAATTAGTTAATGATTACCCTTCTATGAATCCAAAACAATTGCTTCAGAGTAGTATGACACAATGGAAAGAATTAGAATCCTGACTCTCATCTACCACCTATGTGGACATGCATTATTTATCTAACCGCTTTGACAACTAAATAAAAATGTTAAAATGCGAGTAAATTGTTTGGCATGCGATTGACCCTTGCTAATTATTATGCTCCCTTTCCGCTAAGAATGCCAATGGGTTTTGGGACGCTTGAGCTCAAGTCATGAAACACTTTC
Organism: Helogale parvula; assembly: GCA_004023845.1. NCBI lineage: Eukaryota > Metazoa > Chordata > Mammalia > Carnivora > Herpestidae > Helogale > Helogale parvula. The sequence goes on from PJEM01000550.1 coordinate 235,468, forward strand.
TTGATTATTTATAGAAGCAATAATTTAGAAATTTATTTGATTTAATAATCATAAAATAATCTAGATTGAGATTTCTGAACTCTGACACAAAGCTACTGAATTAGAATGATAAGAAATAAATTTAAAAATTCTATAGCAACATCTTCTCAGGGAATTCTGATGATCAATTATAGAGGAACAATAGTATCCTAGACATTGTAGTAAATGCAAAGACGCACATTTAAAGTAGCTGGCAATATTTGGCAGAATTAAAATGGCAAGAATGAACTGTGAGAAATGATCCACCTTTATTTGCATCTTCTAAAATCTAAAGTCTATTCATTTTAGCCATATGTCTGTTTTGATTTTTTACAATCTATACTAATATCCATATAGTAAATAGTACATAGGTGTCATTCTTAGCAAGTATTGACAGTATCTAACCTATTATTCAAATAGATAATCTTGGCTATGTAGTATCATCACTATAAACTCCTAAGGAGTCATCAGTGTCTCTATGTAGTCAAAAGTATTGCTTGCTGCCTAATCTACATTTCGCATTACACATTGCTTTGCCATTTGCTTCATCTTGCTTAGGACTTCCCAATCATTCATGACATATGACATTGTGATGGAAAGACACACACACGGAGCCACACACGGCGCTCCATTAATTTTATTTGTTTACTTAGTGAACGTTCCAGCCACTGCATCTAAGTAGCTTCTTTTTCTGGGTCAAGAACATGAAATGACAAATGGAGTGTGATGCTCCTGGTAATTATTCCAAGAGTTACTTCTCCTACCTATCTCAGGTTGCTATATAACCTAAGAGTCAGAGTTCTGGAAAGGTCCTACTAGATATTTCAGTTCATGTTCTTGCCTCTGGCTAGGTCTAGTATCCAGCTACCTAGTAAAATGCACAGCTCAAAGCCAGCTTTGTCTACATGTACTGTCTACATGTAGAAAAGTGGGTATGTGCATGTGTGAATGTGAGCATGTAAAATAAAATATAACCCCCATAATGTTAATGTTTTTAAACTAATTATAATACATTAGCAGACTTAATAATATAGAGAAATAACCCCTGGATTTACTGATTTGGTAACTATAGACATTTCATGCAGTGGTTTGGAATCATCAGGTTGCTCGATCCATTCTGTTTCTCAGCTTATCAACACCAGAACTTTGATTACCCAGGAACAGAGCAGAAAGTACAGCAAATGATAGGATTTTATGGGCACCAAAATCTTGTGCTCCCCATAACATCTTCTCTGTCTACACAGTTGTTAGTCTACCTTCTCACCTTAATGATGGGTTGAATTCAATAAAGACTTTGGAGCCTGACTTCCTATATTCAAATCCTGTCTCCCCCACTTCCTAGCACAGGCATCATAGTCAAGTTCCCTAATCTCCCTGTGCCTCTCAATCAACTGTCTGCTAATAAAATAAAATAAAACACCTTTTCGAACTATTGAGATTAAGTGAGGTCATTTATGTATGCAAAGCACATAGAACAATGCTAGGCCTATTATAACTTCTCCATGTTGACTATTATCTTTAATACTATGATTATTATAAAATACTGTGAAAAAAGTTAGCTGTAATGACGCTCTAACTCTTTCCCACCATTACATATTGATAGTAGGGGCTAATAGCTTTTACCTGAAATTCTGAACAAATAATACACTGAAGAGATAAAATTAGTTGCAGCATTACAATGACAAACACTATGCACTTTGTCACACATCGTGTTCTAGTGTCTTGGCTTAAAAATTCCTTCCATTCAAATATTAACCTTTTGTGCAAACCTTGTGCCAGTGATTTTCTTTTTTTAAATTTTTAAATTTTTTAAATATTTTTTTAACGTTTCTTTATTTTTGAGAGGAAGAGAAAGAAACAGAGTGCAAGTGGGGGAGGGGCAGAGAGCGAGGGAAACACAGAATTGGAAGCAGGGTCCAGGGTTTGAGCTGCCAGCACAAAGCCTGAAATGGGACTTGAACTCATGATACATGAGATAATGACCTGAGCCAAAGCTGGATACTTAACTGACTGAGCCACCCAGGTTCCCCAGTGATTTCCTTTTTTATAGCAGCTCCCTGATCACTTCACCATGAGGTCGCCCCATCTTCTGGAGCAATAATTGTACCTAACACATTATTTTATGTAATCAGGAACTGTCCTACATTATAATACATTATATTATAAGACAATATAATAGTTATATTAATATACTCCTCACGATATCTCCTGAGTTGGGCACTATTATTTTTCCATTTCACAGATAGAAAAACTAAAACCTGGGGTCACATAGCAAGTAGTGGAACAGGATTAAAATCTGGGTTTTGAGCTCCAGAAGCTGTTTCTTGACCTCCCTTATTCTTTTGGATTCTTCTGGAACTCATATCGACCTTGTGACACTTGATCTCATAAAACTACTTGAATTTTTCCACTGAGATACCTACTGTAACAGGAGCAGAGCCCTGCCTGGTTCTGCCCCTGAGTCAGTTGGTAGAGGAGAAGGCCCATTGTCTCCCTGGTCCCAAGGCCTCCTATAGGGACTTGGGCTTCTACACCTTCATTACAAAAAGCCCTGTGTCACTGGTTGCCTCTATTCCCACATTCCCTGGACACTGTGGGTGTTGGCCAAGAGGGTATTATTGGCAGCAGGTGCTGCTACTCCTCTGTAGGGGAGGAAAAATAACTTTCCCTCTACCCTTAGAGGCTCTTGGCTGAGACTGCACTGTCATAAAGACGGATTAACAGGAGACAAACAAACAGAAGTTTAGTAACATGTATAACCACTGAGTGCATGGGAGAGACCCAGAAAAACTGTGTAACTCCCTGAAGTGGTCTAAATCATCATCTTAAATAATGTCTCTAGCTACAGACAGAAGAAGATGTTGGTAAGTAGGGGGAAACCAGTGATGGAGAGGGTCAGGAAAAGCATAGTAAACAAGAGTAATGTTGTTATGTTGATTTAGGTCATTGCCTTCTTCATTACTAAAAGTTTCTAGAGTTTTAAGCACACCTCTCTTCCTGGTACAAAGAGGAAGACACCCTTCCAAATAGAGATTTCCCTCATAAATGTAAATGTTTCTTATGAAAAGTTAACTTCTATGTGGTTTTCAGAACTTTCCCTATGTCTGCTGTTTCTTAAAAATAATCAGCCTAAAATAATTCTTATGCCAAAGAGATATTTTGGGATGGCAAATTCTGCTTTCCCTCACTACCCTCACTGTAGCCTCCCCTCTTCCCTCTACCCTAAGCACCTGAGCTTGAAAGGACGCAGGTCTGAACCAAACTGACTCCATGACAGGCTTTAAGTTTCCCCTCTGAACTAGAAGGCCTAAGTTTCAGTTTCCCCAAAACTATCAGGCAGTTACACACTGCCTAGAGCAAGAGAGACCACCTTCGCAACACCCAATCAGGGAAGGTCAGCAACCACCCTCCACATTCCTAAGGGTGAGGCCTGCAGATGGGAACTATAGATAGGACTCTGTTGCCTAATGTTAAAGTTAACCCATTAGTCACCAAACAAGACCCTGGGCTCGCTCTGTAATTGGTTAATTTCAAAGATACTTTAAATATTGTGATTGGGACCTGCCAAAAGTAACGAATGCTCTAAACAATGTGTATGGTTAAAGTTGCTGCCAAAACTGTTATACAATAATGATTGGACCACTGTACCTATGTCACAATTTCTTGTAACTTCCCCTTCCCAAACCCCATGAAAACCCTGCTCAGCCCTTGTTCGGGGCTCACAGCATGGATCCACTGTGCTGGTAAAGTCTGTGAGCCTGAGCCCGTAATAAAGCCCTTAGCTTTTGCATGCGTGACTTGGTCTCCCTGGTGGTCTCTGGTCTTTGGGGGATACTGCGATCTGGGCATAACACTCTCAAGGACCACAGAAATGCAATTGTAAGTTGTAACACATTGGCCTGGACTGGTCCCTGCAGTTCCCCTGCCCTTTAGGCTGGGAGAGATCTCTTCTGCCCAGAAGCACAGCAGGGTACCCTGGGTGGTTGGGCAGTACAGTGAGAGGGTCGAGGTGGGTCTGGTCAGAAGGTCCTAAACCATCTAGTTCCATGGATCTACATCCTGTCAGTGCTGATATGGGAAACAAAGTCAGAAGGAAATAAAATTAAGTTTCCTTCTAACCTGCAGCCCACTGACAGATCCTTGAGGCAGGCAGAGTATAACATTCCTCCAGGAACTCCCTACTGTCTTAATGTCAATGTGTTGCTAGAGGGAAAAACAACCTTAGCTTGAAAATAGCTAGGCCTCCAGTATCCTGTAAGTCTTCTTTAGCATATGAAAATCATTTTGGAGAGTCCCGCTTGCCTTTACCTCCCCCACCCCCACAGTATATAATCAGTCACTTCTCACAATCTGGCAGATCTTTCTGCCCACAGGTCTTGTCCTCATCTTCTAATAAAACCATGTTTTTTTCACCAAAAATGTCTCAAGAATTCTTGGCTATTAGCTCTGAATCCCAACGCTCCAAACCACATCACGTGCCACCACCCAAAGTATCGCCTTGCCCAACACATACCCCCTTGTGCTAATTGCCCTCTCCTGTGAGGTGACCCACCCTACACCAACTCCAAACTCCCTGGGGCATTTCCTTGCTAATTTTTAAAGGTGATATTTAAAAAATGGAAAATAAGAATATGAGTTTTTATTTTTAAAAAAGTGGGGCCGAAAAAAGCTTTGGTGAATATTTTATTTCTATTTATTTTCCCCACAAGTTTATGTAAGTACTCTGCAATTAGCTTATAAGCTCACTGAGAGAAAAGACAATACTTTATAAATTCTGTGTTTTTCCCAAATACCCACCACAGTAGTAGTAGTTTCAAAATTCCTCTATAGCAAGGGATTAATGTTGTGTCCAGATGGCGAACACCCTAAAGATACCAGGAGTCTGATCACGTATGCAAAAGCAAGGAGTCTTTTATTTGGGCTTAAGCTCGGACTCTCAGACTTCACCAACACAGTGGATCTGGCTGAGAGCCCCAGTCACTAGTCAAGCAGGATTTTTATGGGGTTTGCAAAGGGGGAGTTACAAGGAATTGTGTCATAGACACAGTAATCCAATCGTAATCACACAGCAGCCCTAGTAACAACCTTAACCACTCAGAATCTCTAGCATGTCCGTTACATTTGGCAGGACCCAATCATGACGTTTGGGGTTCCTTTGAAAATGGCCAGTTACGGGGTGGGCTAAGGACCCCCACATAGGGCTTGGGCAACTAACATTAAGCAGCTATCTTAGTCCTCAGGAATGTTAAGCATCCTCTTGGTCCTTACTGACTGATCGATTTAGGGGCGGTTCTTCTAGTCTTGAGCAAGGTGTAATTGCCTGATTGTTCCAGGGAAGCTGAAACTTAGGACTTTTAGTTTCTAAGGCTTATTTTAAGCCTGTCATGGCATTAGTTTGGCCAATTAACAACACCTTCTAATGAGTGGGGAGGTAGGGGATAAACTATGGGATTTGCTTGAAGCTTCATTTTCAAAGCAAATATTTTAACTTATGTGTTTACCTGGGCCACTTGTTGTAGTAGAAAGGCTGAGAGAATTTTGGGTTGATAAAGACCCCCAATCATTCTCTGGTGCCAATACTGTACAATAGTGCTGTGCACGGTTGAGGAGGAAAACTTTTCCTCCACCCTTCAAAGTTTCTCTCAGGTGGCCTAAGAATTAAATTGAGACAGATTAATAGGAGAAAATCAAATTTAATTTTGTATGTATGGGAACCCTACATACATGAGAGATTCAAAGATGAAACGTACAATGAGATATATATGCTATCCTTGGCTAAAGAGTGAGATAAGGGTTTGGGGCTTCAAAGGGAAGGGGACAACTCCAAGGCAATAAGAAGACCAGATGTTTGATAATTAAATGTTTGCCCTGCCATGCAGATGGGTCACTCAGACAAAATTTATCTCTGGTCATAACTTCTGTTCTGGCAAGGGCCGCCAATTTAGATTCTTCTAAGTAATTAAGGGAAGAGTAAAAAGTTTCTCCTGAGTCCACAGGGTCTCAATGGCCTTCAGCTCAAAATAGTCCACATGCCAAAGTGGCATATTTTGGGAAGATTTGCTCAGAAATCTTTTAGCACATAGGAATCACTTAATGAATACTTGATGTATTATCTTACAAATGTGATAACACTAAATTACAAGAATGCCATGGTGCCTTCATAGATTAAGAAGGGCAGAGGCACCTGAGTGGCTCAGTCGGTTAAGCGGCCAACTTCAGCTCAGGTCATGATCTCACGGTTCGTGGGTTCGAGCCCCACGTCAGGCTCTTTACTGACAGCTCAGAGCCTGGAGTCTGCTTCAGATTCTGTGTCTCCCTCTCTCTCTGACCCTCCGTGCTCACTCTCTGTCTCTCAAAATTAAATAAAGACATAAAAAAATTAAAAAACAAAAAAGAAGGATAATATTCTTAGGAAAAAATGCATAGTCTTCCCCACCCACAAACTAGATTATGATTATGCCCCCTGCTCCAGTTCTCATTCAAGAATGGCCCACTATACGAGCCCTGTGATCTATAGTCACTCTGAACTAGTAGCAGACAGATGGTAACCTTAAAAAGAAAGTCTAATCTTAGAAATTAGAATTGAGATTTTATAGCACAATAAAGTCCAAGACCATATCTTTTTCCTCTATACAGCTTGCAGAAAAGAGCCAGAATTTAATTAAACAGCGATTACTCCTGAGTTACATATTCTGTTTTCTAATTTTTCCCAGAGTTCTTCATTATCTATTAGTTTTCAGCCCAAAACAAAGGAGGATGAAGAGGAGGAGAGAGAGGAGGAGGAGGGGAGGGTAAAGGAGAGAAAATGACTACTAGAGGAAAAGGGCACCATTCAAAAAAACTATTGAGGAAGAAAAGAAATCTCCATTCTTCTTGTCTAGGTTCTTTGGCTGGGCCTAATAATTTAAATTGACATAAGACAGATTAACAAGTGAAAAACAAACAAAAGTTTTATAACATATATACCTCCTATATATATAGGAGAGATCTAGGAAAACTAACTCACTCTCTCAACTGGCCAAAGCCTTCACCTTAAATACTACCTTCAGTTAAAGACAAAAGAAAGATGTTAGGGGGTGGGGAATTAGTTATGGGAGTTTATGAGGAAAAGTACAATAAACAAGAGTGAATTATTATGCAGAGCTTCAAGTTGTTAGAAAGAAAACCACAGGCCCTAAATGGAGTTATTTATGCTAGGCCAAGTCTCCAAACTGGGGCTTAATATCTAATGGAATTACAGTTTCAGTATCCTCCAGAGTAAGAGTCTTAACCAGTCAATCAGGAATTTTCTGCTCAGCACCAACAAGGTAATCTGTCACATGATCCCTCTCCATCTGCCAAAGGAAGATGAGTTAATCTACCTAATAAACCTTCCTGGTTTTCCCCCTAAGGGAAGGTGATCTTGCCTGAAACAATCCTTCTTGTCTTTTGCTAGTTGTTCTGCCCCATTTCTACCTATAAAACTTTTCCATTTTGTACAGTTCCTTGGAGCTCCTTTCTACTTGCTAGATGAAATGCTTCCTGTTTCATAAATCATTGAACAAAGCCAGTTGGATCTTTAAATCTACCCAGTTGAATGTTTTTAAGCCTTTTCCATTTCTAGAGATTTGGATTTCTTAGTCTTGGAACAGAGAAGGAGACACTCTTACAAATGGATATGCCCCTTAAAAATGTAAATGTTTCTTACAGAAGGTTAACTTCCACTCAGTTTTCAGAGCTTCCCCTGTATCTGCTACTTCTCAAAAAATAACCAGGTTAAAATATTAATATGCCAAAAGGCATATTTTGGGGTGGTATGTTTTGTTCCCCTGCAGACCATTTGCAATCACATAATCTATTTCTTACTGTGGGGGGAAAAATTATTTTCCTCTACCTTTCTAGACTGTTGGTTGAAACCCCATTGTAATAAAGAAAGAATAACAGAAGAAAAACAACAAAAGTTTAATAACATGTATATTTCCTATGACATGGAAGAGACCCAGGAAAATGGAGAAACTCCCTGAAATGGTCCAAGCCACCATTTTAAATACCATCTCTAATTAAAGACAAAATAAAAGATTGGAAAAGAGGGGAGATGAGTTATGGGAGGTTTCCAAGCAAAGAACAGTAATCAAGGGTATGGTTATTTCACAAATTTAAGTCCTTGCCTTCTCCATGGATAAGAGTTTATAGAAATTTAGTCTTACTTCTCTTTTTGGTAAAGAGGTGGAGACAATAGAGATTTCTCTTACAAATGGAGATTTCCCCTGTAATGTCTCTTACAAAAGGGTAACTTCTTGGTTTTCAGAGCCTTTCCTATGTCTGCTTGTTTCTTTTTTTCTTTTTTTTTTAAATAGTTTATTGTCAAATTGGTTTCCATACAACACCCAGTGCTCTTCCCCACAAGTGCCCTCCTCCATCACCACCCCCTTTTCCCCCCTCCCCCTTCCCCTTCAACCCTCAGTTCATTTTCAGCATTCAATAGTCTCTCAAGTTTTGCATCCCTCTCTCTCCCCAACTCTCTTTCCCTCTTCCCCTCCCCCTGGTCCTCCATTAGATTTCTCCTGGTCTCCTGTTAGACCCATGAGTGCAAACATATGGTATCTGTCCTTCTCTGCCTGACTTATTTCACTTAGTATGACACCCTCGAGGTCCATCCACTTTGCTACAAATGGCCAGATTTCATTCTTTCTCATTGCCATGTAGTACTCCATTGTGTATATATACCACATCTTCTTGATCCATTCACCAGGTGATGGACATTTAGGCTCCTTCCATGATTTGGCTATTGTTGACATTGCTGCTATGAACATTGGGGTACATGTGCAGCCTAAAAGAATCATTATGCCAACAAAATGTGTATTAGCATGGCAACTTCTGCTCTCTTTCACTATCTCAACTCAAGGAAATGTCACAAGAGGGGATCACATAGGCAGACAGGAATGTATAGTATTTGAAATCAGGCAGACCTGTTTTACTAGTTAACCAGCTGTATCAATGAAGTTAAATTATTTAACCATTCTCACCTTCATGTTTCTCATTTGTTAAATGTACATCTACACATCTTAGTGAATTAAGTGAAATAATGTATACTAAATGCTCAGTCCCAGGCCTGATACATTAGAACCCAGTCTCTATTAGTTATATTACTTTAGTGTTCCCAGTGCTGATGCTGGCTACTGATGGCACAGGATAAGGTTAAATCCAGAAAGTTGAAATAGAAATTCTTCCTTACAGTGTGCTGCTCTAAGGCGAAACATCTTACACACTGGTTATTATTGTGATAGAATTAAACAATCTTTTCAATAGTCTTATTCAGATATAATTCACATACCATACAGTGCTCTCTGTGAAAACATACAGTTCAATGATTTGTAGTCTATTTACGGAGTTGTGCAAACATCACAATTTTTTTGAACATTTTCACCACCTTAAAAACAAGTCCTGAACAATATATTTCTTGATAATATTTTTATGTCTTTATAATAATGTCATAAAAACATTCTCCACTAGATTACAATTACCAGATGCATAACACAAAAGTAGAAAAGTGGTAAGCAAAGTAGAATAAGTCATATTTATGGATTATCAGTTTACTCTAACATACTATGATGTAGAATACCATAATAACTTTATAAATAAGTTCAATGAAACACTAGTCACATTAAAATTGAGAATAATGCTAATAGAATTGATATAGCAACAGCCATAAAGTGGTACATGCACATCCCTTCTGTATTTAATTCTTTAAGTTTGTAAGTGACCAAATATACATCAAAGATATTTTTAGTATTAAAAAATAAGTAATTATTATACAGAAATGGTAGGTATTCAAACATTTCAAAAATAAAAAAAATAAAATTATTTCTCTACTCTTACTCTTAATGGTATTGGATAGGGAACCAGAAATCTACATTCTTATCATGATTTTCCAGGTCATTTTTATTAATCAGGGTCTATGGGAAACAACAGTAATAGTAGGGAATAAAAAAACACCTTGTGGAACTAGATGCTCTGTATCAAATCTAGCGGGTAAATTTGATAAGGTTAAGTGACCTCTCCATGCAACAGTTTTCTCAATCATAAATTCAGGATATGGTAGCACATGTAGCCCATAATGAGAATGACATATATAACATGCATAAAGCAATGCCCAAATAATTTCAAAAATATATAAATAACCCCTTCTAGGGAATGGACCTTAATTTTCCTCCCCCTGAATATTAGCTGGACTTAATAACCTGCTTACAAAGACTAGTGCATGGAGAGGGAAAAATTGTACCCTTACAGTAGAGAAAACTGGCAAACAATCTCCTCTATTCAATACCATCTTTCCAAAAAGAGGGGGGGAAAAACATTATAGTCACACTACTGCTAAAAACCTTCTGATGGCTTGTCTGTACTTACAATATAATCTTGATTCCTTACTATCACTTCCTAGGCTCATGATCTCATTCTCATCTACTTCTTAATGGATGCCTCTTCACTCTCTCACTATGGTCTGGCCTCACAAGCTTTCTCACTATAACTCAACCAATACAAGATTTTCCTTAAGTGTTTTCCTTGAGATGTCTCTGATCTTGCCATGACCAATCCCTGCTTATCATTGACACTTCTGCTCAATAGTTGCCTCTTCACAGATGCCTTCTCTGACTATCCTACCTAAAGTGCCCTCTAATTGGCCACTCTCTGTCTGTTTATCTAGTTTATTTCCTTCACAGTCTATCATACGATCACATTTCTTGATTATTTGTTTACTTACTAGCTTGCGATCTCTTCCATCATGAGAAAGGTTGTTCAGTGAGGGCAGGAATTCTGCCTGTTTCATTAAGCTCCATATCCTCAGTTTCCATAACTTTGTGGAAGCCCAGTACTAACTTGTTGAATAAATAAATGACAGAGAAAATAGTAGGGATGTCCCCCATAGTTTTCATGTATTTTAATAATTACAAAGATCAACCCTTAAATGAGGACTAGATGAAGAGAAGAATATCTCTTTTTTAAACATCTATGCTTATTCTCTGATAGTTACCAGTCTTTCAAAGCTGTAGTCATATACTGAATCTGCAACCTTAATGCTTGGCACCATTCATTTCTGATTTAGCATTGATCACAGACTCCTTCATGTTAGCAATGAGTTGTAGAATTAATCTTTCTGCCAAGGCTGGGACAACATTAAGGAAGAGTGTCCTAAATCCTTCCTTCTCTCAGACCACAGCTTTCCTTTATCTCTTACCATATTTTCTCAGCTCTAGTAAGACTGTCAGTGGATTTTCATGTCCCCCACTAGGATTGTAGCCCTTTCTGACCCCAGTGTAACTAATCAGGACTTTGCATCTTGTCTGTCTCTCAAGAATCCTCTACCTAAGACACAGATTCTCATATCTCTGTGATTCTTTTTCTCTTCTTTCCCACATCTTAATTGTGTCACCCACCCAACTTCAGATCTGGTCACCCCATACTCTCATAACACCTAGAGAGCCAAGTTAGAACCTGTTGGTTCACATATAACCAAGTTCCTATGCCTCTTTGGACCCAGAACATTAAATGTTAGCTATTAAACTTGGGCTTTCTTCTTTTTCCACCAGCCCCTGCAACGGTCAGAGTATTCCTACGAAAAAAGTCCATGTACAACATAAACCTTTAATACATGTTGCACAATATTCTCAAAATCATCAACCATAGAAAAACCTATTTCAATTTCAAGATATTTAAAATAATAAGTAAATCATTATTGTGTTATATAAAATGTAGTAATAGACATTAGTAAACTGTATAACATTCACCTGAAAGTGAAGACCCACTGGCAAAGTTTTATAATTACTGTTAACTATGACATAGTCTCAAATTCATTTGGGCTATCTAATCACTTTGAAGATAATCTTATGTTAAGGAGCCACATACCTAAAGAAAATGTTTATAAAGTTCTGTATTTTTTTAGTTTATTGTCAAGTTGGTTTCCATACAACACCCAGTGCACTTCCCCTCAAGTGCCCTCTTCCATGTCCATCATCACCCTTCCCCTGTCCCCCTCCCACTTCAGCCATCAGTTTGTTTTCAGTATTCAAGAGCCTCTCGTGATTTGCCTCCCTCCCTCTCCCTAATTCTCTTCCCACCTTCTCCTCCCTCATGGTCCTCTGTTAAGTTTCCCCTGTTAGACCTATGAGTGAAAACATGATATCTGTCCTTCTCTGCCTGACTAATTTCACTTAGCATGACACCCTCGAGGTCCATCCACATTGCTACGAATGGCAAGATTTCATTCTTTTTCATTGCCATGTAGTATTCCATGGTATAGATAAACCACATCATATTGATCCATTCATCAGTTGATGGACATTTAGCTCTATCCATGATTTGACTATTGAAAGTGCTGCTATGAACATTGGGTACATGTGCCCCTATGCATCAGCACTTCTGTAACCCTTGGGTAAATCGCTAGCAGTGCTATTACTGGTTCATAGGGGAATTCTATTGTTAATTTTTTGAGGAACCTCCACACTATTTTCCATAGCAGCTGAATTAGTTTACATTGCCACCAACAGTGTAGGAGGGTGTCCGTTTCTTTACCCCCTCGCCAGCACCTATAGCCTCCTGATTTTTTCATTTTAGCCACTCTGACTGGCATGAGGTGGTAACTCAGTGTGGTTTTGATTTGTATTTCCCTGATGATAAGTGACGCTGATCATCGTTTCATGTGTTTGTTGGCTATCTGGATGGCCTCTTTGGAAAAGTGTCTATTTATGTCTTCTACCCATTTCTTCACTAAATTATTCATTTTTCAGGTGTGGAGTTTGGCGAGTTCCTTGTAGATTTTGGATACTAGCCCTTTATCTGATATGTCATTTGCAACCATCTTTTCCCATTCCATGGTTGCCTATTAGTTTTCTTGGTTGTTTCCTTTGCAGTGCAGAAGCTTTTTATCTTGGTAATATGTCAAGTAAGAAACTGCTGTGCTTTAGGTCAAGAAGGTTGTTTCTTGCTTTCTCCTTGAGGGTTTTGATGGTTTCCTGTCTCACTTTGAGGTCCTTCATCCATTTTGAGTTAATTTTTGTGTATAGTGCAAGAAATCAGTCTTTTTTAATTCTCTTGCATGTTCCTGTCCAGTTCCCCCAGCACCATCTGTTAAAGAGGCATTCCTTTTTTCCATTGGATACTCTCTCCTGCTTTGTCAAAGATTAATTGGCCATATACATTTGTGGGTCCAGTTCTGGGTTCTATATTCTATTCCATTGGTCTATGTGTCTGTTTTTGTGCCAATACCCTACTGTCTAGATGATTACCACTTTGTAGTAGAGGCTAAAGTCTGGGATTGTGATGCCTTCCATCTTGGTATTCTTCTTCAATATAACTTTGGCTATTCAGGGTCTTTTGTGGCTCCATCTGAATTTTAGGATAGTTTGTTCCAGCTCTGAGAAGAATGCTGGTGCAATTTTGATGGGGATTGCATTGAATGTGTAGATTGCTTTGGGTAATAATGACATTTTAACAATGTTTATTCTTCCGATCCATGTGCATGGAATGTTTTCCATTTCTTTGTGTACTCTTCAATTTCTTTCATAAGGTTTCTATAGCTTTCATCATACGGGTCTTTTACATCTTTGGTTAGGGTTAGGTTTATTCCTAGGTATTTTATGGTTTTTTGTGCAATTGTGAATGGGATCAATTTCTTGATTTCTCTTTCTGTTGCTTCATTATTGGTGTATAAAAATGCAACCGATTTCTGTACATTGGTTTTGTACCCTGTGACTTTGCTGAATTCATGGATCAGTTCTAGTAAACTTCTGGTGGAGTTGGTCGGGTTTTCCATGTAGAGTATCATGTCATCTGTGAAAAGTGAAAGTTTGACTTCATCTTTGCCAATTCTGATGCCTTTTATTTCCTTTTGTTGTCTGATTGCTGATGCTAGGACTTCCAGCAGTATGTTAAACGACAGTGGTGAGAGTGCACATCCTTGTTGTGTTCCTGATCTCAGGGGGAAAGCTTTCAGTTTTCCCCCATTGAGGATGATATCAGCTGTGGGCTTCTCATAAGTGGCTTTTATGATGTTTATGTAAATTCCTTCTATATTGACTTTCTCGAGGGTCTTTATTAAGAAGGGATGCTGTATTTTGTCAAATGCTTTTTCTGCATCTATCGACAGGATGATATGGTTTTTATCTTTTCTTCTGCTAATGTGATGTGTAACATTGATGGATTTCGAATATTGAACCAGCCCTGTACCCAGGAATGAATCCCACTTGATCATGATGGATAATTCTTTTTATATGCTGTTGAATTAGACTTGCTCGTATCTTGCTGAGAATTTTTGCATCTATAATCACTAAGGATATTGGCCTGTATTTCTCTTTTTTTGTTGAGTCTCTGTCTGGTTTGAGAATCAAAGTGATGCTGGCTTTGTAGAATGAGTCTGGAAGTTTTCCTCCTAGTTCTATTTTTTGGAATAGCTTGTGAAGAATGGGTATTAACTCTGCTTTAAATGTCTGGTAGAATTTCCCAGGGAAGCCATCTGGCCCCAGGCTCTTATTTGTTGGGAGATTTTTGATAACTGATTTGATTTCTTCACTGGTTATGGGTCTGTTCAGATTTTCTATCTCTTCCCGTTAGAATTTTCATAGTGCATGTGTGTTTAGGAATTTGTCCATTTCTTCTAGGTTTACCAGTTTGTTGGCACATAAATTCTCATAGTATTCCCTGATAATTGCCTGTATTTTTGAGAGATTTATTGTAATAGATCCATTTTCATTCGTATATTTGTCTATTTGGGTGCTCTCTCTTTCCCTTCATAGGAACCTGGCTAGAGGTTTATCATTTTTTTGTATTTTCTCAAAAAACCAACTCTTGGTTTCATTGATCTGTTCAACTGTTGGAGGTTTTTTTTTTCTATATTTTTTTTATTTATTTCTGCCCTGATCTTTATTATTTCTCTTCTTGTGCTTGTTTTGGGGTGCTCTGGCTGCTACTCTCCTTGTTCATTTAGGTGCTCTGTTAGATTTTGATTTTGTGCTTTTTCTAGTTTCTTGAAATATGTCTGGATGGTTATGTACTTTCCTCTTAGGACTGCCTTTGCTGCATCCCAGAGAGTTTGGATTGTTGTATTTTCATTTTCATTTGTTTCCATATATTTATTAATCTTTTCTCTAATTGACTGATTGGCCTAGTCATTCTTTAGTAGGGTGGTTTTTAACCTCCATGTTTTTGGAGGTTTTCCAGACTTTTTCCGGTGATTTATTTCACGTTTCGTAGCATTGTGATCTGAATGTGTGCATGGTATGATCTTAGTTCATTTATATTTATGGAAGACTGCTTTATGACCCAGTATGTGATCTATCTTGGAGAATGTGCCATGTGCACTTGAGAAGAAAGTGAATTCCATAGCTTCAGTATGTGGAGTGCTAAGTATATCTGTCAAATCCATCTGTTCCAATGTGTCGTTCAGGTCTATTGTTTCTTTAGTGATTTTCTGACTGGTTGATCTATCCATTGCTGTAAGTGGAGTTAAAATCCCCTGAAATTAGCACATTCTTATCAATAAGATTGTTTCTGTCTGTGATTAATTGTTTTATGTATTTCAGTCTTCCAAATCAGCACATAGATGTTTATAATTGTTAGCTCTTCCTGATGGAGAGACCCTGTAATTATTAAATAATGTCCTTCTTCATCTTTTGTTACTGCCTTTATTTTAAAATCTTGTTTGTCTGATATAAGTATGGCTACTCTGCTTTCTTTTAACTTCCATTCACATATTAGATATTTCTCCATCCCCTTACTTTCAATTTGAAGGTGTCTTCAGGTCTAAAATGAGTCTCCTGTAGACAGCAAATAGATGTGTCATTTAATTGGAGCATTTAGTCCATTTACATTCAGTGTTATTATTGAAAAACATGGGTTTAGATTCATTGTGTTCTCTGTAGCATTCATGCTTGTAGTGGTGTCTCTGGTACCTTGTATTCCTTGCAACCTTTCCCTCACAGAGTCCCTCTTAGGATTTCTTGTAGGCCTGGTTTGGTGGTCATGAATTCTCTCAATTTTTGTTTATTTGGGAAAACCTTTTTCTCTCCTTCTATTTTGAATGACAGGCTTGCTGGATAAGGGATTCTTGGCTGCATAATTATTCTGTTCATCACACTGGGAGCCATGTCAGCCTTGGTGGATGATACAGTCATGGCAAGGAAATAGCAGACGTTTGCACAGCTCCTGCCATGAAGCGAAACTGGTATCTTCTTCTATTATTGGCCCATATTGGAAATGCGACTATTGTTATTGATTAGGCCTCACAATGTTCCAAGTCAGATCGATATTCCCCACACAGATACCTCATGAGAAGAAGTATATATTCTACAAAGAGGATTTTAGACAAAGCACTGCAGATGTTTGCCAAAAGGCTCTTCTAATAAGCTTGCAGACCCAAGACATGAATTATAAGGGGGGCTAAAAACACAAGAGTTACAATTAACTCTGGCCCAGAGAAGAAGAGCCTAACTTAGAAATATGAAACAGACAAGGACCAAACATAAGTTATTGCACATACCTTTTTGCTAATTGATGCCACAAATACCTTCCCTTACACTGACATCCTTAATGAAGATGGATGATGACGATGGGTAAGAATAACTAAAACATACCCATATATAAGGGCTGACACATTTAGGGCCCCTATGGTATTTACACCCTCAGCATTAAACAGAAGGGTTTACACAAGCAATCTATTCATCAGTCCAGATACATTCTTCCTCTTGCAAGCCAGACAAGATGACTCCCAACCAGTCTATATAACACTCAAAGTATGACTTAATCTTAGCATCATTGATATAAACAAATATGTATATTTTTCACTTAGAACATCCTGTCTTAATTGTAGAATTTACTGCTCACTGTAATTAGGATAGTTTTACCAGAATACTTCTGTAAATCTTGTATCTGTACACTTTTCAAAGCATCCTATCACAGAGATTTGTTCGTTGTAAAAGTTCCACCTGCTGATGTCCCATTATCACTTAACCTATAAATAAAGACACAAAAGCCAACAGAGTATAGAAGGATGCCTGCCTGGTGAATGAGAAAGAAAGCTGAGGTTCCTTGCGCTCTCCTTTTTTTTTCGCCAATGCCATCTCTCCTTCAGGGGGCCCTGGAGCTGGACTCCAGCACTGCCATTTCTTTATGGCCTGCCAAGTTTCAGTAGATAGGTCTGTAACCACACTGATAGGTTTTCCTTTGTATGTAAGGGCCCTTTTATACTTAGCTGCTTTCAGAATTCTACTTTATCCTTATATTTTGTTAGTTTCACCATGAGATGTCGTGCAGAAGGTCGATTCAAGTTACGTCTGAGGGCAGTTCTTTGTGCCTCTTGGATTTCAATGTCTATTTCCTTCCCCAGATTGGGGAAGTTCTCAGCTATAATTTGATCAAGCACCCCTTCAGGACCCTTTTCTCTCTCTTCTTCAGGAATTCCTATGATACGGATATTGTTCCATTAGATTGTATCGCTCAGGTTTCGAATTCTCCTTTCGTGCTCCTGGATCATTTTCTCTCTTTTTCTCAGCCTACTCTTTTTCTATAAGTGTGTCTTCTAATTCACCTATTCTCCTCTCTGCCTCTTCAATCTATGCAGTGGCCACTTCCATTTTATTATACACCTCATTTATAGCATTTTTCAACTGGTAACAGCTATTTTGAAGGTCCCTAGTCTTTGTATCAATAGCTTCTCTGATAACTTCCATGCTTTTTTCAAGCCCAGGGATTAATTTTAGGACAGTTCTAATTCTTACTCCATTATGTTGCTTATATCTTTTTTGAGCAGTTCTGTGGCTGTGACTTCTTCCTGGAATTTCTTTAGAGGAGAGTTCTTCTGTTTCATCATTTTGGCTAGCTTTCTGTCTCTTGTCAGTTTTTAAAGCTCGTTATGCACTCTACACCTGTTAGTATTGCAATATTAAAGGAGGCTCATTGACTGGCCAGGGCCTGTCAGTTCAGGAAGTGTTCTTTTAATGGTGTCTCTTGGTTTCTCTTGTTGTGCCTTTGGTTATTTTATTTCCCTACTCAGTGATATTCAGGACTTTCCACCATGTGTACTTTGGCTTGTTTCTTGAGGTAGCCCTATGAGGCTGTCTTCTTTGTGGAGTCTGTGACTTTTCCTCCTACTCTTGTAGATCAGAGTATTGTGGCTTCAGTCCTTCTTAGTCTGATAGATGCAAGCAGGTGAAAATTACAGAGCTCCCTACTTCTCCACCATCTTGCCCCCTCCTCCCTCCAGTTCTCTATTTTTGTAAAAGATTTACTATCACCTTTCACAGAACCCAAAAGTTTATATTTCAAGTGGTAGAATCTATAGAATATTGATTTCTTTTTATTTGTTCAGATTCAACTGCCAATAAAAAACCTAAAGAAGAAAGAATTCAGTTCCACTTAGTGGAAATTCACAAGATATAAATATAGCAATATAATATCACAGAAAGGAAATATTTCAGGATGTATCAGGAACCATGTTTTAAAATTTTTAGACAAATGTATTTTCCCTTCTTATTAATCCAGTTCTTTCTCCTATAAATCTTTCTGCCACTATGGCTATACCATGAAGGTTATTTCCTAAAAAAAATGGTATGACTGCAGTTTGCCTAGACTCTAGCATATAGTATAAGTAAAGAAGAAAGCAAAATAACATAGAAGTGATGTTCTCAACAGAATAAGGGAAAATCTAAGGAGACTAGTATTTGGAAAAGATGAGATGATATTAAAAGGAATTATGTTCAGGATCCTTCCTCCTCATTTGTGTTGAGAATATAGAAACTTCATTGAACATCTAACTCAGATGGCTCCTGTACCCTGCTCTCACTTCATAAAGGACACCTCTCTGAATAGCACTTTACATCAACACAAAGTGGTAATATGAGAGGAATGGTACAGCATATTTGGGCAGAGGGTGGTCTGGAGGTAATATTCCAAAAATCTTTGTAGATTCACATGTGGTATCAAAGGTACCCAAAATCCCATGTGCTGTAGGTAGAACTAGAAGAAAGAAGATGTGGAGCTCCTGACTGGCTCAGTTGGTGGAGCATGCCACTCTTGATCTTGGGGCCATGAGTTCTAGCCTCATATAGGATGTGGGGCTTATTAGAAGAAGAAGAAGAAGAAGAAGAAGAAGAAGAAGAAGAAGAAGAAGAAAGGAGGAAGAAGAAGAAGAAGATGAACAAGGGGAGGAGGAGATAGAGGAGGAGGAGGAAGAGTAGGAGGGAGGAGGAGGGGGAAGAGGGGAAAAGGAGAAGGAGAAGGAGGACAAAGGGGAAAGGGGGGGAAGAGAAGGGGGAAGGAGGAGGAGAGGAGAAAGAGAAGAAAGCAGATGTTACTTGGTTAGTAAGCTTGCTAAAGGGTGATGCTAGTGATTGTCACTGTGGCAGAGGTAAAATATTTATGTATCAAGATCTACTGAGTGGACCACCAAGCCCAGGACTAAATGAAAGTTACAGCCAGAACTAGAGATAGCTTTACTGCTGGCCAGAACAAAAATGGATCGTACTCCATGGAGGGCCGTGTGTGTGTGTGTGTGTGTGTGTGTGTGCATACACTAAAATTGGAATATTGGCTATTGGAGATATATATATATATATGCAAATATATATATATATATATAAGCAAATATATGTATAGATAGATATCTCCAATAGCCAATATTCCAATTTTAGTGTACACACACACACACACACACACATATGGAATACTGGCTATTGGAGATATATATATACATATAAGCAAATATATATACAGATATATATAGATATATCTCCAATAGCCAATATTCCTATTTTAGTCTCAAGACAGTCAGCTAGAGCCAGAAAGAGCCAATGATGCAGATGAAGAAAATCTGCTGGAGAATTCTCTCTTGTGTGGGGAGGATGGTCTTTATGTTTTTGTTTTTGTTTTCAAGTCTTCAACTGATTGAATGAGGCCTACTCCCATTATAGAGGGCATCTGCTTTACTAAAAGTGCATTGGTTTAAATGTTAATATCCAGGGGTGCCTGGATGGCTGGGTGACTCAGTCGGTTAAGCGTCCAGCTTCGGCTCAGGTCACGATCTCACAGTTCGTGAGTTTGAGCCCCGCATCAGTCTCTGTGCTGACAGCTAGCTCAGAGCCTGGAGTCTGCTTCTGCTTTTGTGTCTCCCTCTCTCTCTGACCCTCCCCTGCTCACACTGTCTCTCTCTCTCAAAAAAAAATGAAATATTAGAAAAAATAAATAAATAAATAAATGTTAATATCCTAAAACACTGTCACAGGACCAATGTTTGATCAAATATATGAGTACCTTATGGCCCAACCAACTTGACCCATTAAATTAAATATCATTTGGTTGAACAATCAAACACTTTGCTGATACAGTTACTATATTAGAAGGGGAAAGTTAACTAGATATAATGGAACAGAAATGAGCAAATATCTGTTATGCATATTTTAAGCCTTTGTGATTATGGTATAGCCCTGCAGGGAATCAGATTAATGGGACTGAGTGCCCAAACTATGGGCTGCCACAGAACGAGAATGCTTTGGGTGAAGACGTCACAGTATTTGCTCTAGGGAGCTATGTCCAGCTATTTAACCAAAAAATAATTCTTTAATCCCATATTCTCTTTAGTCTTTACTATTCTTTTCAAATCCAATGCAAGTTTTAAATTAGGGAAAGATAGTGTTAATAAAATAGTAAAGGCTTAAAGAAGTGTTTTTATCTCATTTTTTGTAGTTGACATAGGCAGTCTTTCCTTTCTTCACCTTTTCATTATTACTGCTTCTAAATTGGGTGTCTCACACCACAGGACTTTGTTAATATCCAATGGTCAATCAGATAGCTCATTCAGTAAAGGTTTTTAGAAAAAGAAATCTTTTTTCAATTCACTGTGGCCAATTCTGGGGCATCGAGAATCATACTAATTAAAATTCACTTTTTTTAGAGTCAGAACACAGGAGGTGTTAGGCTAGTAAAGTTCTGATTATTATCTAAAGTTGTGCCATTAATAAAAAACAAAGTTTAAGCAGAAATAGTTTGCCCTAAATCTGGAGGGAGTTAGAAGAGCAAGAGGAGAAAGGAAAACTGGCACATCTAGGGGACCAAAGAGGAAATGATTAGGAGGAAAAGAAGGCTCTAGAAGAAAGAGTCATCCCTCAAATGTCACCAATTTTAGCCTGCTCATTAATACACTCTTCATCTTAACATTCTATTTGAAGAATTTACAATTCAAACAGTTTTAATCTAAAAACAGTGAATTACCCTAAACAAATGGATGATATATTAAGGTAATGCTCCAGAATAGGAGAAATATGCCCAGGGGCAGATTGACAAGGCTGGTCTGAGTGTAGTCAATACCATTCATGAATGTGTCTTCACTGGCCATGAGAGGCTCACATTCTCATATTTAGGAGAACATCTGATTGTGCTATGATCATGTGCAAATACCAGGAAGGGATTCTAGAACTAATGATGTGTTTACATAGTCCTGTATTTGTTTGAATTTATAACAAAAAGTGAATGGCTCTTATCAGATTTATAGGCAATCAGACAACTGAAAATCAACTTGCTTCTTCTGCGTAGTTCATTATCTATCATAAAAGTAAAATATGACAGATACAACTAAAACTGTATGGTTCAATAAGAATAGATCATTCTTACAAACTTGGTTTTAGTCATTTGTAATTGAGAAGCATGACATTTTCATTATTGCCCCCGTTGGTTGTTTCTGTTTCAGAGGAAAGTACAATCTGCTTAGAGGTCTGACCTTAGAGGTCAGAGTGTCATTGTCATATTTTTTGTTTTTGCTTTTGTTTTTATACTGAGGTGATCTCCTCCATCTACCTCCAATCTATTTAAACATGAATAAGCCTAAGTCACATTGGACAGATATCTGTGTATATAGATAGAGTAGAAGAGTAGCAGGTAGATTTGGGTACTTTACCTTAAGCCTGAGGTGTCAGGAAGGAAGAAGTACTAGGTATGAGGCTCCAAGTAGCTGAAGATATGGGAAGAAAGCAGGGCCTGTTTGCAAAGGTTAACTTTTGTCCCAAATGACATTCATATATCTGGTAATGCTATCTGCTGAAATAGTGACCACTGCACAAGCTTAGCTTACCTACACCACAAAATCATTACTTTGGGAAGTCAATTATAAGTCCTCACATCTAGAAAATAGTCACACTCCACTCATTTGAGTACCAAGTCCAGTATTCTTTGTTTGAGTTCACACTTAACTTTTTCAGGTAAGGCCTCTTGCTCATTACAAAGTTGTGGCAAAGGACTGACAAGGAATCTCACCAACCATAAAGAAAGAAAAAAAAAATCAATGCACTTCATGACTGTGTGGGCAGAAGAGGATAGACTTTACAGATGAGGATGAAAGAGGTTTCAGAAGATGATGAGAAACAGGAGCCTTTCATTAATCCCATAACTTCCTTTATTACAGGATTTCCCTCCATCACCCTTTGCTTACAGTTGCTGTTGGAGTTCTGAGTATTCCCAAAGAAGGCCTGAAGGTCATCACGGACCTCAATCAGAGGGAGTGAGAGCTAAGTGTCACTGTGAGGTTCAATTCCCTGCACACTGGTGCTACATGATAAACGACTCTGTGGTGGTTTGCATAGGTACAGAGTTGTTATGTAAACCTAGGCAGCCCCTAGCACAGGAAAGAGCAACGGGAACAGAGTAAGAGCTTCCTGAATGTGCTGTGCCCACTGGAGTGACTGGCACAGGTTGCCAATCTTTTGAAAGAATGAGGTAAGGCATGATTACCAATATCTAATTCCTGATTCATTTTTAAAAATAAACTGTGCTGCATTAAGAGTGACCAAAAGTTCTGAGAGTCTTCTTATCAATAACTGGGGGCCATGTCCCCTCCCTTGAATCTGGGTGGGTTTGTCACCAAGGAGACCACAAGACTTGACACTTAGTGCCCACAGGCTTGTACTTATTAACATTGCTCTTATGTTTTTCCTTAAGCTCTTCTTTCTGACTTACCTCTTAACTCAGACAAAGGAAACCAAAAACCACCCCTTAAGTGATGGCAGCTGCCCTGACAAGATCTCTTGCAGGCCTGGACCACCCAGACCTTTTGAGCTAAACCCCCAACTCGAGTCTGTGCAGATGCACCAAAGAGTGACCTCGGGAATGACTTACTATTACCTTTATCTTATAATACTAAGATTTCCACCTGAGAAGGAGCCTCAGCCTCATTTGCATACAATGTACGTATGGGCATGTTTCCTTCAGGCACTTATGGACCTTTTACCTGCTTCTAGGTAAATGACAAGGCTTCCTCGTCTAAATATTCATTCAAACCCTAAACAAAAGGATCTCTTTCATCCTCCCTCAGCGATTCAAGGCTTTGGAAAGCCATTCCGTTTGATCTCCTTATTTGCTGTAAATAAAAGTTTTCTTTGTGCAACAACTCACCTGGTACAGTTTCTGACTCCCCAAGGAGTGAGTTCATTCATGTTGATTCTGTGAACGGTTGACCAATAAAGTATGGGAGAAACGACGCTACACCAAATTTCTGAGCCCAGAAATTATGTGACCAGTCGCTTCTAGTTCTGTCTTGTGGAATAGTCACTCTTAGAACACTGCATCCAAGCCATGAGGAAGCCCAAGAAGCCTATGGTAAAGACCTACATAGAAAGCAAATTAGGCTCCTGGCTAATTAGGCTCCATTGAACTCCCAGCCACCAGCCAGCACCCAACTTTCGCGACCATGTGAGCAAGTCATCATGGAAACAGATCCAACAGCCCCTGTAGACACCACACAGAGCAGAGATGAGCAATAAATAATTAAATCAGATACACGAACTTGGCAATTTTGGGAAGACCACTGAATTGAGCACAGCTAAGAAAAAAAGGTTCACACATCTATATAACACTGTAAGCATTGTCCAAAGTAAGGATAAATAAAAATATAGCATTTATCAGGTGGATGGGGACTTGAAATTATTTGATACCAAAAATTGATTCCCATTTTTTAAATGATTGAAAACCACTGTTTTTCAAAGAAATATATTTTAATTTATATAGCTAATCAAAAATGTATGAAGTGTTGTAACAATTTAGATATATATACATACACATGTCTCTATAAACCACACTCACTATTATTGTCATCTTAGACTAACAGCAAATTTTTGCAAATTAAACTATGACCAAAAATCAATTGTTTAGTTTCCCCTTAGCCTCTTGAGAAAGAGGACTGTAGCAAACCAGATGCCTCAGGGAAAGTTACTAGCACCCAGACCACATAGAGTTTTAAAGATCAAAGTAACATATGCAAACTCCACTGGCTTCAGATGTTAAATCAGAACATGAAAGCCTTTTCATTCTTGAAAAACCCCATTGGATTTTGCCAGAGAATTTGCGTAGGAATTGTACTTCTCCTATTTCTCTGTTTTAATTATTAGAGGTATTTGCATGAAAACAGGATCTTTATTTTTAAGAGTTCATCTGTTCCTGCTGTGTTTCCCTCACTTGAAGTCACAATCCAGTGTAAGATAAAGAGCAGCAGGAGGAGATAAAATCTTTTTAAAAGGCAAAGATTTTTGTTTTCATGCAAATGATTCAAATAATGTTTTTAAAGTCAAACAGAAGATTGATGGTATGCAAATAACATTGTCTGTAATATTTCTTCTGTATATTCTAGGATATTTTTTCCAAAGTCTTCACTGTACAAAGAAAACTCAGTGTTCAGAAGACATAATAAACATTTTACTTATCAAAAGCCAAGATATATTAGCAAGAAATTCAGTTATAATGGAAATGCAGCAAAGTAGATTAAATGTCACTTTAAATAAGGTTCACATCATGTTTAAATACACTTTTTAAAAAAGTCAAAATAGGGGCGCCTGGGTGGCTCAGTCGGTTGAGCCTCCGACTTCAGCTCAGGTCAGATCTCATGTTTGTGGGTTTGAGCCCCACGTCAGGCTCTGTGCTGAAAGCTAGCTCAGAGCCTGGAGCCTACTTCCAGTTCTGTGTCTCCTTCTCTCTCTGCCCTTCCCCCTCTATGCTCTGTCTCTCTCTGTATCAAAAATAAATAAAACATTAAAAAAAATTTTTTTAAGCCAAAATAATTCTCTTGTGACTTTGGAAAGTCCCCCAAATGGACACAGGATCTTTTATAATAATGCGTCATTTCCTCAGACTTTTATTTCTCTAGATTTAAAGGTTTTTAGTGTCTCCTCAATACTATTCTGTCAAATACATTGAGAGATGGTGATTTCTTAGTCCACCGTCCATAGGATTATCTTCAATGTACTGGGTCAAAAATTTATAATGCATATATACTTAAGAACTATTGAGAAGATTTTAAATACTTTATTATTTACTCTAAATTGTAAGGTATTATTAATACCAATTAATACCTTCACATCTGTGATCTTGCTTGGTTTTTCAAAAATCTTTGGAAGAAAAGAGAGAAGATGTTGTTAGACCCACGTTTTAAAGTGAAAGCTAAAAAATAAAAATAATAAAGTGAAAGCTAATTATAGAAGTTCAATTACTTGCTTACAAGTCATGTGACTGAGCCATGTAACTTCTGGGTCTAGAATTCAGGTATTCTGTCTTTCAGACTCAGCATTTAACCACCATATTCTGCATATCTTTGGAATAAATATAAAAATGATTTATCAAAGTAACAAAACTATAATAAAATAGATACTTTGCTATAAAAGAGTCAGTTATTATCAAGAGCTGGATACTCAACCAGCTGAACCTCCCAGGTGCCCTGTAATTTCATTTATTTCGCAAAGCTGTCCTCGTTAGGATGGTGGTGAGTATTCCCGCCTGTCATTTATTTCACAATCAGAACAGTTAGTTTATAGCTGGAACAGGAATTTTGAAATTATAGAGCAAATACTACTTAAATATAAATAGTGTATGTATTTTGTTTCTATACATCTTAAAAATACTTTATGATACAACATTTAGAAAACATTCATCTTGAAAGCAGATCATCATGATAGATAAGCTAATGGGAACCTGATACTGCCTAGTTTGCCAATTAATTCCATATCTAATAGCTTCCAACCACTGTCTTTCACTCTTGGAATAAACACACAGGGATATCTCAGAAAACAGGCAAATAGTGTAGTTTATTGTGTGATTGGTTCCTCAGACATTTGCTTCTTAAAAATATAGTCATAATGACAATCTCATTCTCTTCCTCTCTTTCTGTCTCCCATCTTGAGTTTTAGCTTCCACTAAAGTTTCTGAAATTAAAATACAAAATACTTAAAAGTTATTATGATACATTATTCTATAATTTCAGAAAGCATCATTGTATGGATAGCTGCCTAATGCAGCTAACCAAAGAAAGCATCAGTCTTTGGTCAGAGCTTACACAATGCCCAAGTAGTTAATAGTTTCCTATAATTTCTGTCAAACACATAAAAGATGAGATAAGTGGGGTTTTTTTGTTTGCTGAGGTGATATCAATATATAATCCATCTCTTCTTATGAAATACATATATACTTTTTACACTTACAAGAAGTTTGTATGTATGAATGTATCTGTTATCTACAGCTGAGTAACAAATCATCCCAGATTTTACTTGTGTAAAACAATAATAATTTATTATTTTTCATGACTTTGGTTCTTCTGATGACCTCACCCAGACTCATATAAACAGCTGTCTTCAGCTGGAGGGTTGTTGAGGGTTAGGCTCAGTGGGAAAGCCGGGACAACTGGACTCTTCTCTCCATGTGGCCTTTCATCCTTAAGGAAGCTAATCCTAGCCTTTTCAAGTGGGAGCAGCGACATTCTAAAAAAGTAAGCTCCAGCGTGTAAATATATACCAAGCTTCTTCTTGCCATGTGTTTGCTAATGTCCCATTGACCAAAGCAAATCACCTGGCTAAGCCTAGTGTCAGTGTCAGAGGGGACAATCACTACATGAGGGCACCACTTCCAAGAGGGATGGTTTGTTGACAGCCAATTGTTAAGTATGTATAATAGTGGGGAAAAAAAGTGCTACTTTTAAATAAAACAACCTGTATGTTTAGAAAAAAATTATTCCAAAGGAGTGTAACCAGATTATCTGAGTGTTTTTACAGTGAGGCAGCTTTTAGGTCAGGGAAAGTCACTATTATACTATTTTGCAATGATATTTATAATAAAAATAAATAGCAAGAGTTTTTTAAAGGAAACCCACTGCTTTTAATTAGAAGGAGGAAAATATAATTGTTATTGTGCAATCATTATGTACTTGGTACTTAATCAAGTGAACTATGTATGTTCTCATTTAATCTAATATCAGCACTGAAAAATTTTTTGTTAAATTTAATAAGTTAATGAAAATTATAATCCTGAATGCTCACTTATTAAGTATCGCGCTCACATTTTTTCATTATTTTGACTAATATTCCAAAGGCATTAGTTCTAAATTAGATCAACAGTAGTTTAATGAGACATTCACACTCTTTCCCTCATAGTTCTGGCTTTGACAGCACATATCCTGAATTTGGAACACACTCTTTCTTTTTAATAAAACCGTTTAGGATTTGAACCAATCTTTTATTGCCACTCTTGAGTAACAGAGACCCAGAATAACATTGGCTTCAACAAGACAGGAGTTAATCTCTTTTTCAAGGAGAAGATTGGAGATAGGCAGTGCAGGGTTGGGCTCTCCTGCTCTGAGGCTTAGATACCCAGGGTCTTCCAGCTTCTCATTCCCACCCGTACAGTGTAGCTTTGGGCACATGGCACACCTTGCTGCAGTGGAAGCTGAGACTAGCTGGCTAGCCTTTTTCCTTAGTGTTTATTCACTCTTCCTGTGGAGAGAATGGAGATTGGATAGCAGGGGACATGGGCAACCTTTGCTTTACCTTATATGCAATGACATGCTCAGTCTCTGGGGTCAGAGATTATAATCCCTAATGGTACCCTAAAAATGGATAATATCTCTGAGTGATAATAATTAACCTATAATTAGGATAAAATCACTTGGCCTTATTAGCAATATACTCCAAACGTCACGTTTCATGCTATTGAGAAAGTTGGTGCTTTTGCAACTGCAGAATTAGCTACATGTTAAATTGTTATAATAGGCAGTGTCACTGTTACTCACTGAAGTTCACATAAACAGGGAAGAAGCACCAAATAGAAAGTCAGTCAGACAAGCAGTGTCTTAAGGAATGAAAATTCACTAAGACAGTTGGGGAGACAGCTAATAGTCAACAGAGGGTTGTCTGAGAAAGGAAAGTGCTAGGGCTGCCTCAGTGGCTCAGTCAGTTAAGCATCTAGATTTAGGCTCAGGTCATGATTTCGCGAGCTCATGAGTTTGAGCCCTGCTTTGGGTTCTGTGCTGACAGCTCAGAGCCTGGAGCCTGCTTCAGGTTCTGGGTCTCCCTCTCACTCTGCCCCTCCCCTACTCATGCTCGCTTGCTCTCTCTCTCTCAAAATAAAGAAAACATTTTTGAAAAAACTTTTTAAATAAAAAGAAAGTGTCCCCTTAAATTTGTGAAAAGAAGAACTTTTAAAAAAGGAGAAAGAGAAAATTTTCTAGTAAATTAAAACTAAGGGAAAATGTTATTACTCTACCTTTGGGATAATGAGTGGCTCATTGGTTTTAGATATTCATTTTACACTAACTAAATTACCACATGATTTAGTAACTTTTCTTACTACCTTTCTTATACATTTCTTCAGAAATCCCTACAAACATTTACATATTGGGTTCTCCTTGACACTGTATCCAATTCTAGCTCAGGCCCATTATTTTTCTGGGCATCCAGAATATACCAGCGCCACTAAAGGAAAAGAGCTGGGCCTGACCCATATCACATCAAGGGCCTGCCTCAGGGAGAGAAGCCAAAAAATTCTAAAAGGTTAAGGTATACCACCTCTTCAGAAAGCCCCTGCCACAAATTACAATTGTAGCATTTCCCCAATTCATTCTAGGTACTTCGAAACTTTCTCAGGTAAATTTGATTTATTCAGTCACTTCATTGGATCAAACTGGTTTTACCATGGAAACTACTTCAATTATTCAAATTTTATCCATAGCTTTATGAATGCTGAACACTGGTCTCTGTCTAAATAACATCATTCAGCCAGTTAGTGACATAACCAGGCCCTGAATTAAGGAAATTTAGCTGCTGACGCCAGACCCGTGCAGTGACTGATTCTAAAGAAAATGCTTAGTTTCCACTATACATCTCAGTTCTTCTGTCAACTACAATGACTGAAACTCTTGTATATTTCTTCAAAACAGCTCTGCCACACTCCCTGTTGTGCTGATTGCTCCAAATTAGAGATCTGCCGCTTCCCTGTGGGCATCCTGTTGGAACATATAGATTTTCTATTGAGCTGCTAGGGCTTCACATCAGTTTTGCACAGGAGCCAATTTAAGCAGATTGGAGCAATATATGCAATCCTACTGCATCGTCAGCATTGGAATTGTCTTACTAGGATGAATATGATGAGGAAGAAGTCATATCCCTTGTCACACACAGTGAACCGGTGTGACCTGTCAGGAGGAGTGCAGGCTTGGGAGCTTACTGTTGCCTGGCTCTTCTAACTCTCCTTTCTCTCTTCTATAAAACTAGGAGCATAATGCCTACCTTTCATGATCATGTAAATTAGTGAGAATGCATGTAAAATACCCACCATAGCATCTGAGACAGAATACAACTCATTTATTATTACAAAAAGAGAAAGATCCTTGGTTTAGAGAATGTAGAAAATCAAACATTTTTCTTCAATACTAATATTCAAAATTGAATCCTGTTAAGGCCTTTAGTGATCCTGATATTATGGGCCCTCTTGTATAATTAAAAGTAAAATCAATGATAAAGAATAGTTTTAGGAAGTTTAACAAATTTCTGACTTTTTTCATCAGGATTACTTTTTTCCTTCTCAAGAAATGTCAATATTCAAAATCTTTCGCCTGAAGCACATTTTTAATTTGCCTTAGGATAATCCAGCACTATTTAAAATGTGCTTTAATCACTTTCTCTCAAAAGCATCCATTCTTTTCTGATCTTTTTACTAAGGATTTTTAAAAAAAGCCAGCGGAATTTATTACTATGAAAACCTGAGATAGTGCCTAAACTAGAAAACAAAATGTAAATGTCTGCATTGAATATATTGAGTATTCCTATTGGAGCCCTGTGGCAAATATTTAAATTTCATAATATTAAAATTAAAGAGAAATGTATCTAAAAGCAGACTGGGATAATGTAATGAGCCCAGGTTTGGAACTGGAGGACCCAAGTAGGATTTATTCATTCATTCCAAAAATACCTGCAGAGTGCTTGCATTATGCTAGACAACCTAAATATTATAGTGAGCATGACTGGATTTCCTTCCTTCATGTGTTGTATGTCTCATGGGGAAGATATCATACATATAACCTGAGGTGTTAAAACAATAATAAAATGTACTGCCTATTTATGATAGATGTACCAAAATGATTGTGAGGAATCAAGGAAATCTTTCTGAAGAAGTGTTTCCTAAACTAAGATCTGAATATTCAGAAATGCTGAAGTATGAAATGAGAATGGAGACAGCAGATGAAGCAGAATGGAAAGGTACATGATTTCTCTATGTTTCATAAAGAAGTGACATGAGCATATTGGCACTTTAAACTAGGTTTCTGACTCCAGAGTGGAGCACAGGTCAGAGGCAGCGAGGGTGTATGTACGGAGATCCACTAAGAGCCTCTTGCAGTGCAACAGGTAAGACATAAGCCAGGGGACAGCCATGTAGGTGAAGAATGGTAGGCACTCCGCAACACTAAAATTCTCTTCTATAAAGGGCTTGATGCTTCGTCAATCAGGATGAAGAGAAACGACAACAGGCCAAATATGATGTCCAGAACCAAGACTAAGGGGCTGAGTGAAAAAAGATGCAGCTTACTAATTTAGAAAACACAGAATACTGGAAAGTTTGAGGTTGAAGATGATAAGATGCCTTCAAAATACTCAAGGGAAGATGTCCAGTAGTTAGTTATACAGGCGTGGTTTTCTGCTCAGGAGTCAGGGCTGAGAAAAATGTTAAAACGTGCTTATAAGACTACAGGGCACATAGTAAACATTCAATAAATTCACCTATGTTTATTAGTAATAGTATTATGAGTTATATTACTATCAGTACATAGAAATGTAACCATTACCAATATACAAAAGACTCCAAGAGAACCAAAGTCAATCAGTTATAAAGTTCTTTTACTCATTTTGAAATGGTGTTAAACTTATACTCAATGAAAATATAAACACAATCTACTCTTTTTTAATAAGCCAAAATCCTATCCTCTTATACCTCTGAAGGAAACATCAGTATTGAGGCTACTTTTCACAAAGTCAAAAGCTCCCTTAACTGCTCCACCTCTGGTGAAATACTTTTTCCCCTGTGTTTAATCAGTTGCTTTTCAAAGTTTATCAGGCCTTAGCTTAAATCTCCATCATCCTTGGAGAATAAGAGTATTCTATATCATTTTCCACCAATGAACACTGATTTAGATAATTACCCACAGACACACACAAAAAAAAACACCTTTGTAGAAATTCAGGAGTCCACTAAAGAAGTTTCAGAACACTGTTAGGGAAAAAATTTAATTCAAGATTAGATGCGTTGAAGAGAATAAGATGAACAGTTTCACATTACCTGTGTCACCCCTTCCCTAAGGCAGCATTACCTAGATACCAAAGTCATATAAGGACACTACAAGAAAACTAGAGGCTATATCCCTAATGAATATAGATGTAAAAATCTCAACCAAATTCTACCAAGATGAACTCAACAGTACATTAACAGGATCATACACCATGATCAAGTGGGATTTAACTCTGGGATTCAAAGGTGGTTCAACATCTGTAAATCAATCAGTGTGATACACTCCATTAATAAATGAAAGATAAAAGTCATATGACCATCTTAATAGATGCAAAAAAATTTGACAAAATTCAACATCCTTTCATGATAAAAACTCTAAACAAATTGGTTACAGAGAGAACATACCTCAACATAATAAAAGCTATATATGAAAATATCACAGTTAACATCATACTTAATGGTGAAAAGTTGAAAGCTTTTTCTCTCAGATCAGAAACAAGGCAAGGGTCACACTCTCACTACTTTTATTCAGTATAATACTGGAAGTTCTGGCCAGAGCAATTAGTCAAGAAAAAAAATAACACACAAATAAACAAACAGATAAAAAGAATACAAATCAGAATGGAAGTAGTAAATCGTCTCTGTTTATAGATGATATGATTTTATATATAGAAAATTCTAAAGACTCCACCAAAAAAATTGTTATAACTAATAAATTTAGTAAAGTTTCAGAATACAAAATCAACATACAGAAATTAGTTGCATTTCCATATGCTAACAGTGAAATATCTAAAAAAGAGATAACAATTAAAATAAACAATAAAAACAATAAAATACTTAAGAATGAATTTAAAAAAGGAGGTGAAGTATCCGTATACTGAAAACTATAAGACTTTGATAAAAGAAATTAAAGAAGACAGAAATGAATAGATATCCTATACTCAAGGATCAAATGAGTTAATATCATTCAAATGTCCACACTGCTCAAAGACATTTACAGGTTCAATGCAATCTTTACCAGGATTCTTACGGGATTTTTCATAGAAATAGAAAAAAATCCTAAAATTTGTATGAAACCATAAAAGACCTTGAAAATCAAAGCAATCCTGAAAGAACAAAAAAAAGCTAGAAGCATTAGACTTCCTAATTTCAAGCTATTATTACAAAGATGCAGTGATCAAGACAATATGGTACTGGCATAAAAACAGACACATAGATCAACAGAACAGACATGAAAGCCCAGTAATAAACTCTTGTGTATGTGGTCAACAAATATTTGACAAGGAACCCAAGAAGATTTGTTGAGTAAAAGACAGTCTCTTCAATAATTGGTTTTGGGAAGTTTAGATATTCTTATGCAAAAGAATGAAATTCAACCCCTATCTTACATCACTTAAAAATTTAGCTTGAAATGGATTGAAGATTTGAATATAAGATCTGAAACCATAAAACTCCTAGAAGAAAACACAAGGAAAATCTTCTTGACATGGGTCTTGGCTACAATTTTTTGGCTATGACACCAAAAGCGCAAGCAATAAAATAAAAAATAAATATATAGGACTACATCTAATTAAAGTTTCTACAAGCAAAAGAAACAATAAAAAAAATGAAAAGGCAACCTATAGGATAGGAGAAAATATTTGCAAGCCATCTCTCTGATAAGGTGTTAACATCCAAAATATATAGAGAACTCATACATCTCAATAACAAAAATAAATAATCCAATTTAAACATGGTCAAAGGACCTGAATAGACATTTTTTCCAAAGAAGACATACAGATGGCCAACAGGTACATGAAAAGATGCTCATAATCATTAGGAAAATGCAAATTGAAACCACAATGGGATATTACCTCACACCTGTTAGAATGGCTATCATCCAAAGGACAAGAAATAACAAGTGTTGATTAAAGTATTGTGAAAAAAGAACTCTTATGCACTATTGGTAGGAATGTAAACGGGTATAACCATTATGGAAAACAGCCATGGAGTTTCCTCAAAAAAATAAAAAATAGACCTACTATATGATCCAGCAATCCCACTTCTGAGTATATATTCAAAGAAATGTAATATATATATATAAGAAGAAGGAATCTTGCCATTTGTAAGAATATGAATGAACCTTGAGGGAATTATGTTAAGTGAAATAAGTTAGATAGAAAAAAGACAAATACTGTATGATCTCATATATATGTAAAATCCGAAAAAACATTGAACTCATAGGAACAGAATAGAATAGTGGTTGCCAGGGGCTGAGTGAGAAGGGATGGAGACATATTGGCCAAAAGGTATAAACTTCTAGTTGTAAAACGAATATGTATTATATACTTGAAAGTTGCTAAGAGATTAGATCTTAAATATTAAACACACACACACACAAATGACAATTTTGTGTGGTGATGGATGTGTGAACTGATCTTATTGTGGTAATCACTTTGCATTAATCGCATGCTAAACACTTTAAATTCACATAAGGTTGTATGTTAACTATATCTCAATAAAGCTGGTAAAAATAAGATAAAAACCTGTTGCATTAATGACAGCCATAAAATGACCCCCCAAAAAATCTTAATTTCCTTAAAGAGACAGAATCAAGTGCAATGTATGCAAACACCTGGAAAGATGAGTTACTCTAGCCAGGGGTAAATTGTGTACAATTTTCTAACATCAGTGGCACCATAAGACCAAAAAAGTTGTGCCCCCTCTTTAGACACTGAGGATGGGATGAAATACATTTAACCACGGGCATGAAGTGACATGAAGGATTTCAGTTTCCATTTACTTTCTGCTGTTGGAATTTCTGTTAACTTTCCTACTAACTAAACTCCATTTCCAATAATTTTGTGTTAGTAGTGCCAGCAGGAGTACTGAGTAGATTATGTGAGCCCCATATTTTAGACACTACCCAAAATACGAGGAGAAGAGATACAGACCGGCAAATACAATAATCCTGGAACTATTGACCCAGGGGACTCGTGAAGTGTGTTGACATGGTGTTACATTGTTATGAGATCATTTAGAAAAAGCGATGCTCTGGGTAGCAATTCTTTGTTTCCTCCACAAAATAAGACCCTTGGCAGAAATTTCTGGATTGGAGCATCGACTAGACTCTTAATTCAAAGAAGAATTTCTTACCTCCCAAAGAGCA
Organism: Helogale parvula; assembly: GCA_004023845.1. Lineage (NCBI taxonomy): Eukaryota > Metazoa > Chordata > Mammalia > Carnivora > Herpestidae > Helogale > Helogale parvula. The sequence continues at coordinate 270,179 of PJEM01000550.1, forward strand.
GGACCAAGTATTTTTAATATTCAAAAATTTTAGCATTTAAAAATAAACATTTTATATTTATTTTGAGTCATCAATTATAGTTCATCTTATTTTTAATCATCCATCATTTATATAGTTAACTAACAAAAATCATATTTTGGTCTTTGATTTAAAAAAAACTGGTATTTGTAAATGCTTTGCCATAAAATTCAGTATTTTATATGCATTTTTTCCCATTAATTCTGCCCTAACAATATGACTTTCCTACAATGGGATTTCCTATCACTTGTAAAAACTTTGAACTATTAGAAACACTGTAGTATAACTTTTTTTTATTACCATACAGCATCTATCCCCCTTATTATGATAATAATTTGCTACATTTTATTTGAAGACCTACTAATGTCCATCATTAGCCGATGTGGATTGCACAGGACAACCCACTCCCTCAACCTGTTACCAAGAGTGAACATATGACCCAGACTTGGACCAGTTAAGCATAATATTGCCCTAAGCACAGGGATTAGCTTAAGAATGACCAATGACAAAATCAAATCCAGTAAATTTAGCTCAGGAATATGTGTGGATCTATCTACTGGGGAAAATAAGCAAGTTCTCTTTTATGTCTTCACTGCATGAGAACATGATATTGGTTACAGCCAAGATTGTGCCCTCATAGAAAGAAATGTGAGCCTGATGATCTCTTAGAGCCTCTGGATCAAGCTGTCCCTCATACTATCTCTGGACTTTTTAGCCACAAAATCATATTTTACTACTATCCTTTCACTTAAACCAATTTAAGTATTTTCTTTCTTTTATAACTAAAATAAGTCTGATACTATGTAATTTAATCTTGAGAGACATATGAGGAAACGTAAGAAAGCAAAACAAATTCAATATGTTCCTTTGCTGTGAAAAAAAAATGCAGCCTCTAAACTACTGGATAGAAAAGCACAACTCCCATTTGTAGAAAAGATAGTCATAATTTCTGCACACATTTCTTTGGGAATCAAGAGTAGATAAAAGATGATAGATGGATAGAGAGATAGATTAATAATTCACTGGCTATTTGCCTGGATTGCCAGATCTGTGGCAATCCTGATTTCTTCGGTGTTTTGAAAAGCCATATTTTGGGGTGCCTGGGTGGCTCAGTCGGTTAAGCGGCCAACTTTGGCTCAGGTCATGATCTCACAGTTCATGGGTTTGAGCCCCGTGACAGGTTTTGCACTGACAGCTCAGAGCCTGGAGCCTGCTTCTGATTCTGTGTCTCCCTCTCTCTCTGACCATAACCTGCTTATGCTCTGTGTCTCTCACTCTCAAAAATAAATAAAGATTAAAAAAAAAATTTTTAAAGAAAAACCCTATTTCAAATCTTAGCTCTACTTGTGCTAAGCTTCAGTTTCCACATAAGCAAAATAAACATGATAAAAATAGAACCTACCTCATAAGCTTTCATGAGATTTCATAAGATTTCATGAGATTAGAGAAGATAATGCTTGTAGAACTCTATAAAATGAGGGTTCAGTAAACATTAGCTGTTAGCTATTATTCACAGATGGCATTAAGGTAAGGATACATTTATGTTCGTTGGAGCTAAAGTAGAATAGAAAGTTAAGTCATGAGTAGGCAAATTTCTGTTAGACTTCTGGTCTTGTATCATTCTGCTGAGACAAAGAGCCAAATCTCACTAGATAAATATAATTTTTTAAAAAGAATTAAATATAATCTAGTTCCAACCTATGTATATACCTGACCCTAAATATTTGAATTTGTTATTACTTCTACAAAACAAATTATTTCTAGCATTTGGCCAAACTAAGAATGACTAGAAATGTTTGGCGTCATTCTGGGCAGTATCTATATTCTCTTTAATTTAATTAATTTGGTATATTAAATAGCCAGCCTCTACCTGTAGCAGGATGGAATTCTTTCCTGTTGAGAAGGGAAAGATAGCAATGACAAGAGCATTTGCCAGTTTGGTGGGAGCTAGGATGTTGGCACAAAGAGGAGATGGCTTAGAATGTGGGTCTTCTTGCTGTTACCCTAACAAGTTTCACTACTAACCTGCTAGTGCCTATAAAACAAAGACATGTCTTCCTTATCTCATGTGTGAGCCAATATTCATTTTAACTTATTCTAGAGTTAGATCTAGGAAAAAACTAATTGATACTTTAAAAACTATATATGCAAAATAAAATCAAATCCCATTCTGACATTTTAAACATGAACCATCCATTATTAAACATCTGAGATTTTTAACAAATTCAGTAAAATTATCCCTAGTGCAAAAGCACTCTCAACTCTCATCAGGTCATTTTCCACTTTAAGACAATTTGTAACTGAGGGAACATTTAAATTCTGATGATACAAAAGGAAAAGATTCCCATTTGACACATTAGCATGGAGATGAAGGCTTAAAGTTTTGATGGGTGCAGTTCTAAATAAGAACTATGTGAATTACATAAACTATAATAAAAATAAAAACTAATTTAGAAACTAAGAAATGCAGAGATATTTCACTTAAATAAATAGAATGAAAGCTTTTCGTTGGATTTATTTTCCTTCTTACTGCACCTATAATTTGCATCTCCCCATGTTTCCAATTCTCACCAGGAGCAAGTTGAAAATCTTAGATATGCAGCTTTATGAAGAAATCTGATCAATCAGATGAGAATATTCTGCTTGGTATTTTTCCCCAGTCCAATTCATTTTTAGTCCTTATTTCCCCAGGAGAATGAAAATAGGAGTTTCTTCCTTTTATCCTTAGCTAGAATCTCGCTGCTGGTGCTGCCAATATTTTTGCAATGAAGATTCGTAACAAAGATGAATTAACTCCAACCCTGCTCTCCTTGATTTTTTTTTCTCTCATTATCTACTTCTTTGCTAAGCCTAGAATCTTTCCGACCATTGATCTGAAAGACAGTGCATGATTCACTAAGAGCTGTGTATTCGCCTTTAGTATATATAATGAGACTTAGTTTCTGGAGCAGCTAGTGACAGGAGGAAAACTCTCTGGTTCATCTGGTCTGCTTAATACACAGTCACTGAAGCAACAACTCAAGTTTGTGTACTTACCTATGCATCAGACATAACAGGCATGTTCTGTTATTAAGCCAAGTGGGGCAGGGGAGAGAAAGGCAAGGTTTACAGTAAAATGTAGATGGGGGAAAAGCAAAATGTGGACACTTTCACTTTCAACATTCTGTGGGCAGACTACCACAGAAAGATTTCCCTTTGTAGTTAAAAAAATTTTTTTTAATGTTTATTTATTTTAGAGAGATAGAGAGAGTGAGTGAGAGAGAGAGAGAGAGAGAAGGGAAGGAGCAGAGAGAGAGGGAGACACAGAATCCAAAGCAGGCTCCAGGCTCTGAGCTGTCAACACAGAGCCCACGGGGCTTGAACTCATGAACGGCAAGATCATGACCTGAACCAAAGTCAGATGTTTAACCAACTGAGCCACCGGGCGCCCCTCCCCTGTAGTTTTTAAATTAGATTTTCAATTCATTATTGCAACTGTTGTAATCATGAATGCAGTTAAGTACTGAAAGGTTTGTTGATACTGAACAGATACAAATAGCATCTTTATATAAAATAAAAAGCAGTGACATTTGCTCTTGAGGTAAAACTGACATATAACCTTACATTAGTTTCAAATGTACAACAGAATGATTCAATATTTGTGTATATTGAAAAATGATCACCACAATAATTCTAGTTAACAAATATTACCATACATAGGTACAATTGTTTTTCTCTTGAGCTGAGAACTACTAAGATCTATTCCCTTAGCAACTTTCAAATATATAACACAGTATTATTAACCATAGTCCTCATACTGTAAGGTTACAGACTTATTTATTTTATAACTGGAAGTTTGCACCTTTTGACCTTCACCCATTTCATCTTTCCTCTTCCTTTGTCTCTGGCAAAGACAAGTCTATTTCCTGCATCTATAATCTTGGATTTTTTTTTTATTTGGTTCCACAAACCAAATATCTCAACATAAGTGAGATCATATGCTATTTATTTATCTCTGTCTGACTTATATCATCTAGCATAATGCCCTCCAGTTCCATCTATGTTGTTGCAAATGGCAAGATTTTATTCTTTTTTATGGATGACTAATCCCATTGTATATTTATACCACATTTCCCTTAACCATTCACCCATGGACAGACACCTTACATTATTTCCATATCATGGCCACTGTGAATGAACATGGGGTGTATGAACATGGGGGGTGCATGTCTGTGGTGAACATGAGTGTTTATATCTTTTCATGTTGGGGCCCATCCAGCCAGAAGTGCTGTGTGGCCTTTGGGACCCTGCTTCCCCTACTTGAAAATGTGTGCGCTTGACTGCTTGACCTAAATGGATCAGAGACTGGAGTTAGTTCTCCTATTATTCATGCCACTTGGTAATTGTGGTTTCAGTAAATGGGCAGATTTTCTAATTGAAACCTCCTCCCTGGTTAGAGGCACCTTACTCACTGACTATTGTTTGAACCTTTAAAGAAAAATAGCCTTGTCATAAGCTTCAGTTAATATTACACTATGTACGCAAAATAAGAACCCTGCTGATGTATTTTTAGTGATAAATTATGTTTTTTGATCCTCTGTATTGTACTTCATTCCTTCCTTTAACTTTCTGTTCTCTCTTCCTTGAAAACAATGATCTTTCTGAAACATGTGATTCCTAAGAAGTTACAAACAACGTAATCATTAAAAGAAAGATGTAATCACCTATGGTATATAAGACACCAAGTTTCACAGTAAAGTGTGGTCTCTTCCACCACTCATGTTGTCTGTGTTCTTTCTTATAGATATTTCGCCGACACCAACTCCCTACTCAGAGACCCTTAGACTCTGGTGCGTGGGCTGGTCCCCCGCATTTTCAAGCTACTGTTTTCATTTTCTTAGATAAATACTCAGAAATTAAATTGCTGGATTAAATGGTAATACTATTTTCGATGTTGGAGGGAACCTCCATACAGTTTTTCATAGAGGCTGTACCAAAACACACTCCCGCCAACAAGGGTTTCCTTTACTTCACATTCTCACTTCACAATGGCATTTTATATTTGTTCCATATTTTTTCTTTTTGGGGATATTTCATATATATCTCTGCCAAGAGCACACCTGACCTTAATTCCACTTTCTTTGAAGTATGATAAGGTCCATGACTATGAGGGTTCCAGGTAAAAAATAAACCACCAAGAAGTCTTAGGTCTGACTTAACATAGATTTTGGATGTCAATTGGTATATGGCTCAGAAAGCTAGGGTTTAACATAGAAACTGGCCCCAGAATAATGATATACAGAAGCTATTTGACAGAAGCAAACTCTAAACCTCTTTAGGGGAATTGCTTCTTGTCACGAGGGATTATCACAGGAAAGAAAAATCCTAACTAAAGGTGAACTTATAATCCATGCTTACAAAACAAACAAAATTGTGAGAATATCAAATAAACGCTAATATTATTTTTAAAAAACTTTGTAAATGGAATATAATCTGAAAGAGAATATAAGCATGTTTAAAGACATAAGAAAATAAACACAATCTTAAGGATACAGCAAGACTTCAATGGACCTTCAAGACAAAAACTTAACATTGATGGAATGACTTACCAGCAAATTAAACATTCAGAAGAGGGAATTAGTAAGGTGGAAAATAAATCTGAAAAAATTACCCAGAATGCTGCGTGTAGAAATAGAGAGAACATGGGAGGAATGGGCTAATGCCTACAACAAATAAGTGTTTTAAAAAATAGAATAGAGGGAATTTCAACCAGTAGGGTATTGGCACAAAGACAAATAGACCAATGGAACAGAATAAAAAGTCTTGAAAAACACCCATGAATAGACACACGATTTATGAAGGAAATGAATTATAAAGCAGTGGTGAAGGACATCTGGGTAGTTCAGTAGGCTAAGCATCCAACTCTTGATTTCAGCTCAGGTCATGATCTCATAGTTCATGGGTTCAAGTCCCACATCAGCCTCTGTGCTGACAGTGCAGATCCCGCTTGGGATTCTCTCTCTCCCTTACTTTTGGCCCCTACTCAACCTGTGCATGCTCTCTTTCTCTCTCTCTGAAAATAAATAAACTTTTTTTAAGAGTGAAAAATAAAACAATGGTGAAAGGCAAGTCTTTTCAAGAAATTACACTGAAAAAATTGGAAGTTTTTGTGAGAAAAAAAGAATTAATGCCAATTCTCTACCTTATATCATGTGCATAAAAGCTATTTCAGGTGACTTATAGATGTGTAACAATAAATCAACTAAACAATAGCAAGAGAGAATATTTTTAAGGTTTTGAATGTAAGCACATATTTTTAAATAGAGCACACACCCAAGAAACACTAACCATAAAGAAAAACGTGTTGCTTTGGAATACACTAAAATTAGGAACATCTTTTCATCAAAACACACTATTAAGAAAGCAAAAAGCAAAGGACATACTTGTAATGTATTTAACTGACAGATAACTCATCCAGAAAGCCTAAAGAACTCTTACCAATCAATAAAGAAAAATGTAGACAGATCAGGAGAAAACTGTGTAAAAGATTTGAACAGGTACTTCAAAAAGGGAAAATACAAAAAGGCCAACAAATAAGATGAAAAAGTGTTCAAAATAATTAGCAACCGGGAAAATGAAGAGCAAAATCACAATAAGACCCCACTCCTTATGTTCCAGAATAGATAACATTAAAAATTGTGGTAACACTGTGTTTTGGTCTGAATGTTAGCAAGTTACATACTGTGTCAGGAGTGCACACTGGCACAACCACTTTGGAAAGCAGAACGCATCAACTCTACATATGCATATTTCAGAATCTTATTTCGCTTTTAGGAATACACTTAAACATATGGTATAAACATGCATCCAAAGACAAGAACAAGAATGTTCAGAGGAGTATTGTTTGTAATTGTCCCAAAATGGAAACAACCTACTTATGCATCAGTCTGTGAGGAGATAAACACACGGTGACATATTCACACAAAGGGAGACCACACATCAATAAAAAGGAGCAACCATGTGAAACAACATTGATAAATTTTACAAGTAAATAAAATCTTGAAGAAATAGAAGCCACACTAGAAGAATATATTTATATATAAAGTTCAAAAACAGGCAAAATCCAATATACAGTGACAGAAATCAGGATTGTGATTGTCTCTGGAAAGGTCAGAGTAGTGATTGAGAAAAGATCCAAGGGGTAACTTTTGGGTTGCAGGCAATATTTCATTTCCTTGAGTATTGGTTCTATGAATGTTTTTACTTTGTGATACTTCATCAAACTGTACATGTATTATTTGAAACCTTCATACATTTATATCGTACTTCATTAAAGACTTATTTAAAATAAAACATGAATAAAGTAAAATAAATTTTAATTAGGACTTTTTTGAGAATGAGCCTTGTGAAGACCCTCCTTCTAAAGGAAGTATTTCCAGTAGCTCACTGAGGTAACAACAACAGAGTACAAAATTGGGCATCAGGGCACCTAGGTTCTAGTTCCTCTGCGGCATAAACTTCTTTTACTGGAACTGTCATGTAGCATGCCTTGTCTTCATGTCTCCTTTGGTAAAACAGGGTATTTAAGTTAATTTTTAACATTCCTCTGAATTCTAAAAGTCTCATGTTTCCAATGATTCCCCTAATTAGATGTATGCCAGTTGCTAAGCCATATGAGGCATACTCTTTCCTCCCAACCTAGTTACAGTAAAATCCAGATTATAGAGGGGGGGAATATTGTTAAGAAGAGCTTATTATATGATATGTTGGCAAAGGCTCATTTACAAAAGCACATGATATGTCTGAGACACATGAAATACAAAGATGATTTTTTTCTTCCTTCTTACATGACCTTTTAAAATCAGAAATATTATTTATAGGATGCCCTCCATGCTATTTATGTACAACACATTCCTGACCTTTGCAAATGCAAGGAGTGGAACTCTGAATGTGACTTTTAAAAATCAATTAATATAGACTACAAAGATATTTACCCATGTAGTTAAAGAGAAAAGTTTCTGGAAAAACTTTTTAAAGCAGCCAGATAAACAACCTCATAAATGAAAAAGGTCATGTTGACTGTAGAACAGGCTCCCTTTCTAATTCTTCTAAATAATCATTGCAGTCTGGCTGTTGTCTGATAAGAGAGTTAATTATCCCATATTTCATTTTTAAAAGCAACCTACGATCTCAATTAAATGCTCAAGATGGGGAAAAAGTGCCAGTTTTGTTATTTTCATCCGTTTTCTTTGTGACATGGACATGACAATTTGGTGAGAGAAAAATACTTCTCCTCCTCGGTCCCCTCTGAAGTCCATGCCCCCCACTTAGGTGCTCCTCTGAGCTCCAACTCTTGCGCAGCCTCACACAGTTGGAGGAGAGAGCTAATTAATTTCACTACTGTCATAAGTTTGCACAATGGGATTATTGTCTGCCACTGCCGTGTTCTGAAGACCGGGTCGTTACTCCTCAGACATAGAGTGACTTGCCCTTTCAAATCTTTGAGTCAGTATCTTGAGACCCAGTAATGGGTGTGAAATGAATTTTACACTTTGCCAACTTACCTCACACAGTTCCTTTTCAACCTACTTCCTCTAGAAATAATAAAAATAAAGAGATATTCAGAGAAGACTAGACTTTCAGCACCTGGCTAACCTCTCTCTCAGTTTGCAGGATGCAGAACATAAGCACATAGCCTGAAATCAAGAGACTGCAGCTCTTTTGTTTCTTATTCTTCATACAAATTCTCTGTTAAATTTCTGTTCTTCCCTTTTCTTCCTAATCCCATTTTTCTTTCCCTCCTCAGCATATCCTGTCAGAAATGTTTTCAGTCTTAGTATTGCAAAAATGAGCATGGCCACAAAAGACTTCTGCCACAGGTACTCCAGCTCAGTGAGCTCATGATCTGAGCCAAAACCAAAAGTCAGACGTTTAACTGACTGAGCCACCCAGGTGCTCCTGGAGAGCTATCTTAGATCAGCAAAGTGCTGTCTGACCCAGGGGACACACTTCGGATAGCCTCCACAAACTCTCAGTAATTATAATCTAAATATCCTCTTGCCAGAGTTGCTTCTTCCTATGTTTTTATTGATAAGCCCTCAGAGGGGCCCTTTAGCAGCTGGTCTACTAAGTTCTTATCAGTGAGAACAGATGATATGATGACATCCTGATACAACTTACTTCACTATTATATCAAAATAACTTTATTTTTTTAGATTTTTTAATGCCTATTTATTTTTGAAAGAGAGAGGGAGAGACAGAGTGTGAGTTGGGGAGGGACAGAGAGAGAGGGAGACACAGAATCCGAAGCAGGCTCCAGGCTATGAGCTGTCAGCACAGAACCCAATACAAGGCTTGAATTCACAAACCATGAGATTATGACCTGAGCCAAATTCAGACTCTCAACCAACTGAGCCACTAATGCACCCCCAAATGACTTTACCTCCAAACATAACCTCATTTTTTTGTCTTTGTCATAAACAGGTAGATTAAAACAACTTCATTTAAGTCACAAACAATTGGATTTAAAATCATATCAAGCCAATACACAACGATCTCACTCTTAATTTTCATGCTAATGAGAAATTAAAGCAGACTTTCTTGAAATACACAGACATCCACAGTTCCACAACCAATTGTATGATAAGAAAATGTTAACAAAATATCAAAAACACAAAGATAACTATAGGTGATGTAACTGGTTGTAATAAACTGGATTTTGATGTTTTGAAAAACAAGCCAGTTTTTGGTCAACATTATATTTTTGACAAGGACTATGACACTTATAGAAAAACTCTCAGGAAAAAATGGAAAACTATTGGTGGCCAAAACTTACACAGATCACTCAAGAATGTAAACCAATCCTTCCTCGCTGAAGCATGAAAAGTGAGTGAAGTCCAATCTTTTTACGTCCTTGAAGTCACCAGCTATATTGGTTCCCAGGATGTCAGTGTATGTGACAGGTTCCTGCTAAATCTGAAGTTGTTTTGAGATGCCAAGTTTTAGCAAGCAGATGTGGAATGAGAATAGATAAGTGAATCAGCATACAGACCAGGGTGAGGCTAAAACTATGCACAGGCACATGCCCACCAGTCAAAGATCATGACAATTACTCAAACATGGTTGATGGCTGGGTGGCCGATGGATATTGCTGTAGTAATGAGTACCAATCAACTATTTCAAGAATAAAAGGAGTTTAAGTAGCTGACCAGCACTGTGTGGGTTACAGTCTGAAATCAAATAGTGAGTATAATTCTGTCTTTAAGATCCCCACAGCCAACCCCATGGGTTTTCTTTCATCCCTGAAGATCTGTTTTATGTTACATAGGTACTGCCTGCGTTTGAGTTTCATCTTTTATTTCCATTTCTCATCCTCTGAGAGAGGCACTAATGAGCTATAAAAATAGCCAAGAAGCAGACAAAAAAGGGTGATAATGAAGGACAAGGATAATCTACAAACTAAAAAGTTACTCCCACAAAAATCAAGAGTTGGTTAATCATTCAGTAAAATGATGAGATTATCTCCAAAAATACGGTTTTGTTTTGCTTTCTTTAGTTTTAACATATTGAAGAATAGAAAGAATTCTTTAATGTCTTTACCCCCCAAAAGTCTCATGTTTTATAGAACTTTTATTTTGGTTTCTCTTACAAAGGAAAGTGCTACGTAAATTGCTGAGTCTAGCTTGCCTAAGGGATCTTGCATTGGTGAGCTATATTTTCTGATGGACCTAAATTGCCTTGGGATTAAAATGTGAAGGATATTGTGTACTAGACAGAAAACAACAACATTGCAAAGAGCTTAACTAAATTTCAACTGGAATATGGCAAAACCTGACAGGAGAATAAAAATTAGACTGGAAAAGGAATATTATTTTCAAGATCACATTGTATACTTAGCCAATATTGGGTACTGTCACATATCTTATCTCATTCAATCTTCATATCTCAATGAATTCATGTAATACTGAATGAATTCAATGAATCTAGTGGGCTCACTTCTGTTATTATCCTGATGCATATGATAATTTGAAACTGAGTAAGCCACCAATTTGCTGAGCATCACAATTAAGAAGTGTTAGAAAGAGAGATCTGACAGCAGAGCCATTCCTCCCTTGACTCCAGTTTATTCTCTCAGAATTAAGAACAACTAAGAGAGGAAGGAGTTGGGGAGGAGGCAGAAGCAAAGGCAAAGTGAATTTTCCTGTATATTTTAGTTATTTTGTCTAACAAAATAAATTGGAAATACTCTTTGCACAGTAAATTAGGTTTCATTAAAATTAACTTACAAAAACTAATAATCAGTTTTAAAAATGGGCCGAGGACTTGAATAAGTATTTCTTCAGAGAGGACATAAAGTGACCAACAGATACATGAAAAACACATAACATCACTAATTAACAGGGAAATGCAAATCAGAACCTCAATGCAATATCACACTTGTTAGGATGGCTATTATCAAGAAAAACAAAGGATAATGAGTATTGGTAAGGATGTGGAGAGATTTGAAGGTGTGCACACTGTTGGTGGGAAGCAAAATGATACAGCTGCTATGGAAAACACTATGAAAGTTTCTCAAAAAAAATTAATCAAATTACCATATGGCCCAGTAATCCCACTTCTGGGTATTTATCCAAAAAACAAAAATTGAAACAAAGACCTCAAAGGGATATTAGCGGTCCTATCTCATTGTAGCATTATTTACAATAGCCGAGATTCAGGAACAATCTAACAGTCCATTAACAGATGAATAAATAAAGGAAATATGCCATATTCATATAATAAAATACATACTGTTGTATATATTTAGCCTTAAAAAGAGTAATTAACCTTAAAAAAGAAGAAAACTCTGGAATATGGGACAGCATGGATGAAACTTTAAACATTATGTTAAGTAAAATTAGCTACAGAAAGACAAATACTGCATGACCCCACTTATAGAAGGTATCTAAACTAGTCAAGTTCATAGAGTCAAAGAATGGCACGGTGATTACCAGGGACTAGGAGAAGGGGAAATGAGGAGTTGCTAATCAACGAAAACAAAGTTTCAGTTAAGTATGTTGATAAACTCTAGAGATCTGATGTACAACATTGTACCCACAGTCAACAATAACGTATTGTTATGCTTAAATATTTGAGAGTAAATTTCATATGATGTTCTTACCATAATAAAATAAAATGTTTACATGCAGAAAAAAACTTTCTGAAAGTGGAAATTATATTAAGTTTTTGTTACACATCAGGAAGATTTGGTCATTTGTGTATATTAATAATAATTATTATTATTTGACTACTTTGTGAAGTATCTGCACAAAGTATTTGGTAATTAATGAGAAGACAGAAACTAGGTAATATCCATAAGTAAAGATCTTTCTTAAGATCCCCTGAGAATAACTAGATTACTCACTGTGTCATGGTACTGTCACGGATAGAACTTCCACAGAATTCTGCTGGCTTGCATTTTGGATAGGGCACTATAGTACTTCTTATCTTGTACTTCAGAAGCTCAGGTGATTCTCATAATAAAGGAGCTCAACATATAAGCGTATCAAGCAGGAAAATACTTTGTTTAGAGTCATATAAAAACAGTGTTTTATATCAATGAACCAGCACACATAAAGTTACCTGCCTTAACATAGAAATGAATGTCCTGTTCTCACCTGTCTCAATCCCACTCCAAATTTTAGTTATATAAATAATGTACTTATGTTAATTTAGCTGCCATTTAATGTAATGTAAAAGGCCAGCTAATTTGGTATCGTATTAGCCGAAGGCTAATGATTCAATCATTTTCATTTGAAATTCATTTCATTTGAATTCACTTGAACGCATTTTCACTTCTTCATTTATTTCATTTGATGCATGTTCATTTGAACAATCATATTCATTTGAATAGAAATATTATGTTCAACAGTGAGATCTGAAATCTTCTTTTGATCATGTACTCTTATCAATAAGAATATTTTAAATACATGTAAACACAAGTATATTTATAACATGCACATACAAATATTCATTTTCCAATGGCCTACCAAATTGTTTAACTCTCTAACCTAAACAAAAAAAATCAAAGCACAAACTCTAGAAGTTTTTCTGTAAGTAAACTAAAATTAAATGGATATTCTGCCTTCTGGGATTGTGATCCGGGCAACATGGCCACAGTATTGTCAATTGGTGTTTACCAGTGAAGCACCTTAAAGTGACATCTAACCATCAAAAGACAAGGTTAATATACAAGCCTTAAATCAAATTTTGTTTTATTTCACTCATACATGGGACAACTAAGAAGTATCAAATGTTTAAGAAGCACATTGAATATAAAAAGAAAATTTCGAACTTAAAAAAACTCAAGGAACAGAAGAGAACTGAAAAAATTTAATACTTCAGAGTCATTTAATAAGATAATGTATACATAGAACAGAATGTTTGTTCAGTGAATAAGAAAAAGATTATGAAAATAAAATGATGACCACAGAAATTAACATAAATCCAATAGTAAAATTGCCGGTAAAAAAGAAATGCAGTGTACCAAGTAATTATGGCTGTATACTTCTTGACTGATTAAATTTAAAAGATATGAGGAAAGATAAAATACACACATAAATGAAATAGTCCACCTTCTGATTTTAGAAATTCTAGAGAGCAAAAATAAAGAAAATGTGGACAATGAAACTATAAAAAAGATAATATAAGAGCATTTCCTAGAATTGAAAGACCCAAACCTTCATATCTAAACATCTACAACTATGCAGTATATTAGCCAAACATACAAACAAATCCCAAATAGAAGACTGAGCAGTGCTACATGTAAGTGATGAGTCACTAAATTCTTCTCCTGAAATCTTTATTACCATGTATTTTAACTAACTTAAATTTAAATAAAATTAAAAACAACTACAACAACAAAGAAAGACATATAATTGTAAAATTTCAATAATAAAAAGATTTGAAATGCTTCCAAAGAGAAAATAAAAGAGTTTATTTACAAAGGAACAAAAACTAGACTGATGTCAGACTTCTCATCAGCAATGAATATTATAAGACAATAAAGATAATTTTGTTCTGTATTCTTTTGTTGATGGATATTCAGATTATTTCTACATTTTTGGCTATTATGAATAATACTGCCATAAATACGGGAGTGAATATATATAACTCTTTGAGATTTTAATTGCTGGATTTTGTTGATTCAATTTTTAAATTTTTGAGGAATCACCAAGTCTTTTCCATAATAACTGCACCATTTTACATTTCCATCAACAGTACACAAGTGTCCAATCTCTGCACGTTGCTGACAACACTTATCATCCTTTTTCATAATAGCCATCATAACAGATGTGATGTAACATTGTGATTCTGATTAACTGTTTTTCGGTTGACTCCCCATTAAACGTTTTATCATAATCCTGTTGACCCTTGAAGAAATGTCTATTCAAGTCCTTTGTCCATTTTTAAATTGGGTTATTTACTTTCTTGTTATTGAGTTGTAGAAATTCTTATATATTTTGGATCTGAATCCCTTTTTGTATTTTTGCTTTTGTTGTTTGTGCTTTGATGTCACTTCCAAGAAATCATTTCCAAGACCAATGTCATGAAATTTTTCCCTGTTTTTTTTCCAGGAGCTTCACAGTTCCAAGCCTCATATTTAAAGCTTTAATCCATTCTGAGCTTATCTTTGTGTATGTTTCCAGTTTCATACTTTTGTATGTGGATATCCATTTTTCCTGGAACTATTTGTTAAAGAGACTGTCTTTCCTTTACTGTGTATTCTTGGCAGATTTGTCCAAGATAAGTTGACCATACACATGTGGGCTTATCTTTGGGTTCTCTATTTTGTTCCATTGAACTGTATGTCTGCTTTTATGTCAGTACCATATGATTTTGATTATTGTAGCTATGTAATATATTTCAAAATCAGGAAGTATGACACTTGCAGATTTGTTCTTTTACTCAAGATTGCTTTGATTAGTGGGGTCTTTGTGTTTCCATGTGAGTTTTAGTATAGTCTTTCTGGGTTTGTGAAGAATTCCATTGAGATTTTAATAGTGATTGCATTGAATCTGTATATCTTTTTGTGTAGTATGGACATTTTAACAGATTCTGTTTTGAATTTTTTTTATTACTGCTATTAAAAGCAGTCAAGTGTTAATACACAGTCTTTATAGAGGTCAATTTATTGTCTGTTTCTTCACATTTTATATGTTGATTTAGTTTTAAGTTTTGACTAGAATTTCATATTTTGGATTCAGAGAAAGCAAACTCATCATTACTAGTGTGTTTAGTGCCTACAATATGTTACCCCCTCTCTTGAGTCTTTTGTATACATCCTTATTTACTTCTCACAACTACTCTGTAAAGCTCATAATGTTATCTACATTGCATTAGTTTTATATTGATATTAAAAAGTGACTAAAAATCAGCCACTTACAACAACATACATTTATTATTTATTTCTATGGGTTAGAAATCCAGGCACAGCTTAGCTGCTTTAGGCTCTTGCCATACTGCTTATTCAGGTTCTGGCTACAGGTATGATCTCAATAAAGGTGTGACTGGAGAAGGATTTTCTAAGCTTCATGGGGTTGTTGGTAGAATTCATTTCCTTGGGTCTGCATGATAGTGATGCTTCAGTTTATTGCTGGCGACAGCCTTTAACTCCTAGAGGCTGCCCAGAGTTCCTCACTGCATGGGATTTTCCAAGATGGGCACTTACACATGGCAGCTTGCTTCTTCAGAGCCAGTGAAGGGCAGTCTCTCTAAGATGTCTGCCAGGAAGACAGTCTTGTGGTATATATTGTAAGGTAACCACAGTAATGACATCTCATTATCTTTCCCATATCCCATTGTTAGAAACATCCAAACTCAAAAGTGGAGATTATACAAATAATATAATGTATCCTTTACCAGAATGTAAGCAGTTTATGGGACGAACAGATATTTATATTTTCTGTTTTAGAAATAGCATCTGTTATGATCTAGCTGACTTGTGTCTGCCAAAAAACATCTTGAAATTCTAACCCGTTACTTGTGAATGTGACCTTACTTGGAAATAGTGTATTTGTAGATGTAATAAATTAGGATGAGGTCATTAGGTCAGGTTAGGCCCTGATCTAATACGACTGGTGTCCTTATAACATGAGATAAAGATGAAGCGAAGATCCAGATACAGAAGGAGAACACCACGTGACAACCGACATAGGCAGAAATTGGAGGAAAGCCAAGGAATACCAAGGATTGGTAGCCTCTACAACGAGTTAGGAAGAGTCACGGAAAAACTCTCCCCTCTGGGCTCCAGTGGGAACACGACCCTGCCAACACTTTGAATTTGGGCTTCTAGCCTCCGGAACCATAGGACAATACAGTTCTGTTGTTTTAAGCTACCAATTTTGTAGTACCTACAAAGTACTTTGTGGCCCCCTAGGAAACTAATTTAGGATTTAACTCATTGATTGTCTTACACGTGCGAAGCAGTGAACTAATATATTTTGAAGAAATTAAAATCCATTGCACCTATTGGCCAAACACAAAATATTTTATCTTGTATCTCAATGAATCTAAAATGACACTGATTGTATGATACATCATTATCTTTTGTAGCATTTATTAAAATAACTAATACTACAAATTACATTATGATATGTTTTCCTTTCACTTAGAAATGTTTTTTTTAATGTTTTACTTATTTTTGATACAGAGAGAGACAGAGCATGAGAGGAGGAGGGGCAGAGAGAGAAGGAGACACAGAACCGGAAGCAAGCTCCAGGCTCTGAGCTGACTGTCAGCACAGAGCCCGACGGGAGCCTCCAACCCACGAACGTGAGATCTGACCTGAGCCGAAGTTGGAGGCTTAACTGACTGAGCCACCCAGGCGCCCCTAGAAATGTTTTTCACATCATACTTTCTGAAATGCCTCTTTCATCACACCAGTCCTTCTTTACTTTCAAATTTTTAAAAATTTTAAATTTTAAATTTGAAGACTTTAACAATTTATCATGCCTTCAATTGCATCACTGTGAAAGATGTAATCATTGAGAACACAGTTTGGTAACAAAACATGAAACAACTTTATCTTCTTGTGAGTCTCTACTTTTGTGAGTTTCCACAAAGTGCATGTATTTACTTTCAAAGAAAATAATGTAATTGTGATTACTGCTGCAATGACAAATATTTATTTCATCAATATAAAAAATTAGGCCTCATTGTTCTGTATCTGTTGCTTTTCTTTATGGTTTTTAGGGGGGAAAATGTCAAATCATAGGTTAATATATTTCAGACACTTGAAATCACAAACTCGAAACATGTAGTATCAGCAATGCACATAACTCCAATGACAATATGTACAATTATGACTAAATTCATGTACACCCAATGACAGCCACTCTGTGACAAATGGAGCATCTCTACAACAGTGGCTAGTAGACTCTACAGATTGTAAACTGCATCCCAGTTTCAGACGTGTGGAACTATGAAACAAACATGTCATAAAACAAAATAAAGTAATAGGGGTAATGATGTGAGAGCTGCCATAGTCCTCTTCAGCACTGAAATAAAACGAACTCTTACGGAAAACAGAGAAGAAATCAAATCTTAATTTAAATATCATATAGGTATGACTTTAATTGTATACCTGCTTATTTAAGTTTGCTGTATCTTTTTCCTGAAAGCTATATATTCCCATTTTATAGATTCTCCCCAAAAAATATTGTGGGAAAGGAAAAATCATTTTCCCTCTATCCTTCTAGGTACTTGGCTGAGATGGATCTGTAATAAAAAGGCAAATTAACAGGAGAAAAGCAAACAAAAGTTTAAGAGCATTTATACCTCCTGTGTACATCAGAAAAACTGAGTAACTCCTTGAAATGACCCAAGCCCCCACCTTAAGCACCATCTCCAGCTAAAAACCAGAGATGTTGGGGGTAGGTTGGGTTGGTGGGGGGGAGATATGGTAGGCTACCAGGAAAAGCACAATAAACCAGGGTAAGGTTGTTATGTGTTAAGTCATTGCTTTCTTCCTTGATAAGAGTTTCCTGAGACTTAGAGGCATCCTCCTATTTCTGAAATACAGAGAAAGACACCCTTATAAGTGGTGATCTTCCTTGTAAATGTGATTTACAAAAGGGTAAGTTCCACTTCTCTTGTGTCTCCTGTTTTTTAAAAATAATCAGCCTAAAAATAATCATTTTCCAAAGAGGCAGATTTGAAGTGATATGTTCTGCTTCCTTTCAATTAGAAAATTGTTATAAAGGGGCACTAAATTTATCAATCAGTTAAGCGTCCAACTTTGGAACAGGTCCCGTGATCTCATGGTTTGTGAGTTTGAGCCCCACACATCGGACTCTGTGCTGACAGCTCAGAGCCTGGAGCCTACTTTGGGTTCGGGGTCTCCCTCTCTCTCTGCCCCTCCCTGCTCTCTTACTCTTTCTGTCTCTCTCTCTTAAATAAATAAATAAACATTAAAAAAAAAAGAAAAGAAAATTGTTATAAAAGGATGCAGCAATTAAGGGGACATTTCTTTGAAACAGAGAAAGAAGAAAGGAAGGAAAGAAGGAAGGGAGAAAAGGGGGTGGGCAGGAAGAAAGACAGAGAGAAACAGGGAAGGAGGGAGAGAGCTAGGAGAGAGCGAGGGAATAGGCACATTGTCATCCCCATTTTCCAGTTAGGGAAACAAAGCAATGACAGTTATACAGCTTTTCCAGAGACTAATGACTTGAGAGGCACAGAGCCAAGATTTGCACTCAAGCAAAGTGGCTTCAGAGTTCCCTTTCTTGGACCTCTATGCCAATTTGCCTCTCACTAGGGAAGGAGAGAGGAGGGTGGCACTCGTGTATTAATATCTAAGAAATGGTCCTTATAAAAATTCTGTCTACATTTATCCAAAGGATAACAGGTTATTTCTATACTATTTTTTACCAATAATTATTATTCTAACATGAGTAGCAAAAAGAAATATCAACCATTACCAAACTAATTCAAATGAGGCTTCATGGCACTGTTTCTTTGCTTTTCTCCATAACATTTAGTTTTAATATCAAATCATAATTAGGTATTTTGATTATGCAGTTATGATTAATGCCAAACCCTAGAAACAATGCTTATAATTATTGAAACTGTGATTTTAATGTTTTAAATACTGAGCAACTAGACAGATATTAACACTCTTAGTTCCTTATCTAAAAATGACTTAAGGGTGATTTTGCCATTTTTATTCTATTGAACTTTAAAAAAATTTTTTTTAATGTTTATTTTTGAGAGAGAGAGAGAGAGCGTGCATGTGCAAGTGATGGAGGGGCAGAGAGAGGAAGACACAGAATTCGAAGTAGGCCCCAGGTTTTCAAGCTGTCAGCACAGAGCCTGACGCAGGGCTCAAACTCACACCAGGAGATCATGACATGGGCTGAAGTCAGACATTTAACCGACTGAGCCACTCAGGCACTTCTATTCTGTTGAATCTTAACATTGTAGTCATTCACTCCTTCATTGGACCAACATTCATTGAAACTCTATGTGCCAGACATTGTGCCATGTGATAAGCTAATAACAGGAAACAACACAACCAGAATGTCTGCCTTAAAATAGCCCACAATCTCATCTAGCAGTGAAGACAGGCTGAAAATGCCACATGTAAGTACTTAGGTACTTCCAAAGGCAATGGTTTTAAACATTCACCTTTGCAGAATGTAGACTCACAAAAGTAATACTAAAAAACACTAAAAGAATCAAGTTTCTCAATGAAGCATTAAACAGATAGCCATCACAAGTGCCATGTCTTAGTTTTGATATTCTGGCAACCCTAAAGATACTGAATAATATCTGCTAGTGATTTCAAAGTAAGAAAAACTGTTCTTGTTAAAGGAGCTTCCATAAATAGCTAAACTGCCTCCTCAAATCGACAATACCAAAAACTCTCTGTAAGATTACATTATTTTGTTATTGGATCCTACGAAACACTATGATTTCTAAAAAAAGAAATTTATTAATTAGAGCCAGATCACTTTTATACTACCTGCCACTAATATTCTTAGACTATTTGAATTTTAAGAATTTTAATGAGATAAACTCATTTAATGATAATTTTAATGAGAAAAACTCCTTAAAGGAATCTGGGAGCTTTTGCTAATGGGAGAGAGGGAGAAGACCAGCAAGGAGAAGGGACAAAGATCTAGATGTGAATGTAGAGAAAACGGTGTAAGAGGAGAATCTGCCACCCCAAAATATGTCTCTTTCACAAAAGGCTTATTTTAGGGTGATTATTTTTTAAGAAACAGCAGACAGGAAAAGTTTTGACAGCTAAGTAGAAGTTACTGTTTGGTAAGAGACATTTACATTTATTAGAGAAATCTCCATTTGGAAGGGTGTCTTCCTCTCTGTACCAGGAAGAAGAGGATGCCTCCAAGTCTCAAGAAACTCTTATCAAGGAAGAAGGCAATGACTTAATGCATAGCAACCTCACCCTGGTTTATTGTGCTTTTTCTGGTAGCCTTCCCATATTTGGTCTCCCCTCCCCCCACCAACCAAAACTACCCCCAATATCTCAAGCTTTTAGCTGGAGATGGTGCTTAAGGTGGTGGTGTGGGTCATTTCAGGAAGTTAGTTCATTTTCTTAGGTATCTCCCATGTATACAGGAGGTATACATGTTGTCAAATTTGTTTGCTTTTCTCCTATTAATCTTTTTTTTAACTTAAAAAAAATTTTTTTTTGAGCAGAGGAGATTCAGATAGAAGGAGAGACACAGAATCCAAAGCAAGCTCCATGCTCTGAGCTGTCAGCACAGAGCCCAATGTGGGGCTTGAATTCACAAACTGTGAGATCATGACCTGAGCCGAAGTCAGATGGTTGATCAACTAAACTACCCAGGGGCTCCAATCTGTCTTTTTATTACAGATCAGTCTCAGCCAAGAACCTAAAAAGATACAGACAGAATGATTTTTTTTCTTCAAGTACAAAGATGTCAGATATTCAATTTAAGCTTTTATATGCTGCAAAGACTTTTAATTTCCCAAACCTTTATTAATACTGCTACATATTCAGAGACTTGTCGCGAGTGTGTATATGTGTGTATGGATGAGTGTATGTAATTGTTGAGAGAGGAAAATGTTATTCTATCCATCAAAGATTCTTCTGGCTGATCTAAAAATTAAATTGACAGGAGACATATGAACAGAAGAAAATCTAATTTTGTCTATACAGGAATCACACATATACTAGAGGTTCAAATATAGCAACTTAAAATGAGGTATATGGGCCATCTGAGCTAAACAATGGGATAGGAGCCTGGGGCTTCAAAGGAAGGAGGGCAACTCACAGGCAATGAGAGGAGCAGATGTTTGGTAACTAAGTGTTTGCCCTGTCATACAGATGGGTCACCCAGATAAAATTTATCTCTGGTAATAACTCTAATTCTGGGAAATAACTCCAACTTAGCTTCTTCTAGGTTTGTTAAAGGAGGGAAAAAAGTTTCTCTTAAGCCCAGAGGGTCATGATTGGGTTTGGTTCAAAATAGTCCACAAAATGTCCCTCAAGTGGCACATTTTGGGGAAATTTGTTCTGAACCCCTTTAAAATCAAAAAAGGTCTGAGTTTCATGTTTAGATCGACTCCAGGAGAAATAAAGGAAGTAATATTACCTACGTAATGGAAAGCAAGACTCCAGTGGAGATAAAATCTCAGAGCCTCATATGCTAGGGAAATGAACTGCACCACACAAACACTTCTCCCTCCCTCCCTCCCTGCCCTTCTCAGCCTCCACTCCCAGAAATTTATAGCAATTAAACACTGACCTTTTTCAAAGAAATGGATTCAAATCAACTTTATCTGGATCCAATCTAACTCTTCAGGATTTTAGTGACACAGGAATGCTTGAAGAGAATAAAAATACAGTAAAACCTTGGTTTACAAGCATAATTCATTCCCAAAACATGTTTGTAATCCAAAGCACTTGTATAGCAAAGCAAATTTCAAGGGGGTGCCTGGGTGGCTCAGTTGGTTAAGCATCCGACTTTGACCTCAGTCATAATCTCACCTTTCCCGAGTTAGATCCCCAAGTCAGACTCTTTGCAGACAGCTCAGACATTGGAGCCTGCTTCAGATTCTGTGCCTCCCTTTCTCTCTGCCCCTCCCTTCATGCTCCATCTGTCTGTCTGCCTGTCTCTCTCTCTCTTTCAAAAATAAATCAACTCTAAAAATAAAAAAGAACCATTGGCTCAGTTGTGATCATGTGATGTTTGGCATCATGTACTACTCATTGCAAGACATCATTCTTTGATTAAGTTAAAATTTATTGGAAATGTTTGCTTGTCTTGAGCAACACTTGCAGAATAAGTGCTTCACAATCCAAAGTTTTACTATAGTAGTAAAGAATAGTTGAAAGTAGGGGTTGCTATTTAATCCTCAGAGATGTATAAGATTACTCTTCGCTATGTTATAGGCAAGGAAATTAAGACTTAGAAAGTTTCAATAATGTCACACAACTAGGAAGAGGAAAAGAGGAATTTTATCTCAGCTGGGTTCCAAAACCTGTGTGTTTAACTCAGCTTAGTCTAAACAAGAAAAGACTGAGAATAACAAAAAGTTTTCCTAAAGTTTTTATGATTTTTTTAATATAAAATGGCATCAGTAAACTAAAAGAACAAATCTTCCTTCCTATTTAGAGGTAGATCTAATAAGAATTAGTGAGCATTTCAGAGAGGAGTCTCATCCCCATATAAGTGATTTCAGCACTAGAAGTGTCCAACAGTAGAACTGCTAGGACATAACGGGAGAAGTTGAATGATAATACGACAAAAACACAATGGGAGATATGAGAGATGGTTTTTTAATGGGGGTCGTGTAGGGGTGCTGATGATGTCCAGGTTCCATTAAAGCCTAAGATTCTATGAACTAAAAATCTTCATACAGACTAAAATTTTCTTATCTTCCCCCCCCCCCACTTTTGTAAAGGAAGACTGGAGTTCTTAGACTATTAAAAATTGGGTGGTAACCCAGATTTCAACTTCTGATTTTCTCCAATGGTTTTATTGAAATCCTATTTCATTTTAACTTGAGCAGGGAACAATTTGTGATGCATAATATACTCAAATATTTTTTACATAAACTATTGCAAAGCAAGATGGCCCCATCACTGAATGTGTTCAATTTTGCATTTGTCCTTAGAATTTCAGAAAACATTCTCTGTGAGTTTTGGAAAAGAATCAAATGCCTAAGTATCCAATAGAAATTTTATCTGTCCTTATGGTATAAGAATTCTTCTTAACTAACTACATCATGTGCAGTTGAAGGTGGCCCTAAAATTAATGAAGCATGGGATAGTTCCTGGAAGAAATCCCAGTCTCTCTTGGATTGTCGTAGAGAAACATAAAATTTTGCTCAACCATAAAATGATTATGCATAGATTCAACCTACTTAGACTTTCTTCTCAACCAAAATAAAAACATTAAGGGAAATTTTCAGGATCGTTAAAAGTAATGAGAAGGAGGATAGGGCCGTGATTTACTTTAAAATATATTTTTTCACCACTTTTAGTAATTTTTGAATCAAGAAGAGTCATACACTGAAGGCTCTTTGTATGTCTTTCTGGCAAAGTGACAACGTACATCCATATATGTGCATGTGTGCATATGTGCATGCATATGTATATTCCTCTTTATTGTGGATTCTATTAGCATTTAACACCTTTTCTGCTTTTTGCCTTTTATAAGCAGATCATAAATCTCAATGATGGATATGGAATTGAGGTCACTCTTGCTGCTCTGTGTAGCAAAGTCAACCATACCCTAAGGGTCAGCTAATGCTGTTCTTCATGGCTTGTTCAGGAGAACTTTGAAATTAGATATCCATCTTTCTGGAATGCCAGCATTTTAGGCATAAAGTCTTACTATTTCATCACTGGCAAAGATAAAGCCCTGGGAATGTTATGTTTTTTTGCTAAGTATAGTAAACTTTTCATGGTCTACTGCATTTTTATGTGCCATCTTCTCATAATAATATTTTCTGTAGGTCATCAATTCACTGCCTTCTGTAAATATTCAGAGAATAGCTGTCAGCAGTCAACTGAGTCAATTGAAGTTTCTGATTAATGGGGAAAGTTGAGTCATCCATGACTTGGTCTATTCATCTTTTCCTGTTGTGCTAATAGAAAAGAAAAATAGCTTTAATACTGGATTCTTTTTGCTAAAATTATTGCCATATTTTTTGGTTGATTTGTGGACCTTAAATTATCTGATGTCAATTTAACTATATATCTAACATTTAAAATTTGTTGATCATTTAATAAACATTTAATTGTTTATTAATCATTTAATAAACATTTAACAGCTTAAAATGGTTTATGGTGTTTAGCCCTCATTACATTCTAGGAAAAAGATAGCTGTATTATTTTAACCCACTTTACAAATGAGAAAAATGAGATATAGTTTAACTCTAAACTTACTCTGAGTCACATAGCTAGAAAGTAACAGAACACTTGTCATATACGAGTACTTTCATAGTACTTTTCCTAGCAAACTGTGAATTTCAAAGCCAACTTCTTACTTATTAGTAAGAAAAAAATCAGATATCAACAGCAATGAATAATGATATACATACCTGCAACTTTTGACAAGGCTAATTATTAAGACCACATAGTCACAAGGAAAATATTCACATCAATGTCAATTTTTTAAGCGTGGGATTTAAAATGGTGTGTGCAATGCAAACGTAACTGCACAAAGTAGGTATTCATATAGAAAAGAACTGGAAGAGAATATTAATAAGCAAAACTATATGAGCAACATTATTTTGATGACTTTAGTTTTTTGAAATTTCTTTTAATATTTTTACCGCATTATTCATACAATGAAAATTATTCATGTTAAAATTAGTCAAATGCACCCCTCAAAATGAAATACTTAGATACATACGTATCAAAATATGTATAGGATCTATATGGAGAAAACTACAAAATTCTGATGAAAGAAATCATAGAAAACTAAATAAATGGAGAAATATTCCAGGTTCATTGACAGAAAACTTCAATATTGCCAAAATGTCGGTTCTTCCTAACTTGAAATATAGATTTGATGCAATCCCAATCAAATCCCAGCAGGTGATTTTGTGGATACAAATGGATTCTAAAGTTTATAGAGAAAGGCAAAATGCTCAGAATAGACGTACACAATATTAAAAGAGAAGAGCAAAATTGGGGGGCTGACACTACTTGGCTTCAAGATGAACAATAAAAGAGTAATCCAAGAATGTGGTATTGGTGAAATAATACAATGGGAGAGAATAGAAAACTCAAAAATAGACCCATATAACTATAGCCAACTAATCTTTGACAAAGGCAAAGGCAATACAATAGATAAAATGTAGTCTTTTCAACAAATAGAGCTGGAACTGGACATGAACATTCAAAAAAAATCTAGACACAGATTTCATACCCCTCACAAAAATTAACTGAAAGTGAATCACAGACCTAAATGCAAAGTGCAAAACTATACAATTCCTAAAAGATAACATAAGAGAAAAATCTAAATGACCTTGAGTTTGGCAAAGATATTTTAGGTACTACACCAAAAGCATGATTCATGAAAGGAAAAATAGATAAGCTGGACTTCATTAAAAGAAAACTTTCTGTTCTGTAAGAAACACTGTTAAGAGAATGACACAAGAAACACGCTGGGAGAAAATATTTGCAAAAGACATATCACATGAAGAACTGCCATCCAAAAAACAAAAAGAACTAAAACTCAACAATAAGAATACAAACAGCCTAATTTAAAAATAGGGGAAATTCCTGAAGAGAAACTGCAACAAAGAAGATATACAGATGGCAAATAAGCATATGAAAAAATGTTCCACATCAAATACCATCAGGGAAATTCAGATTAAAACAAAAGTGAAGGCACCTGAGTGGCTCAGTCAGTTAAGCCTCTGACCCTTGATTTCTGCTCAGGTCATTATCTCATGGTTCCTGAGTTCAAGCCCCACACTGGGCTCTGCGCTGACAGCACAGAGTCTGCTTGGGATCCTCTCTCTCCCTCTCTCTCTCTCTCTCTGTGCCTCTATCTCTCTCTCCAAATAATTAAATAAACACTAAAAAATATATTTTTAAGCGAGATGCCACTACACACCTATTAGAACGGCCAAATTCCAGAACACTGACAACAACAAATGCTGGTGAGGATGTGGAGCTACAGGAACTATCATTCATTGCTGGTGGGAATATAAAATAGTTCAACCACTTTAGAAGACAGTTTGGCCATCTAAGCACATTCTTACCACACAATCCAGCAATTTAATTTCCTTGGTTATTTGCTTACAGGAATTAAACACTCATGTTGACACAAAAACCTGTATATGGGTGTGTATAGCAGTTTTATTCATAAGTGCCAAAATTTGGAAGCAGGCAAGATGTTCTTCAGTAGGCAAATGAATTAACTGGTGTAGATCCAGACAATGGAATATTATTCAGGACTAAAAAGATATGAGCTATCAAAACATGAAAAGACATGGAAGAAACCTAAAGGCTTATTACTAAGTGATAGAAGCCAATCTGAAAAGACTACATACTATATGATTCAAACTACATGACGTTCTGGAAAAGCAAGATTCTGGGGACAGTTAAAAGATCAGTGATTGCCAGGTGTTAGAGGAGAGGGAAGAATGAATAAACAACACAGAGAATTTTCAGAGCAGTTGAATTACTTTGTATGATACTATAATGGTAGGTTCATGTAACTCTAAGTTTGTTCAAACTCATAGAATGTATAAGACTAAGAATGAACCCCATTTCAACTATGAACTCTGGGAGATAATTATGTGTCAATATATGTCCATTAATTGTAGTAAATGTACCACTCTGGTAGGGGATGTTCATAATTGGGGAGGTTATGCATATGAGGGGGCAGAGGGTACATGGGAAATCTCTATACCTCCTACTCAAGTTTTCTGTAAACATACAAGGGCTTTAAAAAATAAAATTTCTAGGGGCACCTGTGTGGCTCAGTCCATTAAGCATGAGTTCAAGCCCCACATGGGCTCTGGGCTGACAGTTCAGAGCCTGGAGCCTGCTTCAGCTTCTCTCAGTCTCTCTCTGTCCCCCTCTCCCACTTGTGCATGGTCTCTCTCCCTCTCTGTCTCTCAAATGTAAATAATAAAATTTTTTTAAATTACTAGAGTAAAAATCATAATGTTTTATAGTTGGTATCACATGATTCAAATTGTTATATATTTCAAATGTTTTTTCAAATTCAAATGTTTTTATATATACACATTATATTTATATTTCATATATTTACATATATCTTCAAATGTTTTATGTATATATTTTATACATTTATATATATGTGTGTGTATACCCACCACACTATTAACTGAATTATGTCCTCCCTCAAATTTGTATGTTGAAGTCCTAACCCAATAGGATGACATTTGGAGATAAGACATTTGGAAGGCAGTCAGTGTAAAATGAGATCATGAGGGTAATCCCTCATGATGGGATTAGTGGGTTTATAGGAAGAGGAAGACAGAAAGAGATTGCTTTCTCCACCATTACAGGGCACAGTGAGAAGGCAGCCATCTACAAGCCAAGAAGAGAATTTTCACCAGAACCAAAAAGACTGACACATTGATCTTATACTTCCCAGCCTCCAGAGCTATGGTAAATAAATGTCTTAAATGTCTGTTATTTAATGCATTCCATCTAAAGTATTTTGTTAGAGCAGCCTGAACAAATACTAAACACACACACACACACACACACACACACCTTTTGAAAGGACACAAAAAAAATGTTAAGGGTAACTATTTCTGAGAAGTGTTAATGGGAATTTGGGAAGAAGGAAAGAGATCTTTACATTCCATTTTATGTCAATCTTGTGTGATGTTTGAAATTTTAATAAAGTGAGTGTATCCTTTTTATTTTAAAACTCAAAGAAAATCAAATGTATTAATGAAAGGATAATGACTATCTTCTTGAGTATCTACAATGTGCTATTAACAACTTAAAACTTTTGACATATAGTAAGTATTCAAAAACTATTTCTGGACTGAATAGAAGTATGTTGTTTTGAATAGAAATATGTTTTGATATAGTGACTTAGACTGATACAGCATTTCTGATGATTTTTTAGTACATACCTTATACATTGTATGCTGTATTCCTGTTGGCAAAACACATCTCAAGAAACATCCTGTCACTCTCTCACTTAACAGAATCAGACTACCTTTGCAGAAGAATGCCACAGTAAGACCAATGAGCTCCAGGATACAGAAAGATAGTTAAAAGAAAGGCAGCCCTGTTGGAAGAAAATAATGTTGGTTCAAGTTATGCCACAAAAGGATTCTCTCATTGTATAATTTCACATATATGGCCACATATGACTCGATGCAAACAGTATTTCTTGACTAAAAATAAGAAAAAGGAAGAGAAAAAAGGTATGACTAGAATTTACATATACATGAATATGTGAGCAAGAGTACATTATATAAAAACCAAAAAGTCCTCAACAAATACAACTGTAAACATTTCAAATTCAGAGGTACATGGCCACTGAGCAAACGAATCTGGCAAAAAGATTTCTGGTTGCACACTGCGATGGACAAAGCTCAAAGGCACAGAGATCAATCAACTTGTCATAGTCACTATGTCTTTCCAAGCTGTCCAGGTTCTTTGTGGTTGAAGCAATGACGATTTCTTGACAGGAATATGTCTGCCTCATTTTCCTCACAAAAATACCTAATAACTTTTCTCAAAATAAGCCAGCTCTGTTTTCTCTTTTTCTTTTTATGTTTTTTTTTTTAATTTATTTTTGAGAGCCAGAGAGAGGCAGCAGGAGCAGGGGAGGGTCAGAGAGAGGAGAACAGAATGTGAGGCAGGCTCCAGGCTCTGAGCTAGCTGTCAGCACAGAGCCTGGCGTGGGGCTTGAACCCACAAACCATGAGACCATGACCTGAGCCGAAGCCAGATGCTTAACTGACTGAGCCACCCAGGCATCCCTAGCCATCTCTGTTTTCTAGATTGGTAAATATAGGGAAAAGATTTGATACCAGTATAAACCTTGTTAAGCTTACAAAGTGTCTTCATGAACACCTTCCCATTTAGTGATTACAACAACCTCTTGATGAAGTTTGTGATAGACCAAAAAATCGGATCTAAAGGGCATTAAGTGATGCCATTTTTGCATGACAAGGGAGTGGCAGAGCTGTGATATAAATGTCGGTATGTTGACTTCAGGCCCAGCCTTTTAAAACTGTTATGTTGGGAATTCCATAATGGTTTTAGAAAACTAAAGGATAAAAATACTCCAGGAAGAGAAGTATTTCCTGGGTTGTTCACTGTTACATTCCTTAAGTTCTTAACAGCTGGCCAACTGAAGCTGTAAAGAGCTTTATCTTAGTCTACAAAAAGCAAATTTTCATCTTTTTTCCGCTATAGACTATATGCGCTTGGTAATTAGAAACTTCATATTTGAGCCAATTAACCCAATAAAAACCATTTCAGCATTAGTTTAAAGTTTAGAAACCACAGGACAGAGTACTAACATCATTTTGCATGCTTAAAGGTTCATAGAATTGACTTTAAATGACCCAAATTAATCTCCTAGCACGTAGAGATCTAGGAAAGCTCATTAGAGCAGGCACGTATAACAGTTACTGAAGCAACATTTTTTAATAGCTGAAACTTATATGATTACAAGTCACTTTCTTTTATTAAAATGACCAATTAGAAGGCAGTAGTCTATTTTATCAAGATGGAAACATAGGCTGGATTTTTCCTTTTTAATGAAAAAGACAAGATAGTGCTTAAATTTGAGCTCAATGGTCTGCAAATCCCCACCTTCATTTTGTAGCACTAAATTTTGGCCAAGAAAGGATAGATGCATTTGTAAAAACTGGTTTCACTCTCTTCATGCAACCAGAAGTCCTGGGGAGAATGAGCAATAATAGCAGCTCTCCAAAAAAGACTGAATAACACGACATTTTCTCTTTAATTTTTACATTTTTGGTGAGAAATGTGAGATTGGAATAAAAGCCAAAAGCTTAAAGTGAACTTTACAACTCTACAATGACAGTTGGGTTCTGACTTGAGGAAACAAACGCTGAGACAGAGACCAGAGTACAGAAAGTTTGCTGGGAAGTGACATCTGTGAAAGCAAAAGAGAAGAGGTAGGATCAGGCTGTGAGCAGCAAGGTAGATCTAACAACATGTCTGCCTGCCCCTGGGGGCACACTAGAGCAAAAAGCATCTACTAAAGGAATCACGTTCGGATAGAAATGGCTTGGCCCTTGCTCTATCATGGACTACCTCATCTCAAGAATGGTATGCCCTTGACTCAAAAACTAAGATGGAACCAATGGGGTTAATAGCAGGAGGCTATCAGCTAGCCAACCTCCTTTCTTTTTTTTTTTTTCTCTCTTTTTTCCCTTTGGCAAAAATATTTTCTTCAGAAGATAGTTTCTGCCAGAATCTGTATGAACACTCCTAAGTAAGTTTTAGAATGATCAATTTTTTAGAGCAAGCAAGAGAGTACTAATAGGGGAGAGGGGCTGGAGGAGAAAGAGAGAGACAGACAGACACAGACAGAGAATCTTAAGCAGGTTCTGTGCTT
Source organism: Helogale parvula (assembly GCA_004023845.1). Classification (NCBI taxonomy): domain Eukaryota; kingdom Metazoa; phylum Chordata; class Mammalia; order Carnivora; family Herpestidae; genus Helogale; species Helogale parvula. The sequence continues at coordinate 300,757 of PJEM01000550.1, forward strand.
GGTGCAGGCTCCAACATGGGGCTCTATCCCACGACCCCGGCACCCTGACCTGAGCCAAAATCAAGAGTCAGACACTCAACCAACCAAGTCACCCAGGCCTCCCTAGAATGATAGATTTTGACCAACATAGCACTCATTTGAAAGTTTTTGTTGTTTGGAAATTGGATATGTTGGCCAACCTCCTTTCTTGAAGGGGTACCTGTGTGACACACCTCTATGTTTGTCACACATAGTTTACATCTTTATTGGTTATACAGATGGATATGGACATGTTATGCTTGATGCTGGTTATACGTTTCTTATCTGAAATGTACAAGGACAAAAGTCTCCATGAATTGAAGAGAGAAAAGTGTTTATTCAGTTCATCATGAGAAATCTCTTAGTTTTCTTATCATCATAAAACATTACAAGCATACCATAAAATGTATCTTATTCTAAATATGGCAAACTGCTTAAAAATCAAAACATCACAGAGAAAATGAGTTAAAATGTATATATTTAGGACTATGCCTAAATATACTCAATAAGTTATAGACAAAGTTAGAGTTAAGCCAATCTAAAAAATTACACAGTTAAAAGACTTGTGGGATAAGAGAGCTGACCCATCTGAAAGTCCAACCACATTGCGTGGCATTTAACAATTTCACACACTGTGTGGGTGACCCTGTTCAATGCACAGGAAAGGATAAAGCAACTTTATCAAACAATCCTCTGACACAGATATCATTCTGGTATTGGTCACTGGCAATCGCAAAGGACTCTATAGAAGTCATTTCTCAGATGCTTTGGTATAGTTTGTTTATACAATACAAATTATTAAATGTATAAAATAACAATCATTACACTCAGTGGCTATCTAATGAACTAATTTGAAAAGAAATTTTAGTAAATGATATTTCAAGATGAAAACTCATCAGGTTCTTACTGGGAAGCTAAAAAAATCTCTAAATCTAAGCATTAATCAAGAAAGAATTAAAGAGGGCAACAAAAAAGTAAATGACTATCAGGAAAATTCAGGGGCAAGAGAAACATTGTTTGGGATTAGGTTATGTAGAAATATCTAAGGAAAGTTAAGGATGTGGATTCTAGCACACACCAGTGGAATCCAGCCGAGGATAGAGTTTAAGTGTGGTAAAACTTGGAAATCAGCATCATCCATGTTTCCTTTCTTTGTCCTTCATTGTGATCCCTTCTTCTGACTATCCCACCACCCCAGACAATTAGTGTCTGCATGTACTCACTGCAACATCCTATTTACTCAAATCAGAACCATCCACCTCTTCCTTAACAAAACCCTCTCCCATTTATTGTTTCCGTGACTTGACACACTAGCTGCATACCAGTGTACACAAAGGAACAACTAGCTGTTTGGTAGCAGAAAAGCCTATTATAAGGTCTCCTTCAACTGTAAGTACCTAGACTGAGGACATCATATGACAGTTGCTGGCAATACTCTGGGGCTAAGAACGCACTTTCCAGGTAAGTCCATAATAGAGTAATATCTGAAACATCTTTTCACAGTTGGCCCTGACACCGGGTTACCCATGCTACTTATACCTCAATAAAGTGCAAAATGATTACACATCCCTTCCACACTTATAGTTCTAATATATTAACATTACAATATATTAGATGGAACAAGTGTTTGAAACAAGAAGACCCACTGAAATGAGATTAGCAGTATATTTGAAAATTTTTTTTTCTTGGGGTTCCTGGCTGGCTCAGCCAGTAGAGCATGCGACTCTTGATCTCAGGGTTGTGAGTTCAAGCCCTGCTTTGGGTGTGGCACCAACACTCACACATAAAGAAAAGAG
>PJEM01000550.1:302670-341498 GCA_004023845.1 Helogale parvula
AAAAGAAAGGAAAGGAAAGGAAAGGAAAGGAAAGGAAAGGAAAGGAAAGGAAAGGAAAGGAAAGGAAAGGAAAGGAAAGGAAAGGAAAGGAAAGGAAAGGAAAGGAAAGGAAAGGAAAACTTTTCTTGGTTCGTTATTGTGCCTAGGGTTAGGCACACTGGAATAAACTTAATTTAAGCAGATGATGTCTATGACTCTTTGAAGAGAAAAAGATACCAATACTTTGCACCCCGACACACAAATACTATCTTTATAATCTTCAAGTATAATAGGCTAATATCCAAATATAGAGCATTATCAAGAAATGTAAGTATGTATATACATTTGTATATATATGAAAGGTCTAAAAATAAAAGAAAAATAATGTAATCACTTGTGTAGTTGGTATAAGATACTTAAAAAGATCCAGTTATTTTACTGAACCTTCAATTTTCATCCAGGTATTTAGTTTATGTAGCTCCATCCACAGTCTGACAATTTTTAAAAATAACAGTTTTATTTATAATTTTAATGAAATTTTAATTTTAATTACAGTTAGCTATCATAAAGTGTAATACTAGTTTCAGATGTACAATACAGTGATTCAAAAATTTCATAGATCACCCAGGGCTCATCATGAGAAGTTCACTTTTTTTTAAGTTTATTTATTTATTTTGACAGAGAGAGAGAGAGAGAGCTCATGCATGTATGTGCACCCACAGGCAAGGGGAAGGGGCAGAGAGAGAGGGAGAGAGAAAGGATCCCGAGCAGGCTCCCTGCTGTCAGTGCAAAGCCCAACACAGGGCTCGAACTCATCAACTGAACTGTGAAATCATGACCTGAGCTGAAATCAAGATTTGGATGTTTAACCAACTGAGCCACCCAAGTGCCCCTAGTGCGCTTCTTAATCCCCATCCTTTATTTCCCCCATCCTCCGGTACCCATCAGTTTTTTCTCTATAATTAAGAATCTACTTTTTGGCCTCTCTCTCTTTCTCTTCCTCTCTTCTCCTGTCCTCATTGGTTTCGTTTCTTAAATTCCATAGATGAGTGACTGTTTATAGTTTTTAAAGGACAATTAGGTAATAAAGGTACATAAGTTGAACAAACAAGTGTTCAAAGTGGGGGTCAAAATTATAATCAACTTAAATCTTTATAGAATTTCCTTCCTCTTAAGAGTGGCAGCGCATCATAACAAGACAAACACAGCTCTGATTACAGCTCCTCCACTTTCTAACTCAGGCAAGATGTGAGATGGAAATATGAATTCTTCTAATGCATAAAGTTATGATGAGAATTAGATAGGCTGATACCTGTAAAGCACTTAGAACAATGGATCATTATTTATTCAGGAAAAAACTAAACAATCCAGATATAGGAAAAGGACCATCTGTTGATACATACTGTGTTTTCCAAAATAGGATTAATTATGCATAATTAATGGAGACTAGAAATTTTATAATGTATTTGTTTAAAGATTCTCTGGTATCAATTTTCTAAAAGTACCTAAGTAATATGACTTGGTGGGAATAGCACTCATCCTTCTTGAGTACATATTTGTACACTTTAATACACAGGGAGGAGATTATTTTGTAATGCAGAAGGAGGCAGTAGCTTGGTTAGGTCAAGGTTCCCTAGGGAGGAAGTACAAAGGAAATTACATAAATTTATTATATCTTTTACCCTTTCAACTCTCTTAGACCAGTTTGAATCACATTGATTAGAGAAGTAAAGGCTAGAAGCTGATGACATGATTTTTCATAAAATACTTGATGAGATTGTATGAAGAATGAATGACAGAAATTGACCTATTTTAAGAGAGACTTTGGGAGAAATTCCAAGCATATTCTCTATAGAAACTAATACTGTGCTATTACTCTAAGAATCATGAAATGATGCTCTTGGCAAGAACTGTGATGTTTTCACCATGAGTGCCATCAGCTGTATGAGCAGAGTGGCTTCATAGAGTGACTTTATACACAGTGAATGTTAAAAATGGTGGATGCTATATGATGAACTGCAGGTGGTTCATTGGCATTAAGATTGGTTTATAGGCATTATGAGACATGCCTTGGGGGGTTCCCAGAAATAGCTGAGATATGCTTTGAGACACTGCTTGAACATGAGAGCTATTGTCAAGAATCATCAGAATTGGAGTATAAAAAAATAAATGTGATTTTGCTTGTGCCCCAAAGCTAGTATTTCCTGGAAAAGTTTAGAATTACATATGGTTACACACAATTGATCCAGGCATCTTGTTTAGAGAACATAACTATATATTGTCAGCCAAATCACAGATCAATAGATTTAGTGGTTTAAATATAAGGAGTATAATTAGTACCAAAGGAAAACTTACCACTAATAGTAATACAATTAATTTAAAATTTTAACTAATATAACTTTTTATTGTTTTTTTTTTTTGAGAGACAGAGACAGAGCATGAGTGGGGCAGGGGCAAGAGAGAGTGGGGAGACACAGAATCTGAAACAGGCTCCAGGCTCCAGACTCTGAGCTTTCATCACAGAGCCTGATGCAGGGCTCGAACTCAAGAATGGCGAGATTATGACATAGGCTACCCCTAACTAATGGAATGCTTAAGATATAGGATTATACAAATATGAAACAGGAATACAATAACACTTTCATCAATTCATCAATTAATAACAAATACTATAATGCTAAAACAGAAAATTACAGTTACTAAATGAGGCAAATAATTGCCATTTATAATCTTTGTAACCATTCACTTAAGGTATGAGAGTCAAGAATCAATATACTTGAAAAACATATTAAAATTGATTTTACTTTTAAGGGAAATTGCATTATAGTATAACCTTACCTCATGTCCTAGATATAAAATTACATCACAAGAAAATCTCCCACAGCCCATCAAAACCGCTGCCCCAAAATTTCTGTTTTCATTCATTAAAGAAGGATAGGGACTAGACATGCTCTCCCACCTGAAAGACTAGACAGAATATATGAACCAACAGGCAGCATTGAGAGAGAAGAAATACACAAAGTGAAACCTGAAAATTCCTCAGCTTACTGCCAGAAGAAATGTTTTAAGTTGCAGTGGCAGGAGGGAGAACCCAAACAGAACTCAGTGGGTTTTTTTGAGTTGAGAAGACAAAGTTCAGAGTTCAGGAAGGCAGGAGCTAGAACTATTAAAGCAGAGAACTGAAGAGGAGAGAGTTGCACAGAGAAAGAGAGTTGTGGAGATATGCATAGGGTCCTCCTTGTGTCTTCACTTGATTACTGATCATTTCATGTCATTAGAAAAACTCTGTCTCTGGGAAAAGAACCACTCAAAAGGAATAGAAATCCATAGAGCTTAAAAAGGACCATGAATAGTTTATGTTCTACTCAACCAGAGTGGACAGACTTTCTAACACATGAAGCATCAAGAAGAGTCTTTAAAAGGATATTGTGCCATGGTAGTGATATAAAATTAGCCCAGATTAAAAGCTGTCCTGGGCCATCTAACAACATTTCTGAACAAGACTTAAAAGGATCAAACTGTTCCCAAGTAACTTAATTTCATCCCAGAATAAAGCCAAAAAATATTTAAAGAAACCAAAACAATATCTCTGGTGCCTAATAGGTAAAATTTGCAATGTCTAGCTTAGAATCCAACCAGAAAATAACAGATATGCTAAGAAGCAGGAAAACAAAATGTGCAATGAGTAAATAACTATCGTGCAAAAATTATACAGATGATAAATGGAATTAAGTAACAAGAATGATGAAACAGCAATTATAAATATGCTCCATATATTCAAGAAGGTAGAGGAAAGTATAAGCATAACAAGAAACATGGAAGACAGGTAAAAGATCCAGATCAAATTTAGGGAAATGAAAAAGAAATGCGTGAAGGGGCACCTGGGTGACTCAGTGGGTTAAGCATTTGGCTTCAGGTCATGATCTCTCATGGTTCGTGGGTTCAGGTCCCACATCGGGCTCTGTGCTGACAGCTAGCTCAGAGCCTGGAGCCTGCTTCGGATTCTGTATCTCCCTTTTCTCTGACCCTCCCATGCTCGCACTGTCTCTCTCTGTCTCTCAAAAATAAATTTTTTTAAATGCATGAAAAAAATACTGGATGAAATTAACAGTAGATTAAACACTGCATAAGAAAATATTGATGATTGTGAAGACATAACAATAGAAACTATCCAAAATGAAGCATAGAAAGAAATAAGACTAAGAAAAAAAATGAACTGTGACATGAGCTATGAAATGAAGGGAAAAAAATGAGCCTGACCTGTGGAAGTTGGGAAGGGGGCAGAATGAAAATTGAAGGTTTATTTATTTATGTCCTTCCCTTTTTCTTTTTGATAGATCTGTCTAGGAGTTTGTCAATTTTGTTAATTCTTTCAAAGAACAAACTCCTGTTTTTGTTGATCTGTTCTACTGCTTTTCTGATTTCAATACCATTGATTTCTGCTCTAAATCTTCATTTCCTTTCTTCTGCTGGTTTTGGGCTTTATTTGATGGGTAGGGGGGTCCAGCTCCTTTAGGTGTAAGACTAGATGGTATATTTGAGACATTTCTTCCTTCTTTAAGAAGGCCTGGATTGCTATATATTTCCCTCTTATGACCGCCTTTGCCTCAATCCAAAAGTTTAGGATTCTCATGTTTTCATTTTTATTGACTTCCATTTACTTTTTAATTTTCTCTTTAACTTTTATTCTTTAGTAGAATGTTCTTTAATTTCCAAGTGTTTGTGCTCGTTCCAATTTTTTTTTCTTGTGTTTGACCTAAAGTTTCATATTGTTGTGGTCTGAAAATATGCATGGTATGACCTAGATGTTTTTGGACTTGCTGAGGGCTGATCTGTGACCTAGTATGTGATCTATTCTGGGGAATGTTTTATGCGTACTTGAGAAGAATGTGTATTTTGCTGCTTTAGGATGAAATGTTCTGAATATATCTTTTAAGTCCATCTGGTCTAGTGTGTCATTCAAAGCCATTGTTTTCTTGTTGTTTTTATGCTTAGATGAACTGTCCATTGCCTAGCCAGATTTATCGAAAAGAAAAAGGAAAGGACCCAAATAAATAAAATCATGAATGAAAGAGGAGAGATCACAACCAACACCACAGAAATATAAAAAATGATGAGAGAATGTTATAAGCAATTATATGCCAACAAATTGGGCAGTCTGGAAGAAATGAACAAATTCCTACAAACATATAAATTACCAAAACTCAAACAGAAGAAATAGAAGATTTTAACAGACCCATAACCAGTAAAGAAATTGAATCAGTAATAAAAAAAAATCTCCCAACAAACAAGAGTCCAACCTCAGATGGCTTCCCAAGGGAATTCTCCTCAATACCAAAAAGAGGAGAATGAGGAGGAGGAAGAGGAGGAGGAAGAGGAGGAGGAGGAGGAAGAGAAGGAGGAGGAGGAGGAGGAGGAGGAGGAGGAAGAAGAAGAAGAAGAAGAAGAAGAAGAAGAAGAAGAAGTCGTCAATAGCTATTATTTTGAAGCTGTTCCAAAAAACAGAAATGGAAGAAAAACTTCCAAACTCTTTCTATGAGGCTGGCATTACCTTGATTCTAAAACCAGACAAAGACTAAAAAGGAGAACTACAGACCAATTTCGCTAATGAACATGAATGCAAAAATTCTCAAAAAGATACTAGCAAAGTGGATCCAGAAATACCTTTTTAAAAAGTATTCTTTTTAAAAATCTATACACTGAATCTTTAAAAAAATCTATACACTGAAAACTATAGAACAAAATGATCAAGTGGGGTTTATTCTTGGGCTGCAGGGCTGGTTCAATATTCACAAATCAATCAGCATGATACATCACATTAATAAAAGAAAGGATAAGAACCACGTGATCTTCTCAATAAATGCAGAAAAAGCACTTGACAAAATACAGCATCCTTTCTTGACAAAACCTCCAAGAAAGTAAGGATAGAAGGAACATACCTCAAGATCATTAAGGCCATATATGAAAGATCCACAGTTAATATCATCCTCCATGGGGAAAAACTGAGAACTTTACCCCTAAGGTTAGAAACACGACAGGAATGTCCACTCTCACCACTGTTGTTCAACCTAGCATTGGAAGTCCTAGCCTCAGCAATCAGACAATACATAGAAATAAAAGGCATCCAAATCGGCAAGGAAGAAGCCAGACTTTCACTCTTCATAGACAACATGATCCTCTGCATAGAAAACCCAAAAGACTTCACCACAAAAACTGCTAGAACTGATCCATGAATTCAACAAAGTTGTGGGATATATTAATGTACAGAAGTTGGTTGCATTTCTATATGCCAATAATTAAGTGGCAGAAAGAGAAAATAAGGAATTGATCCCATTTACAATTGCACCAAAAAACCATAAAATACCTAGGAATAAACCTAACCAAAGAGGTGAAAAATCTATACACTGAAAACTATAGAACGCTTATGAAAGAAATTAGGACACACACACAAAAAGGACACACACACAAAAAAATAGAAAACATTCCATGCTCATGGATGAAAGAACAAATATTGCTAAAATGTTGATACTACTGAAAATGATCTACACATTTAGTGCATTCCCTATCAAAATAACACCAGCATTCTTCACAGAGCTAGAACAAATAATTCTAAAATTTGTATGGAACCAGAAAAGACCACAAATAGCCATAGTAATGTTGAAAAAGAAGACCAAAGCTGAAGGCATCACAATTCTGGACTTCAAGCTGTATTATAAAGCTGTAATCATCAAGACAATATGGTACTGGCATGAAAACAGATACATAGATCAATGGAACAGAATAGGAAACCCAGAAATGGACCCACAAGTGCATGGCCAACTAATCTTTGACAAAGTAGGAAAAAATATCCAATAGAAAAAAGACTGTCTCTTCAGCAAATGGTGTTGTAAAACTGGACAATGATAGAAGAATGGACCTGGACCACTTTCTTCCACCATACACTAAAATAAACTCAAAATGGATGAAAAAGTACATGTGAGACAGGATCATCACAAATCAAAATCCTAGCAGAAAAAACAGGCAATAAGCTTTTTGACACTGGCTGCAGCAACTTCTTACTAGACATGTCTCCAGAGGCAAGGGAAACAAAAGCAAAAATAAACTATTAGGACCTCATCAAGATAAAAAGCTTCTCCACAGTGAAGGAAACAATCAACAAAACTAAAATGCAACCAACAGAATGGGAGAAGATACTGTAAATGACATAGATAAAGAGTTAGTATCCAAAATCTATAAAGAAATTACCAAAATCAACATCTAAAAACCAAGTAATCCGGTGAATACATGGGCAAAAGATATGAGCAGACACTTTTCCAAAGACATCTAGATGGCTAACAGACATGTGAAAACATATGCAACATCACTCATCATTAGGGAAATACAAATCAAAACCATGATGAGATACCACCTCATACCTATCTCCGAATGGCTAAAATTAACCACTCAGGAAACAATAGATGTTGGTAAGGATGGTAAGAAAGGGAAACACTTTTGCACTGCCAGTGGGAATGCAAACTGGTGCAGCCACTCTGAAAAACAGTATAGAGGTTTCTCAAAAAATTAAAAATAAAATTACCTTACAACCCAGAAATTGCACTATTAGCTATTTATCCAAAAGATACAAAAATGCTGATTCAAAGGGGCACATGCACACCAATGTCTATAGCAGCACTGTCGACAATAGCCAAAGTATGGGAAGAGCTTAAATGTATCATCGATTGATGAATGGATAAAGATGTGGTACACACACACACACACACACACACACACACCGGAATATAACTCAGTGATCAAAAAGAATGAAATCCTGGGGCGCCTGGGTGGCTCAGTCGGTTAAGCATCTGACTTCAGCTTAGGTCATGATCTCATGGTTCATGAATTCAAGCTCTGCATCAGGCTCTGGCTGACAACTCAGAGCCTGAAACCTACTTCAGATCCTGTATCTCCCTCCCTCTTTCTCAGCCCCTCCCCCACTCATTCTTTCTCATTCTCTCTCTCTCTCTCTCTCAAAAATAGACATTAAAAATTTTTTAAAAAGAATGAAATTCTGCTATTTGCAACAACATGAATGGAACTAGAATGTATATGCTAAGCAAAATAAGTCAGTCAAAGGAAGACAAATATCATGATTTCATTCATATGTATAATTTAAGAAACAAAATAGGTGAATATAGGGAAGCAAGGAAAAGTAAGATAAAAAGAGAGAAGAAGGCAAAACTTAGGAGACTCTTAAATATAGAGAACAAACAGGTTTCTGGAGAGGTGTTGGATGGAGGGAGGAGATAAATGGGCATTAAGGAAGGCACTTATTTGGATGAGTACTGCGTCTTATGTGTATGGTAACAAACCTGGACTTAAATTTTAAAAATTGTTAAATTGAAGAAACAATGGCTGATATCTTCCCATGTTTGGTGAAAATTTTAAGCCTTCAGATCCAGAATTTCAACAAACCTCAAGTATAAGGTATAAGAAAAATATTACATCAAGACACATCATAAACAGTTTTTAAAAATATGAAGAAAAGTAATCCTAAAAATACTCTCTCTGAAGACAAATGTCATACGACTTCACTCATATGAGGACTTTAAGATACAAAACAGATGAACATAAGGGAAGGGAAGCAAAAAATAATATAAAAACAGGGAATGGGGCAAAAACATAAGAGACTTAAATATGGAGAACACACAGAGGGTTACTGGAGGGGTTGTGGGAGGGGGATGGACTAAATGGGTGAGGGGCATTAAGGAATCTACTCTTGAAATCATTGTTGCACCATATGCTGACTAACTTGGATGTAAATTTTTAAAAATTAATTTAAAAAAGTACTCTCTCTGCCCCCCCCCCGAAAACTAAAGACAAATATCATCTCACTCTTCTTAGAATGGCTATGATCCTAAAAACACAAGAGAACAAGTGTTGGCAAGAATGTCAAGAAACAGGAACTAGTATACACTGTTGGTGGGAATGTAATTGGTGCAGCCACTATGGAAAATAGTATAAAGTTCTTCAAAAGATTAAAAATAGAACTACCATTTGATCCAGCAATTTCGCTTATGGGTATATATTTAAAAGAAATGAAATCAGTATCTTGAAATATCTGCACCTCATGTTCCCTGTAGCATTATTTACAATAGCCAAGATATGGAATAACCCTAGGTTTCCGTCACCAAAGGAAGAGATAAAGAAAATGTCCATATACATATATGTATATGTGTGTATATATATTTGTATGTATACATGTACACAAAAGCCCCCACACACACACACACACATGAAATGTTACTCTGCCATGAGGAAAAAAAGAAATCTTGCCATTTGTGACAACACAAACCTGGAGGATATTATGCAAGTGAAATAAGCCAGACAAAGAAAGACAAATACTGAATGATCTGTCTTATACGTAGAATCTATTTAAGAAAATAGAGTCAAACTCATAGAAGCAGAGAGTCAGACAGTGGTTATCAGGGGCTATTTATAGGGGTGGGGATGGGGGATGTTGGCCAAAGGGTACAAAGTTGCAGTTACATAGGATTACTAAGTATAGAGATCTAATGTACAGAATGGTGACTCTAGCCAATAATGCTGTACGGAATACTGAAACTATACTAAGTGAGTATATTTCAGATGCCTTTATCCCACACATAAAACGGTACCTGGTGAGGAGATGATATGTTTTTTAGCTTGACTGTAGTCATCATTTCATCATGTATATGTACATTAAATCAACATGTTGCACACCCTAAACACAGACCTTAAAAATAAATGAGCAATCCAAAAGAGAGCAAAGCAGATGTCAAAACACCTTTTATGATCTAGCCTCAGAAGTCTCATGTCATTATTTCTGACACATTCTATAGGTCAGTATTTATTCATTGTGGTATGGCACTAAACAAAGGGACTGAATACTCGAAGGCACGAACACTGAGTGCCATCTTGGAGGCTGGCCATCACACCTTGCCTTTTCTAGACCTAGAATGTGATTAAATCAAGTTTTACTTATGTGTTTGTCATGTTCCTATTTTAATGAAACTTTTCTATCAATTTTCCACTCATCATTGAACCCATAATAAACTTATTTAAGCTATCAAGTAGACTGGTTCTATTATTTTCATCATACTCAATAACGTCATTTTTGATCCTAACCTTCCCTTATCAGTCTACTTATCATGTAAATTATGAAAACACAAATAATAGTGTATCTAGAAACAATACTCTCTTAGTTTCTGTTCTCTAAATGGAGACTAAACCACAAATGAAATATTCATAAAAATAGCATGTCAGAATAGAGGCAGAATATGTCAAACTTTTCCTATATTTGATTTTTTTTTAATTTGGCAGAGTGCCTGGTTTTCCGCAAGCAGCTTTCTTGGCCAATACTTATTTATTTACCTAGTGGTATTACAAATTCTTAGCAAATTCATACGACAAAACACATGCCTCTAAAATAGGAATTATCAATTAGTGTTTTTTTCAAGACCTAAGTGGTGTTTTTCAAGATTCTAAAAGCAAGTTATCCTTCTATTGGCCAAAACACGAATGAGAGAATCAATAACTAGAGAAGTTTTCACAACACAGGCCAATTTCTGAATTAATGGCCTGGATAATTCATTCTGTATAGTAGACTTCCAGACTGTAGTGATCTAAGTGGATTACTTCTATCTTTTGGCATTGACAAATCTCTTACATTTATTTTCTAATCTCTGTAAAAGTCTTATACTCCCTTACAATTTGTTAAATGAAGAGAATAATGGCAGATTTTTTTTTCTTTTACTTCTCACCAACTAAGCTTAATAGATCTTCACATATCTCATGAATTGAAATAAAATTACAAATAGCTGTTTTTGCAAAATTCATTCTATGGAATCCTTCTCCCAGGAGTTGAAGTAAAGAGACTTTTAAAGCTTCAGGATTTTTTAAGAAGCGTTTTCTCACTCTAGATATGTTACTATAACTACAGTTCATCGGCCAAATCCAGCCCACCTCTTGATTTTGTGGATAGAGGTGTACTGGAACACAGTCTTGCTCATTCATTTACCTACAGCATGTGGCTACTACTTTTGCACTGTAACAGTAGAGTCTGTTATGACTGAGACCACGTAGCCTGCAAAACCTAAAATATTTACTATCTTGCCCTTTCTAGTAAAAGTGTGCAACTCCAACACATCTCAAAGTAAATAGAGAGAACTGTTACCTAGCTGAGGTAAGATATAGATAACCAGTTTTGAGATCTGGTTGTATTCTCATTGCACTGTACCAAGTGACAACACCCAGGTGACAGTAGTGAGAGGGAAATGTCCTATTAAAACTTACTCATTAAAATGTTTATCTAGGGGCGCCTGAGTGGCTCAGTCAGTTAAGCATCCAACTTCGGCTCAGGTCATGATCTCATGGTCTATGAGTTCGAACCCCACATCGGCCTCTGTGCTGACAGCCTGGAGCCTGTTTCTGATTCGGTGGCTCCCTCTCTCTGCTCTTCTATCACTCATGATCTGTTTCTCTCTGTCTCAAAAATAAATAAACATTTAAAAAAATAAATTAATTTTTTTCTAGACTTAAAAACCACAGCAGTTTTGCAAACAAAATATTTGTAGGTTTCCAAATCACTGATTCCTTGATAATATACTACTTTAATCATCAGGCATTTAGCTGCAATTAGAATCATATTAAGTAGTAAGCATGGCTCATGCTTACTGGGCATACAAGCCACTAAAAATGGCAATTTGTAGTCAGACGGCAGCTGAGATTTGCAGTTTGACCTGAGGATGCCACGGCCAAGTTCTGGTTCCCAGCAAGTAACTTCTATAAGAGCTTCTCTTTACTGAGAAGGCAAAGTTTAAGTTCAATATCATTTCTTGCTATCCAACTTTTACAGGCTTCAGTCTATCTGATGAGGCAAGTGTGAATTCAAGTTCTATCAAATAATATGCTGTGCTTTCAGGGAAAAAACAGGTTGGAACCCTTGACATGAGCACTTACCAATGAGCTCCAAATGACCATGGGCTGTTACGTAATTATGGTGTGCACTTGCAAACTCTTTTAAGAATATTTACAATCCACTGGCAACAGCATAGCTATTGAAACAATTCACTAAGAAGACACTGAATTCTAACTGGATGCATTTCTTATTTCATTTTAAATATGCTAACCTTAGTGAAAGATATTTAAATTACTGCTCCGTCTTCTTGGAGTTTCCCTACAGTGTAGTATCTATGGGAAGGGAAAAGGTGATCAAACTATGGAAATTAGTAACCAACCACACCCTGTGGAGAAAGCAGAGCCACAACTTTGGCCCTACTTCAGCTCATCATTTCCCTAATAAAATCTTTTAAACCACTTTCCCTTGTATTTCTTTTAATGGAGATGTGGACAGCTCATGTACTGGTTTTTTTGGCCCTTCTAGTGGAAGCAGGAAAAATTTATAAAGAATGAAAATGTTTTCATTTATTCAAAAGCAGCAGGTGTTAAGTTTCCGAAATCATTTGGAAAATATGTCCCGGGGAAGTTCACAAAGAGTCCTGAAAATCACAGGGTAATACATTTATATTTACTTCCCACAATTAAAACACATTCTGATGCCTCAGCGGTGTGCTGTGAGATCACTGAACTAGTAGACGGGAAATCTTCACTCCCATCTTGGCTCCAATACTATCTATCTGTCTTCACAACTTGAGGCGAATCTCTTTATCTGAGGCTCTGATCTATCATTTGTTGATTGCTGAAGTGCATTGCTTAGCAATGTTTTGTCTGCATTTGTATTTATACAAAGTGAGTGCGGGATTGGAAAAATACAAAGCTGGTGTCCTCTCTGTTCATCTTCCAGAGAGCAAAACAAGGTAGAAACAACGGGTCTATAATCATCTCACTCCACAGGTCAGTGACAAGCCATATGAAATTATCTGCCTATTACAAAGGATTAGGAGATTCTCTAATCATGTATTTGAAACTTCACCATTTTCATTGTCAAATTCTTTTGAAAATATTTTGGGGAACAACTTCACAGGCAGCAGAATATATGGAGAAGGTTATAAAGGATATAATTACTAACTTTTAGAATAGGCTGGTTAAGAACCTTGGTTGATAAAATCTTATTTCTAAGTTCTATAACCGCTAAGTATTCAGGTCATGTTTATGACTTGATATGTGATCCAAGGTAATTAAATGATTTCCAAACAAGCTCATGACTATTTCAATTTGCAACAGTTTTTAAAAAGAAGAAAAATATTTGCATGTAGTCTAGAATGTAGTTTAATTTGATATGGAAAGTTGTGTTTTTCTCAAACACAGTAAATTTTTTCTTGAATTGTTTTCTAGAATTATATTTCATCTTTTTTTTAATTGTTTAATGCTCACTTTATTTTTGAGAGAGAGAGAGAGCGTGAGTCGGGGAGGGGTAGAGAAAGAGAGGGAGACACACAGTCTGAAGCAGGTTCCAGGCTCTGAGCTGTCAGCACAGAGCCCAATGCGGGGCTCAAACCCAGAAACTGTGAGATCGTGACCTGAGCCAAAGTCGGAGGCTTAACCAACTGAGCCATGCAGGTGCCCCTTACGTTTCATCTTTAATTCTCTTTTCCAGCTTATAAAATTACTTCTACCTGAGTGTTGTGAAATGATCTAAAATAGCAAGGAGATGGACTATCAGTAAATAAATATGATGAGTCAATTCACCACTGGAATCCATTATTGTACTCTGTTCTTTCAGACCGAGCAGGCTAACCACAGGTAAGCATTTCCCATTATTCTTACTCTTTCTGCCCATTTCATTTACCTTCGTGATGCTTTTTACCTTACAGCAACATAGACACCTACGAGGCAGAGACTGTGGGTAGATATTTTTAAACCAGCCTGTCGGATTTACTTTTGAAGAAGAGCTTGAGCAGCTAAGGTTTACTGATATGCAACCATGTTCAACTGAGTGGGGTTTTTTTTTTCCCACTGAATACTAACACAACCTGTAGTGCTATTAGTAACATATTGTGCTGCCCATAACTTATAATTAGAAGAATATTAGCATTTTCACTCCTAGTTTTGAACAAAAATAATTGTTTCTTCAGTAATCAGTATAGTAATATTGAAAATTGGGGAATACGATGGCATATTTGCTTTTTCAAACCCTTATCCTTCTCATATTCCCTAGATAAAATTTTCCATATAATTTGCAGTAATTCACACATCTGGCCTTATGTAATGTTTCTTGTGCAGATGCAGAAATTAAAATGGCTTTTTCTTTAGAAAGTTATAAATTTAAACCCTATTAAGATTAAATGATAATTAGAAACGTAGTTCATACAGTTCTTTTAGTATGATAAAAATGACTATGACAAAATAGTGATTGAAACCACTGCTTTAAATATTACATTTTAACTCTTTTAAGTTGAACTAAAGAATACATTTTTATTTCATATTTATTTGAATGGTATTTATGATTTTCAGTGTAACATTGGTTACACTTTGGCTGCAATCATTTGAGAATTTTTCCTAGAGAACTTAACAGCCTGACTTAACATGCTTTAATGTCACCAAAATAACGAATAAAATATCACCTCATGAGCCCAGACATAGGCTCACAGAGAACAGATACATGAAAGAAACATTCCAAACAAAAAGAAGAAATGAAATAGTCATTCCCTTTGTTAGGTAACTATCTGTAATTCACATGGTGGCAAACTGCCTGCAAAGCTCTGCTTAGCCCAGCGCATGGGCTTTGGATAACCCAGCTTCCTGAATCCCCACTCCCCTCCCCACGCTGTTGACGACCATGGACCTTTGAAGAAGTAGGAGAGAACAATCTTCGATAGCACACAGTTCTTCATCTGGGAGTAGAGAAGAGAAGACATAAAATCCACATTGGTAGATTTTTCCTACAGGCTAATCCAGAATACTATTCTCCTCAATTTCTAGATGCCTTTTCTCTTCATTTTTAGATTTTAAGTGAGGCTAACCAGAGCCATGTGCTCAGGGTACAGCACTATTGTGTAACAATATCTCTGGAGGTACAGACACTCTAGTTACTATATTCTTGCCCCATCCTGTCTCTTCTCCATACTTTCACAAGTAAAATATCCCCAGACAATTCCTAAAGAGACATCAACCAGAAGTTCCATTGGCCCTCGAGAGATGGTGGCAGGCAGTCTGGCCTAGGAGACTGGAGGCTTGTCTCCGTGAGCCTGCTCACCAGGGCACTAGAAGAGGAAACCTCTTACCATGCCACAAACAAGAGTTCGATCTAAAGGGTCTGAAAAGGCAGTGCTTGGGGTCAAATTGCATCAAACTATTTTATTTTATTTTTTTAATGTTTATTTCTGAGAGAGAGACAGAGTGTGAGAGGAAAGGGGCAGAAAAAGAGGGAGACACAGAATTCAAGGCAGGCTCCAGGCTCTGAGCTGACAGCACAGAATCGGACATGGGGCTTGAACACACAAGCTACAAGACCATGACCAGAGCCCAAGGTGGATGCTTAACCAACAGGGCCACCCAGGTGCTCCTGCATCAAACTATTTTAGCCAAAATTCCAGACTCCTGAAAATAGAACTGCCTTTTTTAAGAGCGTGACTTGAACCACAGTATCTGTACGTGAATGTGATCATTTAAGCAGTATGAAAAGTGTGATGACATACTGAGCAGAGTACTAAAAAATGCTCTGAGACTTTTTCTTGACTTAGTGCCCAGGCACAGTCTGGACAGAAGGGGAAGAGCCTACAGCCTCTTAGCCATGCCCTTCTGGAATAAATTTTTCTAGCTTGCCCAATATCCCTTCAGCTTCTCATGTTTTGCCAGGACCCAAAGATTCAGCTGATTTTAAAGGAAATTTATAGACAAAAATAGCAGGGAGAAAGAGGGGGTGAATCTTGACTTGAACCCCTGAGAATAAAATCTTTTCAGCAAGATACAAGATAATGGATTTTTTTTTTTGCGTTCGAGAGGATTGATATTTTTTCTTTGTTTATTCTCACCAACATAAAGCACAATCTCTGTTCCTACGGTGAAGAGTCTTGAATATGTCTTTTTTCTAAATAAGCACAGCAAAAGGTTGTGGTTTCCCTAGCAACAGATGACTTCTTTCTATTTTTCTTTTTTGGGAAAAAAATGTACTTTGGCTTTATAAAGAAGCCTTTCATCATTGGTATCAAAGCATTCTATGGCCAAATTGTCACCCTGCCCCAGCAAAGTAGATAAATAATATCCTCCCCACTTAAACGGAGGAGAAAAATGGCAGCTCTAATCAGCAGTTGCAATAGGAACTTTACCGCTTGTACCAAGGGCTATGCTTTTCCAACCTTTGGCAGCAGCCCTGTGAGAATTTTGGAAAGGGAGGGCAGCAGAAACACCTGAATGTGACCCCCCCATAAGGTTCTCCCCATGGGATCCCCGCCACTCAAGTGACTTGCTTCTAATCAATGGAATATGGCAAAGGTATGAGATATGACTCCTTTAATTAGGTTACGTTTATAAGACTCCATCATAACACACTACAGAGAGATTCTCATCCTGCTCTTCAAGAAGTGACTGCTGTATTTTGCCAATGGAATTGTGGGGGAGACCTTTAGGACATGAGGGTGACCCCTAGTCAACAGCCAGTAAAGCCAGAGCTACCATCCACACAGCTTCAAGGAAATGAATTTTGCTAATACCCTGGAAGAGGACACCAAGCTTTAGAAAGGCATGAAGCCCAGCTGACACTTTGATGGCACTTTTTGAGACCTTGAGCAAAGAAGCCAGCTACGCCATAGCAACCTCTGACCAATGGAAAGTGAGATAATAAATATATGTTGTTTTAGGTTACGACGCTTGCTACCAGCAATAGATAACCAATATAGGGGGTTCTGCAAATGGACAGCGGCTAAGCTGAGGTGAGTAGGTGGATGGCAATAAAGAGAGAATGAAATACAGCCTTGGAAAACAGACACATCCAAATCTGTCCCTTAATGCCTGATGTTAGCCCCTCTAAACCACAACTTCATTTGCATAGTGGACATATTTACCCCCGCATGCAGCAATATGGATTAAAAATAAAGAAAAGAAGTATCTGGCATGGTGCCTGTCACGTAGTAGGGGTGCAATAAGAGATAGTTAGCAATAGATGTAGTCATAATAGAAAAGAGTTTTGACCCAGTTCCCAGAGCTCTAGTAATTGTAATATGGACAAGGGGCATCCTGTAAGCTAGCATCCCCCTGGAGAAACCTGGCTGATGGATCAGGTCAATGAAGAGGTTTAAGAAGTCAGCTCACCTTCCATCCCCCTGGGATCTCACAAAACTTGGAGCAAAGGCGATAGAATGTCAGAGCTTAATCTATTTGGAGCTTGGCAGTGGTTGTTTGGTGGCTTCCCCTGTGTTCTGTGTGTCTTATTCTATTGTAAAAGATACATTGAAGACATTGTCAAAAACCTTATGAGGCAGGGGTATGACTGAAGAATGAGTCTGTGGGGGTGCACTTATCCTGGAAGCTGCCCAAGCAGAATGCTATCTGCAGGAGCTTCTGTGAGGAGGCAGGAAAGAGGGGAAAGTAAAGGAGGAGCAGAGAGTCAAACCAAGTGAAACCAAACACCAAGGTAAAATGAGAAGGTCCAGAGGCAAATCAGGGTTGGGTGTAAAATCTTTCAGTCAGGGCAGAGCTGTAGAAGATGAAAAATGAGAACAAGGAAGGTGCTAATTTTATGGGCAGAAAGTATGCTTTACATGGATGAATCTAGCTGCTTTAAATTTGAGACGTGAGCATAGACATGACTCTGGGTTGTAGAAAACTGAAGAGATATGGTCCATCTAACAAGAGAATGACCTACATTTGAACAGTTCTGGGGCTAATAAGGAGCCTACTGCCATTGAAGGATAAAATCTTTGGGGTTTCTCTGTGTTTGAGACAGATTTCTAAACAAGATGCCCATCAAAATAAGCTCACAGTTTTGACTGGAAGTGGTCTGACCTCCTCTACTACATAGAAAATACCAGAACCTCCCACACCTCCCAGTCCAGAATCAGCTCCTTGATGGCCCATGTGCAAAATCTCTGCAGTAGGCATCACCACCTACCAACTCACCAGTGCTCTTCTTTTGAAAGATTCATTTATAGTTAGGAGATTTGCACGTAGTTAAATGTATGAATTCTACAATTTATATATAACTTTTCTTTCATGAAGCCACAGAGGCCTGCAGTTTTGGATGACTGAAAAACAAGAGTGTGTGATAGATTCCTTTTCTTACTGCCAATGTTTGATTAAGACATACAGAGTAACTGAGTACTCAAGAGATTGTGTGTCCTGTCCTGTATAATCCAAAATGAAAACAATATGAAACTCTTTTAAAAAGTCAAAATTCTGTGTTTCTCCATGATGAGTGAGTGCCTCAATGCTATTTTTTAAAATTTGAAATACCAATTTTTTGCTGCAAGGCAATGTCCATCCTTTCTTTCCAATCTCATGCTTTTCTGGTTCCCAAAGCTGATGCTCAGAGTCTTGAATCAAGTCTCCTAGAAGCAAGAGTCTAAGAGCATATTCTTGTGCAGCTTATTTTTTTTAAATGCTTTATTTATTTTTTGAGAGTGTGGGTGGGGGAGGAACATAGAGAGTGGGGACAAGGGGTCCGAAGGGGGCTCAGTGCTGACAGGCTGACAGCAGCAAGCCCCAGGCCGGACTCGATCCCACAGACCCATGAAATCATGATGTGAGCTAAAGTTGGATGCTTGACCAACTGAGACACTGAGGTGGTCCAGGGCAACCGACTTTGAGACAGTGTTCTCAGGATAACTCCAGAAGGAAGTGAAGGAAACAGAGGATGAGTAGGTAGCATCCCAGGCAAAGATGTGAGTCAGTTGAAACCAGCTTCAGGCTCAGTTTATGAGGAGTCCAGGAGAATGAGTGGTAACCTATTCAGTACTTCTAGCTTTGGGTGAGGGCGCTGGGATTTTGTACTGCGTATCAGTCACCCACTGGCCATAGCTGTGGATTGTCCCAGAAGTGGGCATAACTGCCCAGAAAATTTCAAGCTAAGTGGCTTCAACTGGTAAATGGGAATTCTTCTTAGAGGGTATAGCTGTGAACCATTAGCAGCTGACGCTGTAAGCAACCAGGGAATGACTATACCAGCACAGCAAGGGGTCAGAAAGGGAAACCGGAAGCTTCCATTACCTTTGCTAGGCTTATCAAGAATCCAGCACAATCTACTCATAATGAGACCTTCTTTAAAGACTCCCAAATAGAGTATGTAGTTACCTATATGATGTGGTTGAAAGGAGCCTAGATACTCAATTCTTATTTCTTTGGGTTGGATATGGCTCTCTTCACATCGTACTCATATATAATGAAAATAAGACGGAACAGCCAAGAAAAGCCCCAGAAATCAGGAAGGAGAGACAGGTTTATTGGTGGAACTTATACACAGCGAGTCCAAGAGTGGCCAATTGGATAAAGCACGTGCTACAGGGAATCTATGTGCAGCAAGTTTTTACATCATAGTAACTTCACCCAGCAGCTACCATGGCCCTTCCCTCCCTGCACAGCCAGTGTTTCCAAGGATATCAAGGCCCGCCATCCAGACACTTTTCATTACAAGAGAGGTTGGCAATTCCCAGAGTCCCTGACCTTGAATGCTGAGCAAACATTCCTCTGCATATTCTATTTGATGGGAATATGGAGGGGGGAGGCGGGGACAGGATCCCTACATTCTCCATACAGTGATTAACAGAGGCATTGGGGGTTTGCTTCCACAAGCTAGCGAACCAGCACATACCATGCAACATGAGATCCTTAACCCCCAAATGAAAATTACCTTCTCCGAGAAGCTAATTAGCTTCCTTAAAGCTGAGGAAGAGCATAGACTGGGGGAATAGAGAGGGAGCACAGCTTCAGAAATTGGAGGGGTGGGGGCGCCTGAGTGGCTCAGTTGGCTAAACCTCCACCTTCACTCAGATCATGATCTCACAGTTCATGAGTTTGAGCCCAGCTTTGGGCTCTCTGCTGTCAGCACAGAGCCTGCATCAGATCCTCTGTCTCTCTCTCTCTCTGCCCTCCCCTGCTCTCTCTGTCTCAAAAATAAAAATAAACATTAAAAAAAAGGAATTGGAGGAGTGGGCACTCAAGAGGAGGGGCAAAGGGTACCACAACACTGTTGCCTCATTTTCTCAGTTTGCCCAGTAGAGCAGCTAGTCCAGCCCTCTGGCAGGCTGGGTTACACCAGTACCCGCCTAGGATGCCTGCAATTGTAAAGTGAGCAGAGGCCTTTATAAGATTAATTATTGATAAGGCTGAGAAATAAAGAACACGGGACAAGGAAAGAGCCGCAGAACAATGCTTTCTTGTACCCAAAGCGGCAAAATGTTCTGCACACAAAACGAACTCCCAGATGACATGAGAAGGGAAAGAAAGGAATTCAAAGTCTGTAGTGGGGGAGAAAAGGAGCCAAGGGCGTTTATAATAAAAGTTAATAATTTCAACCCATCTTGGAATAAATGGAAAGTCAGAACAGTTGTTTGAGAAAAGAGATGATTTGTTAAGAAATCTGAGTATAGAGCTCCTGACAAATTATAATTAAAGAAAAAAGCTTTGACAGAATTCACAACTAATGAAGAAAGGGAAACTGTCATCACTGTCAGAGCAAGAAACTGCTGATCTCTGAACTTTGGGTTTCAGTTGCTGGATGAGAATATGGGCAGCCGAAGCCAGGCGGTAAAGGATCCTGCAATGAAATAAGTGCAAGGAGGGAGGCCAGGCTACAGCCTGGTGCGTTGGTGAATGATTTCTCTAGCAGAAGGCGGACTCCTCCTGGGAACTGCACATCTCTCATAACTTTTCTGGTTGGAATGAACTTCTCCATTTGAACTAAGTGTGAATAATGTTTAACTATGCTGCTAAGACTTTATGAGATGGGCTTTTATTTTATACTGATTTCCCAGCAGTAGCAATAGGGAGAGAGAAAGATGAAGACCGAATTTTAACTTAAAATAGAAGCAAGCTGCTTTTCCTGATCAGATTTGAGGAACTGGGCTCTTTCTCACCACTGGAAAGGAAAGAGTTGTATCTCTGAAAGTGCCAAGGAGAACAACATAAAAGAAAAATTTTTTCCAGTGTGTTTACTTTAGGATAGATACATAAATGCATTTCTCCTCACAAAAGTTCAACTTGAATGAGAACATCTGATAATTTACTAGGAAGCTCCTATCTACATCATGTTCACTATTTTTCATGCTCACTTAAAATGTCTCTTATCATTTCTAAACAAGCTATAAAACACAAGTCATTTTTTTCAATACCACTCTAGGTCACTGCTTGAATATTAATAACAACAAAATAATAGGGTTTAATATTCAGTGAGTGTTAGGTACCAATGTCCTAAAACAGTGTTTTACATGTATTAAATAATTTAATGCTCAGAACATTCTTTTGAAATGGTATGATCATTAATTTTATGTCAACCTGACTGGGCCATGGCATTCAGATATTTGATCAAACATTATTCTGGATGTTTCTTTGAAATTTTTTTTTTGAGATTAACAATTAAATCAATGAGTAAAGCAGATTGCCCTCTGTGATGTGGAAGGGAATCATCCAATCATTTGAATACTTTAATAGAAAGTGAATAGCCTGGGGAGCCTGGATGGCTCAGTCAGTTAAGCATTCGGCTTCAGCTCAGGTCACGATCTCACAGTTTGTGGGTTCGAGCCTCGTGTCAGGCTCTGTGCTGGAGCCTGCTTCAGATTCTGTATCTCCCTCTCTCCGACCTTCCCCTGCTTGCGCGGTCTCTCTCTGTCTCTCAAACATAAATTTAAAAAACTTTTTTCAAAATAAATAAGTAAAAGAAAATGAATGGCCTCCCGCAGTATAAAGGAATTCTGACAGCTGACTGCCTTTGGGCTCCCATGACAAGTCTTTCTGCAACACATCCTATTGGTTCTGTTTCTCCGGAGCACCCTAACAAAGATAGGTACTGTTATTATTCGTCCTTAGGTGAGGAAACTGAGGATTATTAGCCACATTTGTCTTGAATCAGTTTGTAAGCCCTGAGTCAGTTTTCAAAATTTCTTTTTTTTTAATTTTTTAATGTTTATTTATTCTTGACACAGAGAGAGAAAGAGAGACAGAGAGCAGGGGTGGGTCAGAGAGAGAGAGAGAGGGAGACACAGAATCTGAAGCAGGCTCCAGGCTCCAAGTTGTCAGCACAGAGCCAGATATGGGGCTCGAACTCACCAACTATGAAATTATGACCTGAGCTGAAGTCACCACTCAGCCGACTGGGCCAGCCAGGCACCCCAGTTTTCACAATTTCTTAAACTCATTTTTAATTCTACTGTTTAAAGCACTGAACCACAAAGCACTTAACTAATCAGACACACCACATAGCTGAGAGCACCCATAAAACATGAGTTTGTTGGGGTGCCTGAGTGGCTCAGTTGGTTAAGCGTCTGACTTCAGCACAGGTCATGATCTCACGGTTCGTGGGTTCAAGCCCCACGTCAGGCTCTGTGCTGACAACTAGCTCAGAGCCTGGAGCCTGCTTCAGATTCTGTGCCTCCCTCTCTTTCTGACCCTCCCCGCTCGCGCTGTCTCTCTCTGTCTCTCAAAAATAAATAGAAAACATAAAAGAAAAATTTTTTAAATATGAGTTTGTTTCCACGGACAAGAAATTTCCTAATAGCAACTCACACCTAAAGCAGCAGTCAGTTTGAGTCTGTGTCATCATGAAAACCTAGATTCTGCAAATCTTTTCACTTCTTTTACAAAGTTGTGCCTAAAATGGTCCCCTCCCAAGTGTGCCAAGATTAAAACGTCCTGTCAAGTACTTGAATTATACAATTCAATGTTGTACGGTTTCGTGGAAAAAGAGTTTGTTTTACTTTAGAGTTCCATTGACAAAGTTTCACTGAGTCAAGTAAAAGACCTCTACAAGAAATCTAAGAGTGATTTTCTTTTTTATAGATT
This sequence comes from Helogale parvula, assembly GCA_004023845.1. NCBI lineage: Eukaryota > Metazoa > Chordata > Mammalia > Carnivora > Herpestidae > Helogale > Helogale parvula. Next base: position 325,555 of record PJEM01000550.1, read on the forward strand.
AGTGTCCAGGTAAAAGGCAGAAAAGTTTAGTCTTCATCTTACTTTTTATTAGAAAAAAGAGACATTAAACAGTATATTAAATTTAATATACATGAAAAATTTTAAATGATTTCTAGATTTGTAACCAAGCTTTGATTTTATTAAAATTTACTAAAATTCTATTAACTTTTCTCTATCTGTATAATTTTTACAGATTCTTTCCCACCATTCTACAAGTGAAATATGAGAGAGAGTGAGTGAGAAGTCTAGACAAGTTACTTAGGATCAGCGGGCCTATTTGGAAGTAAAAACAAGTTGTATTAATAGATTTTTAAAGTACATTCTCCCCCTTAGGGATTCAGACTAACTCAGAGATATTACTTGATCATTAGTAATAACACTGCCAAAAAGTAGGTAAAATGTACTCTTGCAGCAGTTTTGTCAAGAGCAAATAGAACATTGCTAAAGTTAAATGTCTAACCAAGGACACATGGTGCCACATTAGAATTAGTCTTGTGTTAGGACACCTGGGTGGCTCAGTCAGTTGAGTGACTGACTTTGGCTTAGGTCATGATCTCACAGCTGGTGAGTTCGAGCCCTGCATCAGGCTCTGCACTGACAGCTCAGAGCCTGGAGCTTGCTTCAGATTCTGTGTCTCCCTCTCTCTCTGCCCCTCCCCTGCTTGCCCTCTGTCTCTCAAAAATAAATAAACACCAAAAAAATAAAATTTAGTGTTGTGTTGAAGAGGGTACCCTTTGGACTCATACAGAGCCTCTGGGTGTGAAGAAAGTGGTCCTCTTCCTCCAGGGAGGCAGCTGGAACCCACCCAAGGGGATGCATCTTGGAGGCTGGCCCTGGCATTAGACTTAACAGAGACAGATGTTTCAATCTTGTTTTTTTCTCCTTCCCAGCTTGTGTGATCTTGGGCTAATTACTCAGCTTTTTTGAGCTTTGATTTGTTCACTTGCAGCCTGGGGCTATCAATGCACACCTCATCTTTTCCACCATCCATTGCATTTCCACAGCTCCTGCTGCTTCACAACCAATCCCACCATTTCTCAGTGGTCTCCTACCTTGCCTTCCCACTCCAGTCTTTACCACTTTAATTCTCCCTAGGTTCTGCTCCAGGGAGATTTGTTTCTCGTTAGGAAAAAAAAACCCACCAAAAGCAATACTTATAGGAGACCAGACTGCCAACATGAAACCCATTAATAGCTTTCCCACTGGTTCTGATTATAAGAACTCCACACTGCAGGATGGGCTTTGCCTCTTGATTCCTACATCTTAACTCAGGTTTGCTCAGCTGGGCTCACCTCTCTGCAGCTCTTCCATCTCGCCACCTGCCCCCCGCGGCTCCCTCCCTCACACGCACTATGTACAAAGACAGCTAAACTGCCTGCTATCTATTTTGCACACACATCATGTTTTTTATTTGTTTGTTCCTCCATACTTTTGCACGTGTTGTCATTTTTTATTTGGGATGTTCTCTTTCAGGTCCTCCCACCTTTTTGTACACACACACACACACACACACACACAGTGAACTCCTCATCAAAATTAGTCAGTGTCTCCTTTTTCAGAAATCTACCCTGTTCTCTCTGGTTCCTTTTTTTAGTGTTATTGCTGATCTTTTTTTTTTTATGAAAATGTACTTCTATTACACCACATATCCTAGTTTATTGCAGCTCTTTTCAGACACATTTATTCCTCTATTACTTTGTGGTTGCTGGCGGACAATGGTGGTACTTTATTTATCTTGATCTTCAATTTCCCATTCCCCATCAAGTATTCAGGGAAATGTTTGTTGTTTGGAAGAACCCATTGAAAACACCTGACACAGGGCTTACAAAGTCAATAAGCATGGGTTTGGATCCCTATCCTTTGAGAAGGAAGGGAAAATGGAAGAATAAAAAGTTGACCATTAGGAGAGATTCAGAACACCTCAGCCCTGAGTCCTGCTCTAATTATTAGTGAGCTACTGCTTTTTCCTTGGGTTTCTCCCTTCTCTGTGCCTTTGTTTCTTTCATTATAATACAAAGAGAGTAGATCACTTCTTTAATGTTCTTTACTTAGGGGTGCCTGGGTGGCTCAGTCAGTTAAGCATCTGACTAAGACTTTAGCTCAGGTCACGATCTCACAGCTTGTGAATTCAATCCCTATGTGTGCTGAAGCTCAGAGCCTGGAACCTGCTTCAGATTCTCTGTCTCTCTCTCTGTCCACTCCCACGCCCATTCATGCTTTCTCTCTCAAAAATAAATAAATATTTTTAAAAATTTTTAAAGATTCTTTACTTAAATGCTTAACTAGATTTAAGCATAATTGGTTTATGGCTACTTGGATGGTTCTACACAATACCAAATATAATGAAAGAAAAATAAAAGCTCAGTTGCCTGAATGCTCTGATATATGATTCCAGACAATTTCAATGTGGAAATGATGATACGTGTAACATGTATATGTATCTTCTTTTTTGTATAGTTTATAAAGTATATAATTTTTAGCACACTGTCAGATGCATTGCTTCATTTTGATTATCATAACATTCTTGAATTATTATTTTCTTCATATATATGAAGATTCTGAGGTCTGGAGATATTAAGTGATTTGCTCAAGATTACACAAGTAGCAGAAAACTAATTCAAAAGGATGCATGAACCACTATGTTTAGAGCAGCATTATTTACAGTAGCCAAGACGCAGAGGCAGCCCAAGTATCCATCAGTTGATAAATGGATAAAGAAGATGTGGTATATATTTATAATGGAATATTATTCAGCCATTAAAAGGAATGAAATATTGCTATTTGCAATGACATGGATGGAGCTAGAGAGTATAAATGAAAGTCAATCAGAGAAAGACAAATACCATATGATTTCACTCATATGTAGAATTTAAGAAACAAAACAAGCAAAGGGGGAAGATAAGAGCATGAGAGAAAGAGAGAAACAGACTAAGAAACAGACTCCTAACTGTAGAGAACACACGGACGGTTCCCAGAGGGGAGGCAGGTGGAAGATGGGTTAAATGGGTGATGGGAATTAGGGAGTACACTTGTTGTGATGCACACTGGGTGTCATATGAAAGTGCTGAATCTCTATACTGTAAGCTGGTATACCTGAAACGAATACAACACTATATGGTAACTAACTGGAATTAAAATTTTAAAAAATTACCCAGGTAGCAAGAAAGAGCTGGAACGAACATGCCAGTTTTCTAAAAAGATGATTCTACTTTCAGAGATATCAACTGTCATCAAGATATTTAAGTCAAAGACTGACCTTTTCACTTTTTGTGGGTAATATGGATTCAAAATTATAAGGTTGATAGTGTTCATTACAGTCGTCTTTATCAGGATTACATTTTTGCATTTTTGAAATGAAAGAAGAAACGGTGACAGAGAGAAATAAGATATCAAAAATTATTAGGTAAAACATAGTTGACTGTGTATTTTAGAAAAAACACATTTTAGGATATTAAAAATGTTATTTTTTTCCAAAATCCACTTTTAGGCAGGCTGTTCTAAACTTAAATGTCAAAAATTTTATTTTTTATTCATACATAAGTTGTGCATGCCAAAGTTCTCCTACATTATTATTCAGTCCATTGGCAACTGCTCCTCTTCCAGGTTGTCAAGTTCATTTATTTTTGGTTATTACAATCTGTTCATATTTTTCTAATTCATCCTTTTATTAAATGAGAAAAGCTATCAAATAAATCTATTTAGGAAATGAGCAGCTAGTCCAAAAGAAGCATCTGTAATGCATCATGATACTGTTCCTATGCAAAAGTGTTTTTATGTCCTGCTGTTCATTCAGAGCGCTGTATCAATTTACAAATTTGAACATAAGACAATATGTCACTTTTTTATCAATTTAAAAACGTGCACTTTCAGAACTCAAACATTTTTCTGATTAGCTCTAGAGAAGAAAATATCACCTTACGGGGAAAAAAAAAGTAGAGCAAAGGCAATCCAAAATGATTATCAAATGAATAATTCTCTACAAACTTTTAAATATCTTCCCTGCCGTTTCCTCTTAACGCTTGGAATACGTTTAATTCTCTTTTCCTTTCCTGGTTTCTGTTTATGAATTTATTTGTGCAAGTGTTTTCTGTAGGTATGTTAGAGAATAATATTATATAAAAAGAACCCTTGTAAGGAACTCAATAAAGTCTTTCTATACTTAAAAATCTAGATTATAAATTACTATACCTTGAAGACACATGGGTGTTACAGTAGCAGTTAACATTTACATAGGTTCTCTGTTCAGTCAATTGATCCTTATCACAATGTTGGAAATTAGTATATATTGCCTCCATTTTACAGATAAGCGAACAGACAGAGAAAGTGAGTCAGAGGGAAAAGGTTGTGGGTACAATGAAAGGGAGGAAATGCTCTAGAGAGGCCCCCGGTGCAGCACCAAGTTCATAAAAGGTGGGACCTGTCATCCTCTGGGCCTAGAGAGGAAAGAGAAAAGATGGGAGCAGATGCAGGTATCTGAGTTCAGTCCCATCTGGTGTCCCCTCAGGGACAGGTCACTGGACAAGAATGAGAAAGTAAGGTTGAAAGTCATCAGGGAAAAGGGTGGTGAAGATATGGAATGGGCATTGGAAGTAGAACAGAGAATTGCCAAGCAAACTGCTAATAAAAACACTTAGATGCCCAGTGACTTGTAACAGGACTTGATCTCTATTTTTAAAATACAATGAAAGTTTCTGCTACCAGGTTTTCTTCATTAGTGAGGCAGAAAAAACTGCCTCCTGGAAAAAGTGAAGAAAGAAGCTTAAAACATTTTTAGAATGACCTATGGCATGATACATCCAATATTGTAACATCCCCTGAAGTTTCTTATTTTTATGCCTAGATTTTTTTATCTTCACCTTTTTTATATTTTATAAAATATTTCATATGAAAAACTATAGTTAACACAAACTTTGTCAACCTTAATGTTACACTATATTTGCCTTAGAGTATTTTTGGTTTTTTTTTTTTTTAGGAAATTAGACATTTCAGATATGGTTAAAGCCTACTGTATACCTTTTCTATTTTTTATTCTCCTTCTTTTTCCAGACATAACTTTCATCCTGAATTTGGCATGTATCATTTTTGTGCATAATTTTACAATTTTGCTACATGTGCATGTATCCATAAATAATATTTTATATTACTATACATTTAAAAAATGTTTTAATGTTTTATTTTTATTTTTGATACAGAGAGACAGAGCATGAGAGGGGGAGGGTCAGAGAGAGAGGGAGACACAGAATCTGAAGCAGGATCCAGGCTCTGAGCTAGCTGTCAGCACAGAGCCTGACGCAGGGCTCAAACCCACAAACGGGAGATCTGACCTGAGCCAAAGCCGGACGCTCAACCGACTGAGCCACCCAGGCGCCCCTATACAGTTTTTAAAATTTGTTTAACATGTATTTTTTTGAGAGACAGAGAGACACAGCATGAGCAGGGAAGGGGCAGAGAGAGAGGAAGACACAGAGCTAAAGCAGGCTCCAGGTTGTGAACCGTCAGCATGACAGAGCTCCATACAGGGCTTGAACCCATAAACCTCAAGATCATGACCTGAGTTGAAGTTGGATGCTCAACCAACTGAGCTACCCAGGTGCCCCTTTATTACTATAAAAAATTTTACTCCAAAATTGTATCGGACTATACCCATTATTTCTTAACTCACATTTTTTATTCTCCATGTTCTTTATAGCATTGTCAATGTTGATACACACAGTGCTATTCATTCATTTTAATTGCTGAATAGTACTTTACTGTATGAAAATCCCACAACTAATACATTTATTATCCAACTGATGAGTATTTAAGTTGCTTCCAGTTTTTTCCTCTCTTAAAAACAATTCTTCACTGAAGATTCTTACTATATATTTCCTGATGCATATGTACCTAGAAGTGAAATTTCTGGGGTGAAATTTCAATAGCATCCTGTAAATACAAGCAAGTAACTTTCCAACCTGGTTGTACTGAGCTACACTCTCCCTTTAATGCTATGTATGAAAGTTCCTCTTCCTCCACATCTTCAACAGCATTTAGTATTTTCAGATTTTAAAAAAAAATCCACCCTACAATCCAGCAATTACACGATTAGGTAGTTAACCAAAGAATACAAAGATACAGATGTGATTTATTTATACCCTAATGTTTATAGCAACATTATCAACAGTAGCCAAACTATGGAGAGACCCCAAATGTCCATTGACTGATGAATATATACAATGGAATATTACTTAGCCACCAAAAAGAATGAAATCTTGACATTTGCACCAACATGAATGGAACTAGAGTGTACTATGCTAAGTGAAATAAGTCAGTCAGAGAAAGACATTCCATAGGATTTCACTCATATGTAGAATTTAAAAAACAAAACAAATAAACATATGGGAAGGCAGGGAGAGAAGAGAGGAAAATAAACCATTAGAGACTCTTAATGGTAGAGAACAAATTATGGGCTGATAGAAGGAGGTGGGTGAGGGATGGGCTAGATGGGTGATGGGAATTAAGGAGGGTACTTATGATGTGCACCGAGTGTGGGGGGGAAAGTGAAGAATCACAGAATTCTACTCCTGAAACCAATATTGCATGGTATGTTAACTAACTAAAAATTACATTAAATTTAAATTCTAAAATACTCCAATATGATGGCCATAAAATATTTCATCCATATCTTAACTCGTACTTCCCTGACTAAGAAGGATGCCATTTCATATTTGTAATGCCAGTTTGGGCTTACTCGCATATGAATTGTGTGTGAGGTCTTTTTTCTTATTGACTTGCAGTTCTTTAAATATTCTGGATACTAATCCTTTGTCAGAAATATTTTTTTCTCAAGGTATGACTTTGGTTATAGTGTCTTTTGAAATGCAGAAATGTATAATTTTGATGTAAACCAAATTATCAATTCTTTTAACTTTTTGTTTGTGTTTTTTGCATCTTACTTAAGTCTCCTCTCTCTGTGCTGACACAATATTTTCCCCAAGTTTTTGCTAAATATTTGGAAGCATTGCTTCTTCACATTTAGGCCTTTAATCTATCTGAAATTAATTTATGCACTGTGAGACAAGAATTTAATTTTATTGTCCCAATTGTCCCAGCACTGCGTATTGAACAGGCGTCTGTCCTTCCTGGATTTGTAATGACACCTTTATAATTTACAAAGTGGCTTCATACGAATGAGTTTCATTCTTAGCTGTTGGTTGCATTATGTGAGACTGATACTCAAACCCTGCATCAGTTTGTCACTGTTTTCATTTTGACAGCTTCGTCATCAGTCTTCATATCTGCCAAGGTGAATCCATCCTGTCTGTACTCCTTAAATTTTTAAGGTTATTCTCGACCATTTACTGATAAATGAGAATTTTTGAATTGGCTTTTAAATTTCCATATAAAATCACAAAAAAACCCTCTATTGAACAATGCAATTGTAATAAAAGTAAAATTTAATTAGGAGCTTAGTGACACTTTTGTTCTTTTGAATTTTTCAAACTCCAAACTTCCTTTTGCTCAGGTATTCTAATACATCGTTCCACGAAGTTTTACATTTTTCTCTGTAAAAGTCTAAAACTTCATTTATTAGATTTTACCTAAGTACTTAGATTTCCTCTGTCTCTGAAAAACCACATTTTCAATTAAAAGAAATGTTACGGATGTAGAAAGTTGCAATTAGCTTTTGTATATTAATTGTGCAATCACAGTGTGCTGAGTTCTCCTAGATAGTTTTAATAATTTGCCTGTAGATTCTCTTGGGGTTTCCTGGTAGATTATCTTTTTATGTAAAGAGTGAGACCTGCATTTGTCTTTCTTTTATTTCATAATCCCACCCACTGAGCTGATTAAAGCTCCTAGTATAATCTGATTAATGCCAGAGATAGTGGGCATCTTTTCATTGTTCTTGACACAAATTGGAATGCTCCTAGTGATAAATATGAAGTTTAGTTTTTATATTTGGCGGATAATATGCTATTTAGTCTTGATATTTGGTAGATATATGTTAGCCCTATTTTTCTATTTCAGTTTGCTGTATTTCCTCTTAAAAAGATACAGTGAATTTAGTCAGATGCCTCTTCTGTTTAACTATATATTTTTACTTTGTGTCTTTTGATTAATTACATTAACAGGTTTTCTAAGGTTAAGAAAATCCTTACTTTCTTGGTATAAATTCAACATGCTCAAGATGTTTATTTTTAGATATTTTAAAGTAAATAATTTAATAAAAATACTCTAATAGAAAATAAATTGATATAACTTCTGAATATCTGTGAAAAAAGTTAAAGCATTTTCTTGTATTTTTCTGACTTGTTTAATCAAAATTATATTCCCTCATAAAATGAGTGGGAATTATCCTGTCACTTTTTAGTGTCAGAAAGAGTTTATTTAAGATTAAGATTTTTCAGGGTACTTGGGTGGTTCAGTCGGTTGAGCGTCGGCTTCAACTCAGGTCATGATCTCACGGTTTGTGGGTTCAAGCCCCGCATTAGGCTCTGTGCTGACAGCTAGCTCAGAGCCTGGAGCCTGTCTTCAGATTTTGTGTCTCCCTCTCTCTCTGTCCCTCCCTGCTCACACTGTCTCTCTGTCTCTCTCAAAAGTAGATAAAAATTTTTTTAAAAGATTGAAATTGTCTGTTTAATATTTATTTATTTAAAAAATTTAATGTTTAGGGGCTCCTGGTTGGCTCAGTCGGTTAAGCGGTTCAGCATCTGACTTCATGATCTTATGTTGAGAGTTCGAGCCCCACATCGGGCTCTGTGCTGACAGCTCAGAGCCTGGAGCCTGCTTTGGATTCTGTGTCTCACTCTCTCTGCCCTTCTCCTGCTCATGCACTTGCTCTCTCTCTCTCTCTCTCAATTGAATAAATGTTTAAAAAAATTTTTTTAAATAATGTTTATTCTTGAGACAGAGAGCATGCGAGTGAGGAAGGGACAGAGAGACAGGGAGAGAAAATTTGAAGCAGGGTCTGCACTGTCAGCACAAAGGCCGACATGGCACTTAAACCCAGAAACCATGAGATCATGACCTGAGCTAGAGTCAACAGACAGCAACCCAAGTGCCTCAAGATTATTTGTTTTTTAAATGCCGTCTACTAAAACATCTAAATCTATGCTATAGAATGAATATTCATGTGCCCCTGAAATTTACATATTGAAACTTAATTCTCAATATGATATTTAAGAAAGACCTTGGGGTTATTAGATCATGAGGGTGGAGTCCTCATAAGTGGGATTAATGTCCTTATAAAAGAGATCCCGGAGCGCTTTCTTGCCTCTTCTACCATGTGATGACTCTGCAGAAAGATGATGACTCTATGAATCAGGAAGTAGGACCTCACCAGATATCAAATCTGGCACCCTGATCTTGGACTTCCCAGCCTGCCACACTGTTAGACACAAATTTCTATTGTTACAACCAGTATGGTATAATAGTCTATTGTATTCTGTTAAAGAAGTCAGAACAGACTTAGCCTGATTTCTGCTTAAGGAAGATTTGAAGATGTATAAAGCCAGGAAAAGACACAATTGTCACCAGAGATGGCAAAGCTCATCAGGAATTGGTGGTAACACATACATCTAGAAGTGAAGATGAAGTAGAACTGAAGGTAGGTGTAAACATAGAACTAAAAATAGTTGTAGAATTTTACAAGTTGATTAATAAGATTTAAGTTGCTAAATGGTCTCCACCCGAGCAGAAGACTGGAAGTTTATTCTCCCAAAGGCCCTAGACAGTGTACACCTTATAGAGCAAATCTCTAAATATCAGTGCTTTGTGCTCTTCTCTCCCATGTAAATTCAATATTTCTCACAGTGAAATTTTTTTCTCTAGAAATCTAAGCCAACAGAGACTGTTATGGGAGAATGTGGAGTGATGTTATGCTACCCTGTTGACTTTATTATTACTGTGCTCTTCAGGATTGCTGTTAATCCTGCTGCTAATTGCCACTTTTGTTTGAGATGAAATTCACATGAATGTAGCATTACCATATTAAAGTGAACAATTCAGTGGCAGTTAGTGAATTCACAATGTGTGCACCCTTTATCTCTATCTAATCTAATCTAACTTTGGGTTATAATGAAATACTGCTTCTTCAATTAATTTACTTTATTCCTCTGATTGTTTCAGCTTTGGACACTGAGAGCTTTTTCAGTTGTCTTTGTTTTTCTGGTTTGTTGTTTGTCTGTGTGTGCCCCTTTGACATAACCCATCAATGTGTGCTTATGTTTTTTTCCAGTTCTAACTTTGATTGACACTTGAGTTGTTCTTGATTATTGTTATAATAAATTGTGCTGCTAAGGACATTTTTAATCATCTCTGGTGTAGAAGTTTATCTAGAAAATTCACTTTAAATGGGAATATCTATATCATATCATATGATAATCCCAAATATATTTCTAATTTGTTAGCACTAATTTATACCCTACCAACAGTGTGTTTAAGCTGTCCTACTGAGTCACATTCTCTGCAACACTTGATATTAATAGGCTTCAGGTTTTGCAAATCGAGTAGGTATAAACAATATTACGTTTCTTTTCTCTAATAATCAGGTTGAGTATATTTCAAACTGCTTATTTGTCCATTCATGTTTTCTTCCTGTGAAAGGCTTCTTCACAAATTTTGTCCATTTTTCCATTTTGATTTTGTGTCTGTTTTCTTACAATTTAAAGCAATTCTTTGGCAGTGTATGTATCACAAACATCTTTTATTTTTCCATCTAGTCACTTTCTGTCAGGTTTCTTTAATAAAGAAATAAGTCCTTAACTTCAGTGGAGTAATTTTATCTTTGTTATTCTGATTAGTAAAATCATGCATATTTTTCTTTCCTGTATGAGAAGGTATTAGAAAGTACTCGCTATAGGATATATGCATATGTCCGATGATTTCAAAGAGGGTTTAAGGAAGGGAGATTTGTTTTGGATGGAGGTATATCTATGATTGATTATCTTAATAAATCTTATCTAGGAGAAAAGACTAGAATAAGGTTAGAGTTTTAATTGGTAAAGAAGCAACAGTCATTCATAGCAGCCAGGATACGGGGATGTTTGGTCATTTTGTAGCTTAGGCAATATTCATGGTTTCATCTGTTCAAATCCTAACCCAGCCATTTCATAGCAACATCAAGGTCTATATGGTTATACCAGGCCAAATCTTGGATCAGGAGCTTGTCTTCTCTTGCTCATAAGATAGTTCCATGATTTTAAGATATCTCTTACACAAGATACTTACTAATTTCAAGCATAAGAATTGAAAATCGGCAGTGGAAAAACTTAACAAATGACACTTCAACTAAATGGTCACAGTTAACATCACCAATAAAGGGCAATAAATATCATATGCCTCGTGCTGTAAGTCATGGATAAAGGAAGAGCAGCACTCTCATTGTATTCCAGCCCCGAATGCATAGCTTGAATCTAATCATGAAGAAACAGATATATCCATGTTGAGGGACATTCTACAAAATAAACAACTTGTTCTTTTAAAAAATATCAAGGTCATGAGCGACCAAGATTGTGAAACTATTCCATTAAGGACACTAAAAAGGCATTACATAAATGCAATGCGTGATTCTAAAAAGCCTCTATTATTTTTCTTTGCTATAATTTGTGGGAGTGTTATAAATATTAATAAGTTCTATAAATTTAGTACTGTTTTGTTTATGTGCTATAATTTTCATGATTTTGATTAGTGTGGTTATATAAGAAAATGTCCATCTTTAGGAAATTTACACCAAAACATTTGGGTAAAATATCATGTCTACAACTTATTCTAAAACTTCTTAGAAAACAATATAATAGTTACAGAAAATAATATAAGAAAAGAAACTGAGAGACAGAGAACAATGAAGCAAATACGGCATACTGTTAATATTTAAGGAATCTGGGTAAATGTCCAGAAATTCTTTGGATTACTTGTGCAACTTTCTTGTAAGTTTGGAATTATTTCTCAAGAAAAAGTCTTTTAAAACACTAAAAGAGAAGACAATTATGTGCACAACAATATTCACTGGTACATTGTTTATAACTGAAATATTGGAAGCCTTCTCAGTGTTCTATGACGAAGTTATGACACATATGGTTAAGAAATATTACTCAGACATTAAAGTTAGCCTAAAATCTATGTCAAAATTAACTAACTAATTAAGCAAATGAATAAATTAAAATAAAATCCAGATAAAAACAAGTCAATTTGCTTTCAGAAGAGAGAACAACAAAATCTCTCTCTTGACTATTTTGGCGTGTAAATATTTTAAGTGTTTTATAATAAAGAAACTTTCAATAATAACACTGAATGTAAATAGACTGAATGCTCCAGTTAAATGACACAGGGTAGCAGAATAGATCAAAAAACAAAATTCATCAATTTGCTGTCTACAAGAGACTCACCTTAGACCTGAAGACACCTCCAGATTGAAAGTAAGGGGATGGAGAAACATCTACCATGCGACTGGACGCCAAAAGAAAGCTGGAGTAGCCATACTTATATCAGACAAACTGTACTTTAAAGTTAAGGCAGTAACAAAAGATGAAGAAGGACATTATTTAATAATTACAGGGTCTCTCCATCAGGAAGAGCTAACAATTATAAACATCTATGTGCCGAATTTGGGAGCTCCCAAACACATAAAACAACTTAATCACAAACGGAAGCAATCTTATTGATAAGAATGTGCTAATTGCAGGGGACTTTAATACCCCACTTACAACAATGGATAGGTCAACCAGACAAAAAAACACTAAAAAAATGGACCTGAATGGCACACTAAAACAGATGGAATTAATAGATATATTTAGAACTCTGCATTCTGAAGCTAGGAAATTCACTTTCTTGTTGAGTGCACATGGCACATTCTCCAAGATTAATCACATACTGGGTCATAAAATAGCCCTCCATAAATACAAAAGAATTGAGATCATACCATGCACACTTTCAGATCACAATGCTATGAAACTTGAAATCAACCACAGGAAGAAGTCTGGAAAACCTCCAAAATGTGGAGGTTAAAAACTACCCTACTGAAGAATGACTGGGTGAACCAGGCAATTAGAGAGGAAATTTAAAAATATATGGAAAAAAAATGAAAATGAAAATACAGCAATCCAAACTCTCTGGGACACAGCAAAGGCAGTCTTAAGAGGAAAGTTCATTGCAATTCAGGCCTATTTCAACAAACTAGAAAAAGCACAAACTCAAAACCTAACAGACCACCTAAGGAAACTAGAAAGGGATCAGCAAGAGCACCCCAAACCCATCAAAAGAAGAGAAATAATAAAGATCAGGGCAGAATTAAACAAGATAGAATTCACAAAAATAATTGAACAGATCAGTGAATCCAAGAGTTAGTCTTTTTGAAAAAATAAACAAAATTGATAAACCTCTAGCTAGGCTCCTCAGAAAGAAAAGAGAGAACACTTAAATAGACAAAATCATGAAGGAAAATGGATCTATTACAACAGATCCCTCAGAAATACAAGCAATCATCAGAGATTACTGTGAAAAATTATATGCCAACAAACTGGACAACCTAGAAGAAATGGACAAATTCCAAAATGCACATCCACTACCAAAATTTAAACAGGAAGAAATAGAAAATCTGAACAGACCCATAGTCAGTGAAGAAATCAAATCAGTTATCAAAAATCTCCCAATGAATAAAAGCCCAGGGCTGGATGGATTCCCAGGAGAATTCTACTAGACATTTAAAGTAGAGTTAACACCAATCCTTCTCAAGTTATTCCAAAAAATAGAAATGGAAGGAAGACTTCTGGAATCATTCTATGAAGCACATATTACTTTGATTCCTAAGCCATACAGAGACCCAACAAAAAAAAAAGAGAACTACAGGCCATGAATACGAATGCAAAAATACTCAACAAGATACTAGCAAACCGAATTTAATAGCATATAAAAAGAATTATCCATTATTATCAAGTGGGATCCATTCCTGGGTTACAGGGCTGGTTCAACATTTGCAAATCCATCAATGTGATACATCACATTAACAAAAGAAAAGAAAAAAACTATATGATTCTGTCGATAGATGCAGAAAAAGCATTTGACAAAATACAACATCCCTTCTTAATAAAAACCCTCGAGAAAGTCAGGATAGAAGGAACTTACTTAAACATCATAAAAGCCGTTTATGAAAAGCTCCCAGCTAATGTTATCCTCAATGGGGAAAAACTGAGAGCTTTCCCCCTGAGATTAGGAACACGACAAGGATGTCCACTCTCGCCACTGTTGTTTAACATAGTGTTTGAAGTCCTAGCATCAGCAATCAGACAACAAAAGGAAATAAAAGGCATCAGAATTGGCAAAGAAGAAGTCAAACTTTCACTTTTCACAGATGACTTGATACTCTACATGGGACTCCAATCAACTCCACCAGAAGCCTTCTAGAACTGATCCATGAACTCAGTAATGTTGCAGGGTACAAAATCAACATACAGAAATCGGTTGCATTTTTATACACCAAAAATGAAGCAACAGAAAGAGAAATCAAAAAACTGATCCCATTCACAATTGCACAAAAAACCATAAAATACCTAGGAATAAATCTAACCAAAGATGTAAAAGACCGGTAATGCTGAAAACTATAGAAGACTTATGAAAGAAATTGAAGAAGACACAAAGAATTGGAAAAATATTCTGTGCTTATGGATTGGAAGAATAAATATTGTGAAAATGTCTTTATTATGCAAAGCAATTTACACATTCAGTGCAATCCCCATCAAAGTTGCACCAGCATTCTTCTCAAAGCTAGAACAAACTATCCTAAAATTTGTATGGAACCACCAAAAAAACCCTGAATAGCCAAAGTAATATTGAAGAAGAAAACCAAAACGGGAGGCATCAAAATCCCAGACTTTAGCCTCTACTACAAAGCTGTCATCATCAAGACAGTATGGTATTGGCACAAAAACAGACACATGAACTAATGGAATAGAATAGAGAGCCCAGAACTGGACCCACAAGTATATGGCCAATTAATCTTTGACAAAACAGGAAAGAGAATCCAATGGAAAAAAGACAGCTTCTTCAACAGGTGGTGTTGGGAGAGCTGGACAGCAACATGTAGAAGAATGAAACTAGACCACTTTCTGACACCATTCACAAAAATAAACTCAAAATGGATAAAGGACCTGAATGTGAGATAGGAAACCATAAAAACCCTAGAGGAGAAAGCAGGAAGCAGCCTCCTTGACCTCAACCACAGCAATTTCCTCCTCGATGCATCCCCAGAGGCAAGGGAATCAAGAACAAAAATGAACTCTTGGGACCTCATCAAGATAAAAAGCTTCTGCACTGAAAACGAAACAATCAAGAAAACTAATAGGCAACCGACAGAATGGGAAAAGATAGTTGCAAATATCATATCAGATAAAGGGCTAGTATCCAAAATCTACAAGGAACTCACTAAACTCCATACGCGAAAAATGAATAATCCAGTGAAGAAATGGGCAGAAGATCTGAACAGACACTGCTCCAAAGAAGACAACCAGATGGCCAACAGGCACATGAAACAATGCTCAGCATCACTCATCATCAGGGAAATACAAATCAAAACCACACTGAGATACAACCTCACACCAGTTAGAGCGGCTAAAATGAACAAATCAAGAGACTATAGATGCTGGCGAGGGTGTGGAGAGACAGGCACCCTCCTACACTGTTGGTGGGAATGTAAACTGGTGCAGCCGCTCTGGAAAACAATGTGGAGGTTCCTCAAAATACTATCAATAAAACTGCCCTATAACCCAGCAATAGCACTGCTAGGGATTTACCTAAAGGATACAGAAATGCTGATGCATAGGAGTACATGCACCCCGATGTTCATAGTGGCACTTTCTTCAATAGCCAAATCATGGAAAGAGCCTAAATGTCCATCATCGGATGAATGGATAAGGAAGATGTAGTATATATACAAGATGGAGTACTATATGGCAATGAGAAAGAATGAAATC
>PJEM01000550.1:341598-468123 GCA_004023845.1 Helogale parvula
GCACTTGTGGGGAGAAGCACTGGGTGTTATATGGAAACCAATTTGACAATAAACTATTATAAAAAATAAAGAAAGAATCTTTTTCATTTCAGTTCAATAAACTATTATAAAAAATAAAGAAAGAATCTTTTTCATTTCAGTTTCAGGGCTTGAGTCTTTGATCTGCCTCCACCACTTTTGAAAGCTATCAGAAGTAAGACTAGAATTCAATGCCATAGCAGCTTTGTGTTCATCTTTCTATAAAATCCTTTCATTATCTCTGCTCAGATGTTGAAAGGATTTTTCCTGGTCATTGTGATGGTCAATGTTATGTGTCAATGTGTCTAGGCTACAGTACTCAATTATTCAATCAAATACTAATCTAGTTGTTGCTAGAAGGAATGTTGTAGATGTGATTAAAGTCAATAATCAATTGACTTTAAGTAAGGGAGATTCTCCTAGATGATCTGGATGGACCAGAGTCAATCAGTTTCAAAGGATTTAAGAGCAGGGCTTTACTGAGGAGTAAATTCCACCTGTGGATTGCCGCTTCAGCCTGCACCAAGAACTTCCAGTCTGCCCTTTCTGAAGGCTTGTGCTATGAATTTCAGACTAGCCTAGCCAGCCCCCACAATCATAAGCCAATTGCTTTAGATATACCTCCCTAATATATATCTCCCACTGGCTTTGCTTTTCTAGTTAAACACTGACTGATAAGTCATCATCCATATGAGTAACTCCCAGGCATTGATTTTGCATTAGCTTTAAAAAGTTGTTAATCTAAAAGTCATTGTCTTGTATACTTAAGATGAGTGAGTTTTACCACCATCTTGGGGCCTGTGGAGACCACTGGAACAGGGCTCCTGAAACGACAAATATGTCTGGAAGACTGTGTGTGGTTCAAAGCCATTTTTGCTGGCTATAAGCAAGATCTCTGGAACCAGAGAGGGTACACAACTCTTCTTAAAACTAAAGGTGTTTCTGCTCAAAGTGAAACTGAATTTTATGTAGGCAAGAGATGTCCTTATGTATACAAAGCAAAGAGCAACACAGTGACTCCTGGTGGCAAACTGAACAAAACCAGAGTTATCTGGGGAAAAGTAACTCATGCTCATGGTTCGGGCCAAATTCTGGAGCAACCTTCCTGTCAAGGCCATTGCTTCTTCCTGTGTGATGCTGCACCCCAAAGGATTTAAGCTTATTGAAAAATAAATAAACAAAGGTGTAGATTTGTTGTCTTCTTAATAAAATATATATATTTTTCTCTTGTTAAATAAACATATATATAATAAAAAGATAAGTGAGTTCATAGGACATAAATTATATCTCAACGAAAAAGTTACCAGGAAGGAAGGAAGGAAGGAAGAGAGGGTGGGAGAGAGAGAGGAAAAAGGAAACAGGACAAAAAAGATCTTTGCTCACGTTGATAACGATAGTCTTTGCTTCCAAACCTCCAGCCTCCATTTGGCAGCTTCATCAGCTCACTGCCAACTGGCTAACTGGAGGAGCTATAAGTTGAAACCATACAAAATTGCTGATTTTTGACAGTTTGGACCTACAAAAACTGCTGTTTTATGAGATTCACCTAATGTTTTCTTCCTTTTCTGGCTTTTGTGACCTGCAGAAGTCTTTGCTCTGTTAAAATAAGGAGATGTAAGTAAAACAAAAACTTTTCAAACTTCCAAGTGATAGCTAAATATACATAGCACTTTAGGGGCAACTTTCATTGTTTAATTTCAACTAAGAAAAAGAGGAATTCACATTCTCAGAGATCAAAAATATACTAATGTTAGCTTTTTTTGATATCTCATAAAGACTATATACTTAGGTCATAGGAAGGTATGATGATAGTCAAGATTCTTGAAATATTTTCCCTAAAGTTAAAAACTAAAATTTAAAAATACTAAATAACTCAAGATGCATTTATACAAATCATAAAAAGACAATGAGTGCAATCTTATAAAATGTGGGTAGATATATTTACTTTCCAATCCAATATATTTAAGGAGCATTGAAGTACTGAAAGTTCTATCTTTCTCCTTCACGTATTCCCAGATACCGCACCTTAGAGCCAATTGCCAAGAAGTAGTATAATAGTGATAGATTATGTTAAAGAATCCTTAGCAAAGAAGAGTTATAGATATTACCAATAATAACTTATAAGACAGAAGTATAAACATCTATAATCTTTAAAGTGAATATCTTTGCTTTATGTCCAATTGAATATACATTCTGTGCATGTTGGTAACATAAGAGGACACAATGTTCTATATTCTGAATGAGCACATAAATATATGACCTAATATTCAGTTGAATATATCCTGCCACTCCCTTCTGGCCTGCCAAGTTTCTGTGGAAAGATCTTTTGTGAAACTGATTTATCTTCCCTTGTAGGTTAAAGACCTTTTCCCCTTGCTGCTTTCAGGATTCTTTCCTTATCTGTATATTTTGTGAATTTAACTATGATAGATCTTGATGATGGCCAGCTTTTGTTGCATTTAGTGGGAGTTCTCTGCGCTTCTTGAATTTCGACGTCTGTTTCCTTCGCCAAGTTAGGGAAATTTTCAGCTATAATTTACTCAAATAAACCTTCTGGCCCTTTTTTTATCACTTCATCTTCTCGGGCTCCTATGATATAAATGTTATTACACTCTAAGAAGTTACTTAATTCCCTAAGTCTACATTTGTGATTTTCTTTCCCTCTTCTTTTCAGCCTCATTATCTTCTATAATTTTACCTTCTAGATCACTGATTTCTTCTTCTGATTCACCCATCTTCACTGTTATCATATTCATTTGAATTCGCATCCCAGTCATAGCATTTCTAACTTCAGCCAGACTAGGTTTTAGTTCTTTTATCTCTGCAGTAAGGGATTCTCTTGTGTCTACTATGCTTTTTATCAAGCCCAGCTGGTATCTTTATAATTGTTCTTTTAAATTCTAGTTCAAACCTCTTACTTATATCTGATTGATTAAATTCCTGGCCATCTTTTTTTTCCTCTTCTTTCTTTTGGGGTGAATTGCTCCATCTTGTCATATGGTCAAGGTCAGAAAAAAAAAGGGAAGCTAGATCCTAGGTATGTTTTGGTCCGCTTGTTAAAAGAAGCTAGATTCAAGCAAAAAATTTTTTTACATTTTTAACTAGATATAAGTAAAAATAAAAGTAAATTTTTAAAAATTGATTTATTCTGTAACCCAAGGAAAACAAAACAAAACAAAACAAAGGAAGGTAGGTCCTATTTCCCCTAGAGCTGAAGCTTTGCAGCCCTCTGCGATCAGTTAGTAGGAGAGAGAGGTTCCTGCTGGTCTTCTGATGGTGGGACATGCTGCACTGATTCTCAGGCTGACTGGTCCTAGTGGAGATATACCTACAGGGCGCAGCGGGGTGGGGCTTGTAAGCAGCTCTGGCCTCCACTTGGTGGCGCTGTTTTCCTCACTGAAGTTGGTCAGTGCTGATGGGCAGGGGGGAAATGGCGATCCCCTTCACCATCCCCAGAGTGGGGAGCTTGCATCTGACACTCTTCAGGAACCTCTCACAGAAGAACAATCACCTCTTCTGTCTCCAGCTTCCACCAAATCCATGACTTCGCCCTGCCTGCCTCCGAGCTGTCTGCCTGCCAGATAGCACAGCACCCCTGTGTTTTATCTCAGGAGCACAGCTGAGTTTCAAATCTCCACATTTACAGATCCATGGGGGCACACACCCATGCTGATCCTCTGGGGGAGGGTCGCGCTGCACTGTGGCCGTTGCTAGCTTGTCCCAGATATTGGTGGTTCGGAATTTATAGTAAAGCACAGCGGATAGCCAGCGCAAGGCTCACTCTCCTTAGCCAGCATCCTTGATTCCTGTGTTAGTGAATGAGGCAGCTCAATGGTGCCCACTGGCTGGAAACTTCTCCCAAATGCACCCCACACAAGGGAACTGTTTCTCCCCTGCCAACCCAGAAGATCCTCAGACCACGCTGCTTGCTCCCAGGTCTCCATCCTGCTTCCCCACCAGAGCACTGCTAAGCCCACCATGTAGGACCTTGGTGACAGAGCAGACTTCTGAAACTTCAGACTCTTCACTCAGCTGTTTATAAAAACCTGCAGCAGTCAGACCCTCTCACTTTCCCAGTCTATGGTTTGGGGAGAAGGTGTTTCTTGTGAAAGTCCCTGGACACACTTCCACTCTTTCTCTCCCTCTCCTTTCTCTCATGCTCCTCTCTCCCTGATCTGGGTTCCCTCCCCATTGTAGCACCCTCAGCTCCCCCGGATGAATGCTCTGCAGCACCCGCCTTCCACAGTGTGGCAGTTTATTCATCTCTACTTGTGCACTTTGCTCTCTCCGTACTCAGATCAATTTCTTTGATGTTCAAACTGATTTGATGTTTATCTAGCTGTGTTCAAGGGAGGAAGCAGGACTAGGGTCTCCCTACTCTTCTGCCATCTTAACTTCTCCCTCTTCATTAGTCAATTCTTGCTATGCATTGGTTGTTACGCTGTATAAATTCACCATTAACATTCAATAGTTACGTTCCTGCCAGCCCCTAGTCACAGCATTTTCATCAACTAATCAATACATGACATTGTTCTATATGTTTTTCTGTTTTAAAGACACCTTATTTATTATCTATTGTTGATTCATTAACACTGAAATCACAGCCAACAGCACTATAACTAATGCCTGAAGAAAACTTATCTAACACACGTATTTTCTCCGTGAGGCAGATGACAGCCGTCTTGAGCTCAGGAACACTAGAGAACACGTCAGCACTAAGCTTGGGGGCCATTTAAAATGGAGAAACCACCAACAAAAAGCATAAGAATGTGGGAAATGTGGCATTAAACAGAGTGTGAAAAGTACATTGTTTACAGTAGGAAAGCTAAAACAAGGTGGAGGCTTGCTTTGTGCCACCTCAACAGGAACCACGCTCAGGACTGCAAAATGCTTGCCACTCTGCACATGTCTTTAATTGAACACAAAAGTCCATTTATCTCGTAAATGAATTCACAAATATGGAATCCACAAATAATGAAAATTAACTATGCTTAATCAAAGTCTATCTTCTCTCATTAAATTATGACTAATAAAAACAGCAAGTTACTTCCTTTGTGTCCTTAGGATTTAGCACAGAGCCGCACATATAGTGGGTTCTCAATAAAAATTTGTTAAACAAATGAAATTTAAAAATACTCTGAATCTAGGGAAGAGATCCTGGAACACTTAGTGTTCTCAATTGATTCCTTTATTTATAAAAATGTATCAAATTTATTTGTAGTTGGTTTCATTTTTAAATTAGAGCTGTTGGGCAGTTTTTGTAAGGAAATTCTTTATCAGAGGTAGGAAAATTTAATATAAATTATTAAATCCTGATAGCACATAAAATTGTGGGGTCATCCATTTATAAAAGCTATGCTTAATAGTATAAAGTTTCAGTTATACTACTTAATTGAATAAAATCTTACAGCTCCTCTAATTGCAACACATTCTCATTTTAACATAATTTACATTTTTCACCAAATTGCTATTATTCCTAACAATTTTTTTCAAATCTTAATACCTCACCACTTATCCAGTGTAACTCAGCTGTTACTATTTAAGAGTTCCTTAAAATGAATTTGAAATTTAAATTTTTGCTTTGAACCTGCTTGATCAAAGAGTACAAAACTTCACTGCCGTGCAAGATGCAACAAAGAATGGAATAAAAAAACAAAAGCGATATCTATATAGTCAGCAAATTAGCTGACAAGACTATGTCACATTTCTGCTCCGCACAAGTCAGAATAAGCTGGCTCTGAGGGACCACAATATGTAGCATTTTTACTGCAGGTTTTAAGTCACAGTATTAGTCTTCTCCAACAAGTCATCTCTGAGAATGTAGCAGTGTTATAAGTACCAAAACCAGTAGATGGTTTTCTACATTTTAAGATAAAGGAATTCTTTGTAAGATTTGGCTTAAAAAATAAGGTCAGGGGTGCCTGGGTGGCTCAGTCAGTTGAGCGTCTGACTTCAGCTCAGATCATGATCTCACAGTTCGTGGGTTCGAGCCCCACATCTGGCTCTGTGCTGACCACTAGCCCAGAGCCTGCAGCCTGCTTCACATTCTGTGTCTCTTTCTCTCTCTGCCCCTCCCCTGTTCATGCTCTGTCTCTCAAAAATAAGTAAATGTAAAAAATAATAATAATAAGGTCAATAATTACTAATATCTCAAAGGCTCAAATCAGAAAACCACAGAAAACAGAAGTGCTCACTCACACTGTTATTTAGTTTTGAGAAAGCCAGAAATGATTCTATTTCAACCAATGAGCATTAATGATAAAAGGTGTGATGAATCTACCATATCTCTTTTAATCCAAAGCACATTTTAGCCTCAGAAGACAGTTCTGACTTTTTCATTCTCAATATCCTTCATCCAGAACAGGATCACCCTTTAAATCATTATTTGAATAGAATTCATAATCTAAAGTCATTTTTCTCCATATGATGTTTTCATTTCAGTACATAAACTACAAAATGGCAAATGACTAAGTCAATTATAAAGAATTTGTAACTTGGATTTGTAACATCAAAAAATGCTAATTTATGACTGTCAGCAGACCCAAACCAATTTCTACTCCCAAGCTGACAACTCCATTTACTAAATAATACTTTCATAAAATCCAAAGAAGAAATCTTAGAGGGGGGCGGGGGGGGGGGGGCGCCTGGGTGGCTCAGTCGGTTAAGCTCTGACTTTTGATTGGACTCTAGATTTAGCTCAGGTCTTCATATCATGGTTGGTAGGTTTAAGCCCCATGGAGCCTGCTTGGAATTCTCTCTCCCTCTCTCCCTGCCCCTCCCCTCACTCATTCTCTCTTTCTCTCTCTCTCAAACTTGATAAAGAGAAAGAAAGAAAGGGAGAGAAAGAAAGAAAGAAAATAAGGAAGGAAGGAAGGCAGGCAGGAAGGAATCTTATTGGGTCCTTTCAGTGCTTTATAATTTGTCAAATGATTTTGTTCTGGCAGCAGAGCCTGTCTATTTCTTCAACTCTGTGTTGGTTGTTTTGCTTTCGCAATATTTATTGATGCTTTTATTTCTTCATTTGCTCTTTTGCTCTGGCCTTTGTCTTCTGGGCCAGTTTTCAAGACAGCTCACACTCACAAGGCACAGAGGGGAAGGGGCTGACAGAACTGCTGTAAGAAGCCATGTGGGGCTCTCGTGGCCCATTCCATAACATACTGAGCAAACCTTTCTACGAAACATCTCTGTAGTGATATTAGGAAATTTTAGGCATGAATGGACTCTAATTAGCCCTAGGATTATTAGTCAGCCGATCACAATTTCAAATGATCCTTGATTGTTTGCCTTCTTCCTTCTGAAAGGAATTGGAGGCTAGGTCTCTGGCCCAGACCTGTGTGGTGCGTACAGCTGCAGCTGGTGGCACTTTGCCACCAGCAGCACCTCCTCCTTTGTGTTTCCCTCCCTTGTCTTTCTAAATTTCTTACCTCAAGGGGCCAGGGACCCAGAAGAGCTGTATTCACCACTGACTCTGGGCCTTGACAAGCATGGGCTCCTCGGCCCATCCTAGGCCTGCATGGCTGGCACAGCAGAGGGTCCCCAGAAGCCTGGGCTGCCCCGCCACACCTTGCATAACCTGCAGGTGGCTGCCCCCACGGAGCATTGGGCAAAATGGCCACAATGGCCATCACCACCCCTACGTGTCCCCTGGACCAGGTGCTGGGACTCCCACTCCCAACTCACTGAGTCATTTCTTTTTTTCCCAGCTACTGCCATCAGGGGACATTTAGTAATGGAAGACTAAAATTTCTTCTATTGGCTTTCCTTAAATTTTAAAATAAAAAGTTCCTTCAAAAATTGTCAAAAAAAAATACTGAATCTACAAAAGGAAAACAAAACCAAACAAGAAACCAACCACCCAACCAAACGAAAAGACCCTAAAGCTGCCACTTTCAGGGAAGATTCTAAGCCCAGATTGGACAGTCCCAGCAAACACCCTGTGTCATGCACTCCAGGAGGACTGATTTCACTCTGGGCCATAAACATTAACTAAGCATTAAATTAACTGATTTGCATGATCCAGGTATTCATTAAGTTATACTAGGAAGCAGAGTTGGTAGCCTCTTCTCCCTTAATGAATTTCCTTGCTGCAACCAAGGGGCAATTCAAATTCATTTCAGAAACCTAGGAGCTATATCAAATAGTAGGCATTTAAAAATGTGTGTGTGTTGTTCATGACGGTGGTGATGTTTCTTACAGGGAAAAAACATTTTTCGAATGGAATATCTGATCCTTTCAAACTCCCTTAGCACCTCAGTTTACTCACCCTGAAAGTGCACTCACTCTTGGACAAAAACAGCAGCACCTAGACACAGTGTCACTATTAAATCGCTCTTTCTTGTCCTTGGAGGCCAGTTCAGTTTTCTTGATATTGTCTGCAAAAACATTTTGATAGTACCGTCAAGCATGTGCTGTCGAAAATTCTCCTTATAGAAGCCAAATTGAAATCCAAAAGTCCTGCATCCAGCTCCCTAACCTAACTTTCCCTAGGTTTAGCATGCCCATACTCTTTTCCACAATAATACTCTTATTTTAAATAAACAACAATAACAGGTATATTGCTTCTACACTTCTACATAAGTGTATTGAATAAACTTCAGAGCAGAAAGACAAAATACTTGTTACTAGGTTTGATTTTTGGCTGTCATGTATCTAGACACTCTTATTTCATTAAGAAAATTTAAAAGTAACTATCAGAACATTTGTATAATATAATTTTTACTCTTTCCTTTTTTCTGTCCTCAACTCTTTGAACACAAGGAGATTTAAAATGTCATGAAAATTGTAGCCCCCCTACAAAAAGGAACTTATGTTTTTAGGGTCTAATGTTTAAGAAAATCTATAATGTCAAAAGCTACTATTGATTTATTATTTACATATTTAAATGATTTCTACTTTATTAGTCATAATAATATCAAATGCATTTCCCAAATATTATGTGTATGTGGTGTGGCTTCTGCCTGCCTAGCACCTCTCTCTTATTTAAAAAACAGGCTAGGGGCGCCTGGGTGGCTCAGTCGGTTAAGCGTCTGGCTTCAGCTCAGGTCAGATCTCACAGTTCGTGGGTTCAAGCCCCGTGTCGGGCTCTGTGCTGACAGCTAGCTCAGAGCCTGGAGCCTGTTTCAGATTCTATATCTCCCTCTCTTTCTGACCCTCCCCTGCTCGCCTGTCTCTCTCTGTCTCTCAAAAATAAATAAAAAGCATTAAAAAAATTTTAAAAACAGGCTGCCCTCTTTAACTCTGGTTGTGTTTTCTTAACCACAGTAATTGGCCTTGGGTCTTGGAGCAATCACATTACATATGTCTACAAACACCATTCCTTGCGTTACAGGTTGGTCCAGGGTTTTAGCAAATGACTCAAGTTGGGACGACCAGAGTCCCTTCATCCATGAGGATGTGCACTGAAATATTAGCCTTAGCTGTTTCCTTCACAACATTGTGAAGCTGAAATGGAGCCAACTCATAAAGCAAGGCAGAAATAAAAGATAAAAAATGAGAAAATAATCTTCTGCTTTTTGCATAAGCTAGATTAATTGGAGTTTCTGTTATCTTAAACCACCCACCCCTAGAATATAACACCAAGAAAGTAGGGTTTGAGCAAGCCAAGTGACCTTTAAAGTCATTTTTTTGCTCCTCACCTGGGGATTGAGAAGATGGCAGAGAAATAGGGAGTTCCATACTTCCTGCCGCATCTCTCAAATAAAGAAGGGCTGAACTGCAAGAGTCTGGGAGGAAAAGAGACAGAGTCCACTAAGAAGATAGCCTCATAGTGCATGATTGCGAACTGGGGAAGATAAAAACAGAAGGGACCCAGAGGCCCAGAGGGGAGGGACCCCCTTCCACAGAGAGATGAGGGGAAAAGAAAGAGAGGCTTAAACTGCTCACAGAACTGTCCCTGGAGAAGAGAAAAGCAATAGCCCAGTATGGAGAGGGATCCTATCATCCCATCTCTAACCGCAGGGCATTTGGAGAGAGATCCTATCTTTAACTGCTGCACTTTGGACTGTGTGCCCAGTCCCAATCGGCACCAGGAGGAAAGGCTCCCCTACTGGATCCCTGGCTCAGAAGCAGCCCAGCCTGCAGGATTACATTTCCGGCAGTATCATTAAAGTGTGCGGACTAAGATCTGTAAATGAGTCAGGGCTTGGGACATAGAGCATAGCCCATCTTGGCTAGTCCTGTGGCACAGGGAGATAGGACCCAAAAGAGTGATTTGCAATGCCTGGTTAGAGAAGGGACTGGGGTACCTCCATTTTTCTCCCCACAATCACCAAGGCGAGGTCTCAGGGAGCAGACCGCAGGACAGAGAGGAGGCGAGACCTGCCTACACAAAACCATGACCATCTGCGCTAGAGAGCTGCCTTTTTGTTTTTCCCCACTGGAGCCCTGGGCAAGACCAGCATTGATACATTGCTGTGATTAACTCTAGATCAATTCTTACTATTCAGATATATTTTCCCTTATCTCATTCTTATCGCTCCCCTCCACTGGACTGGGCACTCTCGTTATTGGTTTGCTTAAACAGTCACATTTAATCCATTCTCTTGATGCATATTCTCTACCTCCGTCGTTACCTTCCTTTCTCTCTCTCTCTCTGAAATAATCAGACTATATAGTTTCTCTGGGTAACATTATCTTTGCTTCTTTCTCCTCGCCTCTAACCATATTCTCATATTTCTCTCTCTAAATTAAGCCTTTTAGTCTCTCTGCCTGGTCAATGTTCAATTTCTCTTTCTCCCCACCCCTGTCATTTTTCTCTTTATATATGCTCTTCCATCACTGCCTCCACCCTGCCCTTTATGTGTAGCTGGGATTTCTGGTTTTATGTTTTTAGTCTACCCTTTGTCTTTTGTTGTTTTTATTTTGGGTGGGTTTTTTTCCGTTTAATTTTCTTGTTTGTTTGATTTGTCTGTGCGTTTGCGTGCTTTTGTTCCCTGTTTGTTTGTCTGTCTGTTTTCTTTTCCAGGGCTAACTCAAAAAACAAACTGAAGTACACATGGTGGAGAGTCCCAAACATTGCTACGAGTAGGGAAATAAAATAAACAAAGGCACAACAAGAGAGACAAAGGCACACCATTAAAAGAACACGTCCTAAATGGACAGGCCATGGACACTCAATGAGCTGTCTTTATACAGCAGAATTTGCAGATGCAGAGTGCATAAAAAGCTTCTAAAACTTACAAGAGACAGAAAGCTAGACAAAATGATGAAACGGAAGAACTCTTCTCTAAAACAATTCCAGGAAGAAATGACAGCTATAGAATGGATCAAAACAGGGGCACCTGGGTGGCTCAGTTGGTTAAGCCTCCGACTTCAACTCAGGTCATGATCTCATGTTCATGGGTTCAAGCCCCGCGCCAGGCTCTGTGCTAACAGCTCAGATCCTGGAGCCTGCTTCCGATTCTGTCTCCCTCTCTCTCTACTCCTCCCGATTCATGCTCTGTCTCTCTCTGTATCAAAAAAAAAAAAAAAAAGAATGGATCAAAATAGATATAAGCAACATAACAAGAATTTAAAACAATAGTCATAAAATTAATTGCTGGGCTTGAAGAAAGAGAAGCTATTTTCACAAAGATTATGTAACTTAAAAATAGTTGTGATGAATTTAAAAATGCTATAAATGAAGTGCATAATAAAATGGAAGTGGCCACTGCACGGACTGAAGAGGCAGAGAGGAGAATAGGTGAATTAGAAGACACAAGTATAGAAAAAGAGGAAGCCAAGAAAAAGAGACATAAATTGATCCAGGAGCACCAAAGGAGACTTTGAGAACTGAGTGATGCAATCAAACAAAACAATATCCATATTATAGGAATTCCATAAGAAGAAGAGAGACAAAAAGGGGTCTAAGGGGTACTTAAACAAATTATAGTTGGGAACTTCCCCAATCTGGGGAAGGAACCAGACATTGAAATCCAAGAGACACAGAGAACTCCCCTCAGACATAACTTGAATCTACCTTCTGCATGACATATCATAGTAAAACTGGCAAAATATAAGGATAAAGAGAGAATTCTGAAAGCAGCTTAGGATAAAAGGGCCCTAACATACAAAGGGAGACCTACCAGAGTAGTTGCAGACCTATCCACTGAAACTTGGCAGGCAAGAAAGAAATGGCAGGAAATCTTCAATGTGATGAACAGAAAAAATATGCAGCCAAGAATCCTCTATCCAACAAGCCTGTCATTCAGAATAGGAGAAGAGATAAAGGTTTTCCCAAATAAACAAAAATTGAGAGAATTCATGACCACCAAACCAGCCCTACAAAAAATCCTAAGGGGGACTCTATGAGGGACATGTTGCAAGGAACACAAGGTACCAGAGGGACCACTACAAACATGAATCCTAAAGAGAACACAAGACTCTAAACCCACATTTTCCAATAATAACACTGAATGTAAATGGACTAAATGCTCAATCAAAAGACAGAGGGTATCAGAATGTATAAAAAACAAAGACCATCTATTTTCTGTCTACAAGAGACTCATTTTAGAGGACACCTTCAGATTGAAAGTAAGGGGATGGAGAAATATCTATTATGCTACTGAAAGACAAAAAAAAAAAAAAAAAAAGCTGGGGTAGCCATACTTCTATTGGACAAACTGGACTTTAAAAGTAAAGGAAGTAACAAAAAATGAAGAAGGGCATTGTATAATAATTACAGGGTCTATCCAAGAGGAAGAGCTAACAATTATAAACATCTATGCACCAAATTTGAAAGCACCCAAATACATAAAACAATCACAAACAGAAACACTCTTATTGATAAGAATGTACTAAAAACAGGGGACTTTAATACTCCACTTACAGCAATGGATAGATCAACTAGACAGAAAATCACTAAGGAAACAATGGACCTGAACGACACATTGGAACAGATGGATTTGACAGATATATTTAGAACTCTACACCCTGATCTATGGAATTTGCTTTCTTCTCAAGTATGTATTACACATTCTCCAAGATAGATCACATACTGGGTCATAAAGCAGCCCTCCATAAATATAAATGAGTTGAAATTATACCATATACACTTTCAGGTCACAATACAATGAAACTTGAAATCAATCACAGGAAAAAGTCTGGAAAACCTCCAAAAACATGGAGGTCAAAGACCACCTTACTAAAGAACAAATGGGACAATCAGGCAATTAGAAAAGAAATTCTAAAATATACCAAAACTAATGAAAATGAAAATACAGCAATCCAAACTCTTTGGGATGCAGCAAAGGCAGTCCAAAGAGGAAAGTGTATTGCCATCCAGGCTTACTTCAAGAAACAAGAAAAAGTGCAAATACAAAATCTAACAGCACATCTAAAAGAACTAGAAGCAGAGCAGCAAGAGCACCCCAAATCCGGCAGAAGAAGAGAAATAATAAAGATCAAGGCAGAAATAAACAATATAGAATTTTTTTAAAAGTTGAACAGATCAATGAAACCAAGAGTTGGTTTTTTGAAAAAATAAAATTGATAAACCTCTTCTCAAAAAGAAAAGAGAGAGCACCCAAATAGACAAAATCACGAATAAAAATGAGTTTATTCCAACCAATCCCTCAGAAACACAAGCAATTATCAGGGAATACTATTAAAAATTATATGCCAACAAACTGGACAATCTAGAAGAAATGGACAAATTTCTAAACGCACATGAACTACCAAAATTCAAATGAGAAGAGATAGAAAATCTGAACAGACCCATAACCAGTGAAGAAATGGAATCAATTATCAAAAATCTCCCAACAAATAAGAGTCCATGGCCAGATGACTTCCTTGGAGAATTCTACCAGACATTTAAAGCAGAGTCAATACCCATTCTTCTCAAGCTGTTCCAAAAAATAGAAATAGAAAAAACACTTCCGTACTCATTCTACAAAACAAGCATCACTTTGATTCCCAAACCTGACAGAGACTCAACAAAAAAAGAGAACTACAGGCCAATATCCTTCATGAATACAAATGCAAAAACCCTCAACAAAATACTTGCAAATCAAATTGAACAGCATATAAAAAGAATTATCCACCATGATCAAGTGGGATTCATTCCTGGGTTACAGGGCTGGTTCAATATTCACAAATCCATCAATGTGATACATCACATTAACAAAAGAAAAGGTAAAAACCATATGATCCTGTGGATAGATGCAGAAAAAGCACTTGACAAAATACAGCATCCTTTCTTAATAAAGACCTTCAAGAAAGTCTATATAGAAGGAACTTATTTAAACATCATAAAAACCACTTATGAGAAGCCCACAGCTGATATCATCCACAATGGGGGAAAACTGAGAGCTTTCCCCCTGAGATCAGGAACACGACAGGGATGTCCACTCTCACCACTGTTGTTTAACATACTGCTGGAAGTCCTAGCATCATCAACCAGACAACAAAAGGAAATAAAAGGCATCAGAATTGGCAAAGATGAAGTCAATCTTCCACTTTTCACAGATGACATGATACTTTGTATGGAAAACCTGGCAGACTCCACCAGAAGCCTACCAGAACTGATCCATGAATTCAGCAAAGCTGCAGGGTACAAAATTAATGTACAGAAATCGGTTGCATTTTTATACATAAATAATGAAGCAACAGAAAGAGAAATCAAGAAACTGCACAAAAAACCATACACAATTGCACAAAAAAACCATAAAATACCTAGGAATAAACCTAACCAAAGATATAAAAGACCCGTATAATGAAAACTATAGAAAACTTATGAAGGAAATTAAAGAGGACACAAAGGAATGGAAAAACATTCTATGCTCATGGGTCAGAAGAATAAATATTGTTAAAGTGTCATCACTACCCAAAGCAATCTACACATCCAGTACAATCCCCATCAAAATTGCACTAGCATTCTTCTCAAAGCTAGAACAATCTATCCTAAAATTCACATGGAACCACAAAAGACCCCAAATAGCCACAGTAATATTGAAGAAGAAAACCAAAACAGGAGGCATCACAATCCCAGACTTTAGCCTCTACTACAAAGTTGTCATCATCAAGACAGTATGGTATTGGCACAAAAACAGACACATAGACCAATGGAATAGAACAGAGAACTCAGAATTGAACTCACAAATGTATGGCCAATTAATCTTTGACAAAGTAGGAAAAAGTATCCAATGAAAAAAGACAGCCTCTTTAGCAGGTGGTGCTGGGAGAACTGGACAGCAACATGCAAAAAAATGAAAATAGATCACTTTCTTACACCATACACAAAGATAAACTCAAAATGGATGAAGGAACT
Source organism: Helogale parvula (assembly GCA_004023845.1). Taxonomy (NCBI): domain Eukaryota; kingdom Metazoa; phylum Chordata; class Mammalia; order Carnivora; family Herpestidae; genus Helogale; species Helogale parvula. Next base: position 356,861 of record PJEM01000550.1, read on the forward strand.
GAATGTGAGACAGTAAACCATCAAAACCCTAGGGGAGAAAGTAGGAAACAGCCTCCTTGACCTCAACCGCAGCAATTTCCTACTCGACACATCCCCAAAGGCAAGGGAATCAAGAGCAAAAATGAACTTTTGGAACCTCATCAAGATAAAAGGCTTCTGTACAGCAAAGGAAACAATCAATAAACCTAATAGGCAACCAACAGAATGGGTAAAGTTAGTTGCAAAGGACATATAGGATAAAGGGCTAGTATCCAAAATCTACAAGAAACTCATCAAACCTCACACCCAAAAAATGAATAATCCAGTGAAGAAATGGGCAGAAGATGTGAATAGACTCTTCTCCAAAGAGGACATCCAAATGGCCAATAAACACATGAAATGATGCTCAGTGTCACTCATTAACAGGGAAATACAAATCAAAATCACACTGAGATACTACCTCATGTCAGTCAGAGTGGCTAAAATGTACAAATCAAGAGACTAGATGCTGGCGAGGGTGTGGAGAGACGGGCATGCTCCTACAGTTGGTGGGAATGTAAACTGGTGCAGCCGCTCTGGAAACCAGTGTGGAAGTTCCTCAAAAAATTAACAGTAGAACTCACCTATGACCCAGCAATAGCACTGATAGGAATTTACCCAAGGGATACAGAAGCACTGATGAATAGGGACACGTGTACCTCAGTGTTCACAGCAGCACTTTCAACAATTGCCAAATCATGGAAAGAGCTGAAATGTCCATGAACTGATGAATTGATCAAGAAGATGTGGTTTATTTACACAATGGAATACTACACGGCAATGAGAAAGAATGAAATCTAGCCATTTGCAGCAACATGGATGGAACTCGAGGGAGTTATGCTAAGTGAAATAAGCCAGGCAGAGAAGGACAGATACCATATGTTTTCACTTATAAGTGGAAAAGGAGAAGCTTAACAGAGGACCATGGGAGAGAGGAAAAGGAAAAAAAAATAGTTGTGGAGAGGGAGGGAGGCAAACCTTGAGAGACTCTCAAATACTGAGAACAAACTGAGAGTTGATGGGGGTGGGGGAGAGGGGAAATGGGGTGATGGGCATGAAGGAGGGCACTTGTCGGGATCAGCACTGGGTGTTATATGGAAACCAACTTGACAATGAACTATAAAAGAAAAAATAGTGAATCTTGGCATTGTGTCTCAAAAATGGACCCATATATTAAAAGAATTTCTTTCCTCATTCTGAATAAACATAGTGTAAGTACTACAGACAAGAAGGAGCAAACAGAAATTCAAAATATTTCTGCACCTTATGACAATTGGAAGAACTATTAGGTAAGAAGTATGCCTGGCGCACCTGGGTGGGTCAGTTGCTTGAGCATCTGCTCTTGATTTCAGCTCAGGTCATGATCCCAGGGTTGTGAATTAAGCCCCGTGTCAGGCTCTGTGCTGAGTTTGAAGCCTGCTTAAGACTCTCTCTCTCTCTTGGGTAAATCCCCAGCAATGCTATTGCTGGGTCATAAGGGAGTTCTATTGTTAATTTTTTGAGGAACCTCCACACTGTTTTCCAGAGCGGCTGCACCAGTTTACATTCCCACCAACAGTGTAGGAGGGTGCCTGTCTCTCCACACCCTCGCCAGCATCTATAGTCTCTTGATTTGTTCATTTTAGCCACTCTGACTGGTGTGAGGTGGTATCTCAGTGTGGTTTTGATTTGTATTTCCCTGATGATGAGTGACGCTGAGCATCAAAATCATGAAAGACTATTGAATACTTAAAACAAACTGAAGGCTGAAGGGGGAGGGGTGGAGGGAGGGGGTGGTGGTAATGGAGGAGGGCATTTGTGGGAAACAGCACTAGGTGTTATATGGAAACCAATTTGACAATAAACTATTAAAAAAAATTTTTTAAAGATTCTCTCTCCTTCTACCCCTCCCCCCTGCTCACGTTCTCTCTCAAAAGAAAAGTGCCCATATTTCTTTAATATGTAAAAATGGTGCTATATTATAGAGTCAATCAATAAATAGTAACTTTTTTCTCATGTAAGTATGATGCAATCACCCCTGGATTTTGTTTGATTTCCCCCAATCCTATTAGTCCTGTGTACATTTTCTCCTATCCCTGCTGTGCACAATTGGATAAATAGAATTTCTTGATGCTTAGTCTGACTATAAACCAACCACTTTGATAATAAAAAAAGGTACTTCAATGACCTTTTGCAATCTGGTCAAGTTGTCTTCAAAAAGCTGTAGCTTAACTTATCTCCGTGATCTGAAATATATCATTTTACCAAGTAACATGAGGAAAAATGTTGAATGATCTACAACCTCTGGGATCTACAACCTCTGAAAAAGCAGTCACTGAAGACAAAAATTTTAATGTAATGCCACTGAATATGAAATTAACAATAGATAATCGTTTAATTGCTTTTTTTTCCCATAGTATACTTCTACAGTGTGGTAGACATAGAATCTAGATTTAATAAAATATATATTTGGGAGGCAGAGAGGTTAATGTGATTCTTGCAAAAAAAAAAGTCATTGGGTGAATTAGGGTCAACATCATCAATTATTTTAAATTCTTTAAAAACAGCCAAATATGAACTTCTTAGTAGATAATGGTAAAATTCTCTGCAGCAGAATAACAGTCAAAGAAAATTATTTAAATGTTCCCATTATAATGAATATTTCACATTTTCTCTGTGCCTTCCTAAAAACTCTAAGGTCTCTATGAACAATTATTTTTCTTACTGAGTTTCTGTGCAGAGTAAAGAATGGTACTTCACAGAAGTGAGCCTTATCTAAAGACTTATTTCTTATATGAGCCATATAAAAATAGAAGTAATGAGACAAAACTCTTTGAGAAGATATATATGTATCCAAAAGTGTGGGATCATGTAGGTAGCAGCTTAGAATTTAGCCAAAGTTGTCTTGTCCCTGGGAAAAAAACAGTTTCAAATTTTCTTCACATGCAACAAAGTACCCTTGATTGCCAATATCTTTTACAGCATGTAAGATATATTTAAATAAATAACTAATAATTATTGCTTAATCCTGTTCTTGGATTCCTCCTATAGAAAAAAAATGAAATAGTTCAAGATGGGGGGCAGTATGTTTTTCTCAATTTAATTTGGATACTTCAGAGTTCTGTGCGGTGTTATGTTATTGAGCAGTGATGATAGTAGCACATTTAGGAACATTAGCAAGTAATAGTTCTGGAGAAACGCCAGTTGGCAAAAGCTGCTACCATATGAGATTAGCAAGCTCTTCTATTCTCTCCTGCACTGGAAGGGGAAACATTTTACAATTTCAATTACATTACATTACATATAATTACTTTATTTTCAATGTTTATATGCACAAAGCATGTGCATTTACAAAATACTTAATTTTTACTTAAAATTCAGAAAGCATTTTAAGACCCTGACAGACTGATGTGTTGTTATGTGTCCTGGAGCTATCCACGTGCAGAATTGGGGAAGTTTTTCAGAAACAAATGATCTTTTCAAAAATGCAATGCCAACCAAGTTGTTCCCCATAGTGAGGTACTGGGGCTCCTAACATTCACTAAATACAAATTCTATTTCTGAAGATCCTTTTTTATATGTGTGAGGATGCAGTGCCACCTAAATAAAGAAGCAGAGTCCTAGTTATGGTATAGCTATCTATATCAGAAAAAAATCATCCACAACTTGAAAACAAGGCAAGAATATTACAGCAAGCTCTTTCTTTCTTTTTTTTAATGTTTATTTATTTTTGAAAGCCAGAGAATGAGCAGGGGAGGGGCAGAGAGAGGGAGACACAGAATCCGAAGCAGGCTCCAGGCTCTGAGCTGTCAGCACAGAGCCCACATGGGGCTCAAATTCACAAACTGTGAGATCATGACCTGAGCCAAAGTCAGACGCTTCATCACCTGAGCCACCCAGGTGCCCCTACAAGCAAACGCTTTCAAACTCATGCCAGCACATTGTGTAACAAGTTCACCTAGGGGATAACTGGTTTCCTGAAGGTTGTTTGGCTCCCTAAGAAATGTAACTTTATTTGAACTACTCTTTACTGGTTATTAGAGCTCAGACTCTGACAAATTAGATGTTCTCTTCTAGAAAATTGATAGGTTGCAAATTATTTTGTCCAGGAGAAATGAATATGGTTTTGATTAGAAAAGGAAAGCTAACCCAAAGGTTACCGTTGTATTTCCCTGTAGGACAATAAGCAGTTTTTACTCTGAGTTAGTTAGCATTCTTTCCATACTTCATTTTCCACATACGTGTCTGTGTATGTGTGTCTCTAATCAATTTTGTCAGTCTTTAGCATCAGTAAGTTAAATAAATCTATGAATCTTTAACATGTACCCACTAAGGGACTTATCTATTTAACTTTCTGAAAATGCAATCTTAATGACATTAATGAAATGTTAATAAAATGTTAACTATAACAATATGTTACCTTTATAAAATATTATCTGATAAACTCATGGGTCAGTGATCTCGAGGCATCTGTTTAACGAGTTGGTATGCATGGTGCAAATACTACCTTTGATATTTTGTGTTGAGATGCCTAGACCAAACTTGAGCGACATAGAGAACAGAGAGAATCTGTGGTCTGTCCTTGGTCCCATTCAGGGATTAGAATGTGATCCACTATGACCAAGGTATGCAAGTAACAGGACTATTTTGATAAAGCTCAAAACAATTAGCGCTGCATCTGAGCGCAGCCCAGAGAGGGGGAGGGGCAGCTCCCCGTACCAGGAGGTAGCAGGTGTCATGAGCAGAGAGCTGTGAGCTCCACAGGGCATCATCGGGGAAACACAGTGATCACAAGGGTAATGGTGGCTGCCCTCTGAAAGCCAGCCTCCCCTTTCTGATGGCTTGTGAGAAAAATAATTTAGTCAGGAGACCATTGCAGAAGAATACATACAGTCTTATTTCTCAGGACATAAGAGACACCATCTTGAAATCCACACAAATAGCTGAGAAAAGTTGGTAAAGCTATTTTGGATGCAAGGTATGGGATATAGGGTGTGAGTGATGCCTTAGCAAAACTCACATGTTTATATTGATGTTACTTCTTTAGAATTCAGTGTAAGAAGACCTGAAGATATTTCATTCATTCCAGTTTTAAAACAGAGTTTCTATGAAAGTGTCACAATGGACACTTGTTTCTATTTTGGTACCCAGTCTTAAGGAATTCTAGAGTCATCTTTATATTTTATAAGACTAAAGAAAATTTGTCCTTAGTAATAGGTAATACTATCCTATGAGTATTAGTATAAGAAAATATATTTATTATTTTAAATGTGTTAATGTTTATTTTTGAGAGAGAGAGAGAGCTTGTATGCATAGAAGAGTAGCAAAGAGAGGAAGACAGAGGATCTGAAGCAGGCTCTAAGTTGATAGCAGAGAGCCCAATGGGGAGCTGGAATTCCCAAACTGCAAGATCAAAACCTGAGCCAAAATCAGACACCCAACCAACTGAGCCACCCAGATGCCCCAAGAAAAGATATTTAATTTTGACTTTCAAACTTTGATTTTTTCTTTCAGCTAGCATGCTTGTAACAGATAAATGATGGCAGACCTGGTCATTGTTTTATCTTTGAAAGATTTTGTGAACAAAGGGTGCTCATTTATATAAAAATAAAAATGTTCTAGAAACTATATTAACAAAAGATGATTAGTAGAGGAACAAGAAGAAACAGAACATTAGGAAGGTGAAACAATTTATATCCAATGAGGACACTTTTAAGTAAAAGGCGGTGGGGGGCAGGGGCCTGATTGGCTCAGGTCCAACTTAAGTGTCCAACTTCGGCTCAGGTCATGATTTTGTAGTCTATGAGTTCGAGCCCCACATCAGGCTCTGTGCTGTCAGCTCAAAGCCTGGAGCCTGCTTTGGATTCTGTGTCTCCCTCTCTCTGTCCCTCCCCCATTCATGCTCTTTCTCTCTCTGTCTCAAATATGAAAAAACATTTTAAAAAAAAGAGTAAGAGGGGGAATTACTAATAATTACCCTGGAAATACAAGAGTAAACCAGAATCATGTAGAGCAAATTGGGATTTGAGGTCACTCTATGAAGGAACAGGAATAGGCGGAGTAAATTCTAATTGGTATTTTCTAGATACTTTTCAGAAATATGAGTGCAATTGCAATGGACATAGAGATGTACTGCTCAGGTAAGATTCCTCCCCCCAAAGAAAGCTCCCCAGCTCCTAGGAATGGTATCGATAGGCAGCTTTCACTGTCAGCTCCTTAATTCATGCCTCAGCTACAGAGAGGACTCTCCTGTCCCAAGATAGTACTTTTCCTGGGGCACCAAGGCCATTTCATTCCAATACAAGACAACTTTCTCAGGTCATTTCAACTCTGAGCTTTCCATTGACTGACTTCTCCACCTCCCCAATATTGTTTCCTTTCCCACAGGTATTGATCTCAAGGGCACTCCCTAAAAACATCTTGCAAACTAAACGTTATTTCAGAATCTGCTTCCCAGATTCTGAGATATCCCAACCTGGGACAGTGTTTAACACTGATATGCTAAGTAGGACTATAATCACCCAATGGCAAAGTGGCCACAGGCTCTGAAACCAGACTGCCTGGTTCTAACCTGGGATCTGCCATTTCCTAGCTGTATGCTTATAGGCAAGTTACTTAGCCTTTCTTTTTCTGTAAAATATAGATAAAGATAGAGCCTACCTCATAGGGTTGTTTGTAGATTTAAATGAGTTAATACATGTGAAGAACCTAGAATAGTGCTTAGAATGTAGAAATTCATCAGTCTTAGCTACAATGAGTATCAGTGATATTATTTTTAGTCTGGTTTTAGTCTAAGTTGGGAATCATTGAGCATCTTCTTTAGAGCAAGGAAGCCCATAGCTGTTCTGGATTGGTTGAGTTCTCTATGATTGATTGGGCCCTTCCTCAAAATCAGTGCAATGTGTGCATCCTGACCAGTACCCAGATCCTCGGTGACTTAACTGTTACAAAACCCAGATTCTGGACTAAGCATACTCCTCCCAGTGTTGGAATTCCCTGCCTGAAGTCCAAGTCTACCCAGCATCGAGATTCCTGGCTGCTATATTCCAGTGTCCCCACAACCAGCTCCCTAATAGTCACTCCTAAATCTGCTCATCTAGACCTCCAGCTTTATGGAGTGGAACACGCATCTGGGACTCCTCTCAGTGTGACCCTTGCCAAAAGCATGCTCCTGTTGCCTTTCCCCACCTCATCATCAGATTTCCCAGATTCAAACAGCTTTGAAACACCCAAAACAACAGTCGTCTGTTTCTTTCTCCTGTGTTTACACACTCATCCCTGTTAGGCTGCAGAGACCTCAATCCTCTTGTTCTATAATCGGGCCTTTGCTGATGCCTCCAAGTTTTTGGTCCCATTCAGTGTGACGCAAAAGGAAATCTCTCATAGCAACAAACCACAAGTGACACAGGAATGTTATAAATATGATTCATAATACCAACCACAGTGAACTTCAGGAGGCTTTAAAGAGTATCTTCCCAAGTGACCTCATAGAAAGACACTGGAGTACTAGGTAATCAGAAGCCATTAAGGATAATCTGGCTTGTAATAGTAGTAATTGCTTCTGCAGTTAGAAAATGAATATTTCTTTTTCATATATGATTCATTCATTCTAAATAAAGAAACTATGAGAGGAAAAGTCAGAATATTTTATCTTGCTTTTTAAACTTTAAATAAGGCAAGAATAGTGAAGACTAAACTGTATAACCCCTATTTCAACATATTGCCTAATTTATTTTTGTTAATAAAAAGCACATTTCAGGCTTGCCTGTCTGGCTCAGTTAGTAGAACATGCAATTCTTAATCTCAGGGCTCTGAGTTCAAGGCCCATACTGGGTATAGAGCCTACTTTAAAAAAAAGGAAGCACATTTCATACGTAATTTAAATTTTTAATCAAAATATAATATTGAAATTCAAAAAATTAAAATAATAATCCAAAATAAATATTTTACTAAGAAAAATATTCATAATAAGATACTTTTAGTTTGACTATATTAGTTTTGTTGATAGTAGCTATTTGCCCTGATATTTAAAAATAAATCACAAAAGACCCCAAATAGCCAAAGCAATCCTGAGAAAGAAGATTAAAGCTGGAGACATCACACTTCCTGAGTTCGAGCTATATTATAAGACTATAATTATCAAAACAGTGTGGTATTGTCATAGAAACAGACCAACATAGACCAATAGGACAGAATCGAGAGCCCAAGCAGTATTTGAGAAGGGAGGCAAGAATACTTAATGAAAAAGAAAGAGTATTTTCAATAAGTAGTTCTGGGTAATTTGGATCTTTACATGTAAAACAATAAACTAAACCCTATTTTATACCACTCACACAAATTAGGTTGAAATGGATCAAAGACTTAAATATAAGACCTGAAATCATAACACTCCCAGATAAAAACACAGGAGAAAAGTCCCTTGACATGGTGTTGGCACAGATATTTTGGATATGACCCATAAGGCACAAACAACAACATGAAAAATAAGCAAGAACCCTACATATTCTATCTTGGATAATACTATCACTCCTGTGACCAAGGGGATGCTCTTAAAAAAAGTGAAAGGAAATGCAGCTCCCCAAGGCAGGGAAAAACTATAACCAGAAAAGAAAGGACAAACCATTAGCTAACCATTGTAAAAACACCACTGCTTTCAATTCAACTTGAATAATTTTTCCTAAGAACATCAGGATTCCTTCTGTGTTATAAACCCAACCTATACCTGCACCCTAACCTATGCATAGTTCTACTCTCCATGTGGTTCCAAGAGTTGGGAATGGACTGTTGAAGAGTAAGAAGACTATAGAGAGAAGATTTTTATTTAAAAACATAACAACCAGGGGACTACTGGGTGGTTTAGTTGGTTGAGCCTCCCACTCTTGATTTTGGCTTAGATCATGGCACCAGGGTCATGGGGTCAAGGCCCTGGTCAGGATCTATGCTCAGCTCAGTGTGGAGCCTGCTTAAGATTCTCTCTCTCCGGGCGCCTGAGTGGCTCAGTCAGTTGAACCTCCGACTTCGGCTCAGGTCATGATGTCACATTTGTGGGCTGGAGCCCCGCATCGAGCTCTGTGCTGACAGCTCAGAGCCTGGAGCCTGCTTCCGATTCTGTGTCTCCCTGTCTCTCTAACCTTCCCTGCTCATACTCTGTCTCTCTCTGTCTCAAAAATAAATAAAACGTTAAATTTTTTTAAACATTCTCTCTCTCTGTCTCTCTGTCTCCCTTTCTCTCTCTGTCCCTTTGCTTCTCTCACCCACTCACACATTCTCTCTAAAATAAAAAAAATATATATAATAACCAAAGATAGCAGGTTATATGTATTACAAAACAAGGAGAAAGGCAGAAAGCTGAGAATCCTTTGAATTTGGGTCCTTTCCACTTTAAAAGCAATGAGTCATTGACCAGTATTCCATGGTGGCCTAATGCCTAGAGGAATTTACAAGAAAAAAATGAAAAAGCAGTTGGGCTATGCAGCAGAGACACCATTCATTGGGCATATCCTTTTAACCATTCATTATATAAGCTTCCCAGGTGAAGAAGCATTCTGCCAATAGCAGGAGAGAGGCACATCTCATTTCTAAAATAGTCAAGTTCCTACTAAGATAATAAAGCACAATATTTCTAAAAAGTGTGACTCATTCACTGTCTAGCAGGTGAATAATCACTGGATTAAGAGTCCTTGATAATATTATAGATGTACTAATGTATTATAGCGCTTTTTAATAATAGGTCAAGAATTTTGAACCTTGCCTTATTATCCATATTGCTTTAAATATAATATAGCTATTATAATCTAAGTACAAGAAAGTGAAATTAATTTCTCTAGGAGATTAGTAAAGAGAATTTATTGTTGGATTTAGTTTCAGAAGCATGGCCATGATGGTAACTTAAAACAAACAGACAAAAACCCATCATGATCAGTAACCACTCCAAAAAAATAAAGGAGAGTTTGAATACAATATTCCCAAGCCAAAGGCTCTCATTAATTTAAATCTATTTTTAAATAGTCCAGAAACTCAGATACTAGTGCTTAACATGCAGGAAATAGACTATGTGAAAGATGAGGTTAAAACCTATATTATTTACAGTTGATGCCATATACAAAATCTAACAAAATAAAATAAATACAATAAATAATAAATCTTCTAAATTTAAATAAAGGACAATTTGATGAAGTGGACTCAACTTTAAAAAATATAAGGACTCTGTAAAAATGGTTGCTCTTTGTTTTTTTTGTTTTTACCAAAGATGAATTGGTGGATTTATCTCTGGGTTGTTAAAATTGATAGCCATAATCCAGTCTAGCCTTAAATTGCTAATCTGTCCAGGGATTGTTAATCAGTGGCTCCTTCGATCCCCGTGGATTATGTTTTTCATCAACCAGTGAATTTACCTACCAAAATGAAGTCGATAGGATGCCGGCTCACTCCATTTCCTTTTAAGTAGCTTCAACTTCTCATAGAGCAAGAAAATAGAGGCTGCTATGAGATTAAATCAAACTAAGGTTCAAGGCTCAGGGTGAAGAGAAACTGAGATTTCATACTTACTGGGGAAAGTTGATAAAGGTGGAGAGGTTTTTCCCATCTCAGGGGGACAGCTGAGAGATTGTTTTACTGCAGGTGATATGTCGGCATGTTACTTACTCATCACACCTGCCAGCCTTGAGCGAGTCTCTTTGTCATTACTTATAACTGCCAATTTACAAGATGGTCCAGTAGGGAATGAGAGAACCAACTGGAACAAATAGAGGTTTTACCACAGCTGCAGTCTGTCAGCACGAGTAGTGAATCCTAAATAGGAAGGAGCAGCCCAAATACTTATCTCCCAGGTCACCAAACCAGGCTTGAGACATGGACCCTGGCCTCATGGGGTTAACTTTCTTGGCATGCTGTGGACCAGGTGTTGAGTTGATAGCTGGGAGAAAATGCTTGATTGAATCATGTGAAGGCTTTCTTTCTGTATTAACTAGTTCAGAATATATAAGGTCTTTCCTAGTAACTTTACCTTGAGTTCAAATTCTGGGGAAGATACAACCAATTAGAGTCAGTGTAGTAATATGGACAAGGACACAGGACAGCTCTAACAACCAGACTAGACTGAAGAGCAGCTGGAATTGAGAAAAGACTTTTGTCTGCCTAGAATATTTCTCCTGAGCCATTTATCTCCCTCTGGCCATGTCTGTCTGTTTAAGCATTTCAAGCGAGAGCTATTCTGGGCATAGTATAAGGCTCATCTGTTCACCCTGGTCTTACTTTGATTTGACCTTTCAGTTAAAGTGGCATTTTGTAATTGTTTGGAAACTGTGCCTTGGGGAGGGAGTTTGTGGTGGTGAGCGGGAAGGGTACTGAAGCAAAAGAACCCGATTTATAACCATTTTGGTAGCCTGTTGACAGTGGAAGGTCTTGATACAATGTTTCCAATGCATTTCTAGGGACTATGTCAGCCCCCTAATGTGACTGCAAGTTAAAACTTAGCTTGGATATGGCTTTAGAATGATCTAGGGAACTTTTAAATTAAAATACCCATACGTGGATCTCATCCCTGGACATTCTGATATAATTGGACCGGGATAGGACCCAATCACCTGATTTCTTAAAGAGCTCCCTCAGATGTTTATAATGTGCACCTGTTCCCATTATGAGGCTAGGTCATCGCATCTTTGCTTTATGTATAGAGAAGCAAGAGAAAAGTCAAGCACAAAGGAAGGGTACCCTCTGGTCAATAAGGACATGTCTGCTGCTCTTTGGAAAAAAACCCATCAAATCCTTAGTGGCACTGGCTCTGTCATTTGATGAGATATATCAGCCTCAGAAAGGCTTACCTCTATGTTTCTTTACCAACTACCTCATCAATCGGAAATCCTTCCCTGATGTTATACAGGTTGGGATCTGAAATGCGCCCCCCCCCCACTTTGTGAATATGTCCATAGCCTGCCATGCATCTGGCATGTATACCTGTTTATAGTCTAAAACAATAGTGGAGTCTGGCGAAAACTTAAACTTCCAGAAATCTTCTTGAAAGAAGGCCACAGTGATTATTATAACACTAATGGCCTTTCAAGAGTATAAATCTTTTCTAATTTGGCCTTAAATTCTCTCTTAAATTGGCCTTTACGAGATCCTTCTATATCTAAAATTTGATATTCAACCACAGTAAGGGAGGCTACAGTTTTTAAATTGACACAATTTCTTTGATAAAGTAAAGGCTGTCAAAATTATATGTAGAAGCCCTAAGGCAGAAGGAAAGAGACTTTCCATCTCCGTGGTAAATAAAGTTTTTGACAGAGTCTGAGGGAAAGAGGAGAGTGGTCCAGCTGGCAATCTCCTGATAGTCATTCTTTGGCCCGTCGGAAGAAGGATTATGGAAGAGGAAACGTAATTAGCTTTCAGCACTGCGTCATGACAGAATCCTCTCCTCTGTGGAACTAGCCTTATGGAAAAGATTATTACACCCGCCGCCATTCCATAAATGGACTGCATTATGCAGCCCATGATAAAAAATGTTTGACGTTCCATGAAGCCTAAATTTAAAGAGCACAGAATCTGAATAATGGTTAAGCGGGAAAGCAGCCTCCTGGGAAGAGACCAGGCTAGTCCATGACAAGCCATCCAGGTTTGCAATTCCTCTGCGTTCCAAGTGTCGGTGGGCTGAAAAATAGGCATGGTGAACTGCTTCACTTTGTTGCAAGGTCTACAACTCCATGTAAGAATTAGAATTAATACTGGATAATACTCAACATTTTTCCAAAATAGTATTTGCCTTTCAATGTAGTGAAGCAAGTGTAAAACTTGATGCTGGTGGTTCTGTGTTGGGATCTCAAGTTTCCAAATAGGTAATTGGGAACAATTCAAATATCTCTGCATCTTATCTTTTTATCACATGTAAAAAATGGGATTCTATTCATTCATTTGTTTATTTATTGCCTATTACTCATTTAAGCACCTTGATAGGCACTAAGAATATGGACATCAATAATACTTGGAACTTGTCCTCAAACAGTGTATAGCCGAGGCAAGTAAGTAAATAAATACAAACTATTCAGTTCTTTTTTTAAATGTTTTTATTTATTTTTGAGAGAGAAAAAGACAGAGCAGGAGTGAGGGAGGGGCAGAGAGAGAGAGGGAGACACAGAATCTGAGTCAGGCTCCAGGCTCTGAGCTGTCAGCACAGAGCTCGACGCCGGCCTCGAACTCACAAACTGTGAGATGGTGACCTGAGCTGAAATCGGAAGCTTAACCCACTGAGCCACCCAGGTGCCCCCAAACTATTCACTTCTGAAAGTACAACCGCAGAAATGTATAAAACGGAAAAGGAAATGACTAACTTGGTCGGAGAGGGGAGGGAGGAATCTCAGCCTAGGCTTAGAGCAAGGAATTACTGAGCAAGGTCATGAACATATAAGCCTATATGAGTTTAAGATTCTGTGATTTTAAAATTGAAAGTAAAGTAGTTCAACAATCAATGGGTTTATATGGGTCAGTTGTTGTCTCTATAAATTGCAAGAGTTTTCCCATAAGTCTGTAGGTCTGTGAGTCCTATAGAGCATCATGAATAACTTTCACATGGCACTTTTAATTAGCCTTTCATAGTGCTGTGTCAGGCCCATCCTAGAAAGCATCACAGCACCACAGTCCCTCGATTTGGCTGTTCCTGCCTGCCATATGCTGGCTTTGTAGGACACACTGGGCAGATGAGAAGGAATAAAACATAGTTCTGCCTTTAATGAGTGTGATAGGCAGCTTGGGGAAAATATTTGCAAACATACCATATATATAAATAAGGGATTACAGATTAATGAACACCGTAATGGGAGTTGGTAAAAGGTACTTATGGGAACACAGAAAAAGGGGGCACTTAATTTTGATTGGGAGTAGGGCTTTTAGAAGAAAAATACCACAGTTTGTATTTATTGAGCTCTTACATCATGCAGGTATTTCTCATGATTGTCTCATTTAATTCCTTATGACAATTGTGTAGAATAAACATAATCACTCTTTTTATAAGTGAAAAACTCAGTGAAATTAGAAATCTAGCCCCAAGTCAAAGTTATTCTTTGAGAAGGAGGGCTTGCTATGTAGGTCTTCTTGAAACCAAAATCCAATGTGGAACCATAATTCGATACTGTTTCCTTAAGAGAAGTTGACCAAGGAATTGGTTGCGTTCGTTTCCTAGAGCCTGCTGTAACAAATTACCACAAAACAGATGGATTAAAACAACAGAAGTATATTTTCTCACAGTGCCAGAAGCTCCAAGTCCAAAATCAACGTCTTGGCAAGGCCATGCTCTAGGAGATAATCCTTCCTTTCCTGTCCAGATTTGGTGACTCCTGCTGTTTTGTTCAGGCGCTTGTGGAAGCACGATGCCAAGGTCTGCCTACGTCTCTGTGCCTTCTCCCCTTTTATCTCTTATAAGAACACCAGCAATTGGAGTTAGGGCCCCCAATTCAGGATGACCTCATCTTTACCTTAATTACATCTACAAGGTCCCTTTTTCCAAATAAGGTCTCATTCACGGATGCCAGGGGTTAGGTCTTAGATATATCTTTCGGAGGATGGCCATCCATCCCCCCAGAGTGTTGCTTTAGTAGTTTTTAGAACAAATTGGAGTGTGTCAGAGTAGGAGACCAGTAACTGCAACAAGTTCAAAGACAAGTAAGACAATGCTAAACTAGGAAACCACATATATTTCATTTTGCTGGGAATACCAAAATAAAAATAAACAACAACAAAAAACATAAGCTGACAAATGAGGTTTAAAACCTAAAGAGAATATCATAGAAAGCCTTGCCCACAAGCTAAGTTACTAGGGCTGTAGTCTAACCTGGGAGTCATTCAAGACTTTAAGGAAAGAACTACAATTAGTTATGCATATAATACAAGTCACTCTAGTGCCAACATGAAGCAGCATTTTAGGATGGGGATTTGTAGGCAGCACTGGACACAATCCAGGTGAAGAGAAATAGATCAAAGACCATTTAAAAGAAGAAGAATTATGAAATTAAGTGATAATAAGGGATAGATGCAAATAGACTTCAAAATCAGTTGGATGTGGGGAACTACAGAGAAAAGGACCTGAAGAAGACTTCCAGGTGTCAGCACGCACCGCTAGGTTAACGTTGCCCTTCACCAAAAAAAAAGAGGAGCCAAGAATAGGTACAACTTGACAGGTAAGGAATAATGAATTTTATTGTGGACATGTTGACTTAAGTATAAACAGGTGAACTAAACAGTTGAACATACAGAGAGAGCTGCCAATAGTTGTGTGTGGTGCGATTCTGTTACTTGCACAGAATCTGTTAGTTCTGTTGCTTTTCCAGGGACCATGTCTTATTCATATTTACATCCCTAACAGCTGTCAATGTACCCAGCTAATAGTAGGTGACATGTCTGTTGAATTAGTTTGAATATAATTCCTGTTAACTTGATCTCAAAGAAATCATAACAATAGCTTATGAGCAATCACGCACTGATTTTTTTAAATGTTAGAGTGGTGTATTAGGCAGGTTTCCTTCCAGGTAGATGTTTTAATAGTTTCTCCGTTGTGAGAGAAGAATTGACTTTCAGACTACTAGGTTTAGGCAAAGAACTGGACCTGAAACAACAACAACAACTGTACCTGAACAGCTTAGTATCTTGTTATTTGTGTGACTGGCCTTCCTGCAGGGAGTACACTGTCTGCTTGTCCACACCTCACAGGCTCAAGGCCCTGGGGCACAGAGAGGGTGGGGTGGGTGCCATCTGTAACAGATATATCTGGCTTAGGCTGAGAACACAACCTGTCAACCTATTGCTTCTGTATACCTAAGCCCTGGTTTAAAAGTTTCATCAAGGGGCACCTGGGTGGCTCAGTCGGTTAAGCATCCAGCTTCGGCTCAGGTCATAATCTCACGGTTTGTGGGTTCGAGCCCGGCGTCCGGCTCTGTGCTGACAGCTAGCTCAGAGCCTGGAGCCTGCTTCTGATTCTGTACCTCTCTCTCTCTCTGACCCTCACCTGCTTGCATTGTCTCTCTCTATCTCTCAATAAATTAAAAAAAAAAAAGGTATATTTAAAAAAAGTTCCGTCAATAATTATAATATTAGGGGCACCTGTGTGGCTCAGGTAATTAAACGTCCAACTTCGGCTCAGATCATGATCTCGTGGTTTATGAGTTTGAGTATCAGGCTCTGTGCTAACAGCTCAAAGCCTGGAACCTGCTTCAGATTCTGTGTGTGTGATTCTGTGTGTGTGTCTCTCTCTCTGTACCTTCCTTCCCTCCCTGTTTCTCTCTCTTTGAAAAAAAATAAATAAACATTAAAAAAAATAATAACATTGACTTTTTTTAAATCTCTATCTGCTTGTCTCCTGAATCAGGTTGATTTCTGCAGCTCCCAACAAGTACCTTATGGACCTTATTCTTTCTAACTGAAGCAAATTGACTTGTTCCTTATGCAAATCCTTCACATGCTCCACTTTAAGAAAAATAGTTTTTATTTGACTTAACTGAAAATTTTATTTGAACAACCAAATTACTATATATATTAACCATAGAAACATTGATATTATGGACAAACCAATAGGTTTAATTTAATAAACCATCCATAATCTACCAGAAACACTGCTATTTTTGATGAGAATTCTTCTAATCTTTTTACTCTATATTTGTATATACTATTTACTTTTTATATACAAAAATAAGGTTATACCATAAATCTATTTTACAAAAAGTTATGAAGGGCATCTGGGTGGCTCACTCGGTTAAGCGTCCGGCTTTGGCTCAGGTCATGATCTCGTGGTTCGTGGGCTCAAGCCCCGCATTGGGCTCTATGTTGATAGCTAGCTCAGAGCCTGGAGCCTGCTTCAGATTCTGTATCTCTCTCTCTCTCTCTCTCTCTCTCTCTCTCTCTCTCTGACCCTCCCCTGCTCACGCAGTCTCTCTCTGTCACTCAAAAATAAATTTAAAAAACATAATTTTTTTAAAAAGTTACGAGATGGAATTTCATGTCATAAGATATACTTCGACATCCTTTTTTAAAGGTTTATTTATTTATTTTGAGAGAGAAAGAATCAGTGCATGGGAGTGGAGGAAAGGCAGAGAGAGAGAATTCCAAGCAGGTTTCATGCTTAGTGTGAAGCCCAACACAAGGCTTGATCCCATGACGATGAGATCATGATCTAAGCAGAAATCAAGAGTCGAATGCTTAACGGAAGGGCACACCCAGGCACCCCACTTCTACATCATTTTATGTGACTTAATTTTACTTCTATGTATCAATAAACAACAGCTTACTACTTGTTGTGATGAGCACCAGTTGCTGTATGGAAGTGTTGAATCACTATATTGTACAGCTGAAACTAATATTGCACTGTATGTTAACTAATCAGAATTTAAATAAACTTTAAAAAAATTTTTTAATGTTTTTTATTAAACATTAGAGCCTGATGCAGGGCTCGAACCTACAAACTGTGAGATCATGACCTGAGCCGAAGCCAGACGCTTAACCGACTGAGCCACCCAGGTGCCCCAAATAAACTTTTTAAAAAATTTTAAAAAGTAAGCAACATCTTAATCAATTTCTTGCTTTAAGACATTTAAATTACTTCCAATTTTATAAACACTATTTTGAAGTACATTCTTGTAAGTGCAGTCATTGTGTATATTTATAACATTTTCTTATAATATATTCTTAAAATTAGGATTTTAAAGGTTTTGAGGTATTTTGCCAGTAAGACTTTCCACCAATTCATGTGAATGAACACGTTCACTGTTATTATTTAAAAGATTTGACAATATAATAATAAGTCAGCTGGCATTTCCACTTGCTCTTCCAGATTTATACTCTACCAGTAGTGCGTGCACAGGGCCACAGAAGCAGGGACACGAGGGTAAGGGAATGAGGAAAAGAAGAGAGAGAGTCAAAGGACGGGGACGGGAGGAACAACATGAGCGGTGCCCATGTTGCCACTTTATTTCTCAAATGCAAGTAGTTTTATACAAACAGCCACAGCTCAGAGAAGGTTTTTTCTAGACCAAACTTCTTCTATTTTCACGATTATTGTTGTGCCATATTCCTGGGAACTTTACACCCTCTTCTTATTGTTATTATAAGAGTGCCAAAGCGTGAAGGACATTTGTACAATAACATTTCAACTCAAGAAGCTTGAAGGACATTGGTGCAATAACATCTTAACTCCAGTGAATTAACCTCTGAGGAACTGGATCAGCCGCAAGGGTTGTAAGGGCACAAGAGCTTTGCTCGGTCACACTCTCCTTACTGGCTCCTCGCTGCTGCTTCCCACATCTACCTATTGACATGCTGTTCTGTGACCCAAGGAACTGACCCCTAAGGATCATATCAACCAATTACCTTGCCTCTGGCTTCTGATTGGGTTTGGCTAGTGGAGGCCAACAGCAGGGTATTGGAAGACTATTGGAAAGAGAAGTATTCATTCCCCCAGTTCCCTTTGTGCCAGTATGGTTGACAGTAGCTGCATATTTCTTCTGTTGGGTGTCCCTCTCCCGCAGTCACTGCTCTCCATGGTTCTTGTTAAAAACTCCCCTCGGTGCTCCATTCGGCCAAAGATGGTAATAGTTTCTTCCCATAATTACTATTAACAGAATGCTTCAGCATTCCTTATTGGCTATCTTAAGCTACCTACAACTTTAAAACAATCCCTTCAGGGGGTGCCTAGGTGGCTCAGTTGGTTAAGTGGCCAACTTCAGTTCAGGTCATGATCTCATGGTCCATGAAGTCGAGCCCCACGTCGGGCTCTGTGTTGACAGCTCGGAGCCTGGAGCCTGCTTTGAATTGTCTCCTTCTCTCTCTGCCCCTCCCCTGTGCTCATTCATTCTCTCTCTCTCTCTCTCTCTCTCAAAAATAAATATACATTTTTAAAAAGTCCCTTCATTAAATTTGCCTAAATTACTCCACAGAGAATGTCACTTGCTTCTTGCCAGCACTCTGATGAAAATACAGATAGGCATAAATTTGTAAACATAGAACTGTATGAAATACCTGTGAATAAAAATTAACAAACTTAACACTGTTCACCTGCCCTTCACACTGTGCTATGCTCACCTCCAAAACAGCTTATTCCACTAACGTTGTTTTGAGTCATGCACACAAAAAAATCAAGTTACCGTTAAAATGTTTTAGAGAAATATTAGTTTTCTCTTAAGAAGATAAAAATCAAGGGGTGCCTAGGTGGCTCAGTGAGTTAAGCATCCGACTTCAGCTCAGGTCATGATCTCGTGCTTCATGAATTCGAGCCCTACATCAGGCTCTGTGCTGACAGTTCAGAGCCTGGAGCCTGCTTTGGATTCTGTGTCTCCCCCTCTCTCTGCCCCTCCCCAACTCATGCTCTATCTCTGTCTCTAAAAAATAAAAAGAAACATTAAAAAAAACTTAGAAAATAAAAATCAAGGGGCGCCTGGGTGGCTCAGTTGGTTAAGCCTCCAACTTCGGCTCAGGTCAGATCTCATGTTCATGGGTTCGAGCCCTGCGTCAGGCTCTGTGCTGACAGCTAGCTCAGAGCCTGGACCCTGCTTCTGGTTCTGTGTCTCATTCTCTCTCTGACTCTCCTCCTCTCATGCTCTGTCTCTTTCTGTATCAAAAATAAATAAAACATTAAAAAAAAAAGAAAAGAAAAATCAAGACAGTTTCCAATTCATTGAAGCATTGTCAATTATGTATTTTTACCATTTTATAAAATTCAGATAAATAGCTGCTTTTAAAGATACTGAAAAATATTTATTTATCCAACAGGTACATGGAAGAGGCTTAACATCACTAATCACCAGGGAAATGCAAATCAAAACCACAATGAGATATCCCCTCATGCCTGTTAGAAAGGCTATTATCAAAAAGACAAGAAATAACAAGTGTTAGTGAGTGAGAATGTGGAGAACAGGGAACACTTGTACACTGTTGGTGGGAATTTAAATCAATGTAGCCAGGGCGGAAGATATTATGGAGGTTCCTCAAAAAAATAAAAAATAGAGCTACTGTATAATCCAGCAATTCTATTTCTGGGTTTTTGTTTTCCAAAGAAAACAAAACATGAATTTGAAAAATATATGACCATCCCTTTAATAATATGTAGTATATTATTATAACATATGTACCCAATACATATATAATATATATAATATACGTACCCAATAATGCTGTTTATTGCAGCATTATTTATAATAGCCAAGATATGGAGACAACCAAAGTGGCCATCCATGGATAAATGGATAGAGAAAATACACAATGAAATATTACTCAGCCATAAAAAAAAGCATGAAATCTTGCTATTTGTAGCAGCATGGACACATATGGAATATTATTCAAGGGGCACGTGCCCACATGCCCACACACACACACACACACACACACACACACACAGAGAATGTTATTCAGCCATGAGAAAAAAGGGAATTCTGCCATTTGTGACAGGAACCTGGAAGACATTATGCTAAGTGAAATAAGTTAGACACAGAAAGAAAAATACCATAGAATTTCACTTATGTGGAATCTAAAGAAATCCAAAGACCAAAACAAAACAAACCAAACAAACAAGCAAAACCAAGCTCATAGATATAGAGAACAGATTGGTGGTTGCCAGAGACAGGGAGTGGGCAAAAGGGACAAAGGTGATCAAAAGGAACAAACTTCCAGTTATAAACTAGTAAGTCAAGGGGATGTAAGATACAGCATGGTGACCATAGTTAATACTATATTACATATCTAGAAGTTGTGAATAGAGTAGGTCTTAAAAGCCTTCATCATAAGAAAAAAAACTTGAGGACTATGTATAGTAACAGATGTTAGCTAGACTGGACTTACACGGCAATTATTTCGCAATCCACACAATATCAAATCATTATGTTGTACACCTGAAACTAACATAACTGTATGTCAGTGAGACCTCAACTTTTAAAAGTTTATTTATAATTTAGGAAAACATGCACTGAAACAACAGCCAGAATTCACCTACAATTATCAGTTGGACCATTCTCTCTCTCACCGCATTAAAAGTCAACATATTCAGAAATGTTCCAGACTTGACAGTCTTGTGAATCTCGTGGTCTTGTCACATATCTGTCTGTTAAGGTTTCCCTAAGATACAATACATTGCCAGGGTTAGTGATCTGTTGCCTTTTTACAACATAGCCTTCAGAGTCTTCATCCAGGAGCCACCTTCTGATGCTAACAATTGTGAAACGGTGCCACTGAGCATAACCCCGAAGCTTGTGCACTCCACAGCATTGCATGGCTGGGTTCTAACTGATGCCAGCTGAAAAGTAGCTGGCATCCTGCTGGGATGACTGTTGTACTAGCTCAGTTTGGTCACCTGACAGTGTCTCTGCAGGGAATCTTAGAAACATTTCTAGAGCAGTTTAAGGCATATTATTCTAAAATTAGTGCATGCTTATTTTCAAGGTCATTAATTTTGCCGTTGTATTCCAATAAAGAGTAAAGTAATACTAGAAACTGAAAGCTAGATGTGTCATGCTTATAAAGAGCTCATTATGACAACATCTCAAAGCTGCACTCAGCTGGCAAATATACAGATTCTAACACCAGCAGGAATAGATATAAACACCTTTTTCTTGATGGTACCTACAACATACATAAAGAGACTCACTGTCATGTTGCAGTTCATAGAGTTTGCTTGGGTCTAAAAAATGGTATCTAGTCTATGCCTAAAACTCGAAGGGCTTTTTTTTTTTCTTGAAATTAGTTTAATTGTTCTAGATTGCCCTAAAAGACCTTGAACAGCTAAAGTGAAATAAGGTACCATTACAGAGACATTAAGGAAGTTAATGATTGGGTATAATTATACAGACATATTAGATATTTAAGAGTTTACATGGAAAGCTTAAATTATGGTTCTTAAGCTGCCAGAATAATATTTTGAACAATAGTGCTAATTTATGGTTAATTCCAATTTATGTTTCTGCCTGCAACTTCATTGTAGTTCTGAGTTGGTTTTTAAACTTCAGGCATGTGAACCTAAGAGAACTAGATATAATTGAATAGCCCACTGAACATTTAGCTAATTCTTGTCCTGTGCATCCCTAATGAAGCATGATAGCCTGTAAGATTAATTTTTATTTCAACTCAGTTTGAAATGCTACAATTCTTAAGTGAAGTCTCAGTATAGATTCAAACCATTGTAATTCTTACCCATCAGTTTAGTCTCTGGAGTACTTGAAATGCCAGAGGAGAAGTGGAAAATGAAAATAAACCACCACCACCGCCACCAGAACAAATTAAATGTAAAAAGGCTACTGGGTACAATCTCCATCCTCTAGCTCCTGCCAGAGTAAATGTATGTAAAATTACAGAAAAATTAGCTTTACTTATCATCTTTAACAAAACACAGTGTTTAACTAGTTTTGTGGAATGCCAAGTAGTTTGGAGTGTTGTAAGTAATTAAATGCCACAGAAGGCCAATTCCTGTGATGACAGGATTCAAAGTGGAGGAATATTCAGGCAAAAATGTAACCTCCTCCCACAACCTTTAACCAATTCCTTTCAACACTAGAAATGGATCACATCCAACAGACATTAGTGTTTCAAATACTGTTAAAAGAATTTACAGGTGCTAGATTATCACCAATGATACTATTCTTTTGATGAAAAAGAAACAAGTGGAAGCTTAGAAGAAATTAAATCATCCTTATTAGCAGAGCTTAGTTCAAATAAAAACAATTTAAGATCCTACACTATATAAAACAAAGATAAGATATAATCCCTAACCACATATTACTTACAACCTGAGTAGAGGATATAAATTTGCAAAAATCATAGAGATAGAATAAAATAAAGAGTAAAGATAATTACTATGAGAGATTCTAAGTCCCATAAAGGTTTAAAGGAAAGAAAATACAGTAAAACCTTGGATTGCGAGTAATTTGTTCTGCAAGTGTTCTGCAAGACTATTAATATTTCTAGTTAATTTTAAAATTTTTTAATGTTTATTGTTTTTGAGAGAGGGAGACACAAAGTGTGAGAGGGAGAATGTCAGAGAGAGAAGGAGACACAGACTCTGAAGCGGGCTCCAGGCTCTGAGCTATCAGCACAGGGCCCGATGCAAGACTCAAAGCCATGAACAGTGAGAGCAGACTTGAGTCAAAGTTGGACACTTAACTGAAACTGACTGAGCCACCCAGATACCCCTCTAATAATTTTTTTCTTTTTTTAAATAGTTTATTGTCAAATTGGTTTCCATATAACACCCAGTACTCTTCCCCACAAGTGCCCTTCTCCCTTACCACCACCTCTTTTCCCCCTCCCCCTTCAACCCTTGGTTCATTTTCAATATTCAATAGTCTCTCAGGTTTTGTGTGTCTCTCTCTCCCCAACTCTCTTTCCCTCTTCTCCTCTCCCTGGTCCTCCATTAGGTTTCTCCTATTCTCCTGTTAGACCCATGAGTGCAAACATATGGTATCTGTCCTTCTCTGCCTGACTTATTTCGCTTAGCATGACACCCTCGAGGTCCATCCACTTTGCTACAAATGGCCAGATTTCATTCTTTCTCATTGCCATGTAATACTCCATTGTATATACAAACAAGTCATGTCTTACAATATGAGTACTATGTGACGCCAAATGTCACATGATCACAACCGAGCCAATGGTTCTTCTTCTCTCTCTCTTTCTCTCTCTCTCTTTCTCTCTCTTTTTCTCTCTCTGTGTGGGATTGTGGGTGATTGCCTCCCATGCTCAGATGCTCAGTCTCAGGGTGTGGTGTCTGGCAGAGAACAGTGATTTTTCAGAATGTTGGAAGGTGCCCACAACTGGCTCTAGTGTATATTTTGTTACTTTAAAGCAGTACTTTGCTCTTCCATACAAGAGTAAGCTTAGGAATGCCTTGCTCCACTCTAGGTCAGGCTCCTGCAGATATAGACCCCTTTCCTCTGCTGCCTTATTGCCAGTTACATTAAATACAGTATATGACGAGTTTATTAATACTGTGCTGTAGTCAACATCCATGTGAGCGTATACAATGGCCACATGCAGAAAAAGATTCCATTGAGCCAATAAATAGCCATGATTCCCTGAGTGATAGTGAAAGTCATCCTACCCAGTAACCCTTCTCTCTCTTGTCTCCTTCAAACCAGTCACAAAGGTTTTCAAATTAAGTGCAGGTTAATTTATTAATTTTATTTATATTTTGTATTTTCTTTATATTTTGTATTATATTACAGTATTGTAATCATTTTTATATAACTATTTTTGGGTTGTAGAATGAATCATCTGAATTTACATTACTTCTTATGGGGAAATTTGCTTTAATATACAACTGCTTCAGATTATAAGCATGTTTCCAGAATGAATATGTTCACAAACCAAGGTTTTACTGTATATCTTTTTGAGAGCAACAGAAAAATTCAAGAAAAACATATCCTTTCAGATGGAAAGAATGTCCACAAAACAGACAGATGAGAATTTCAGAAGACAATAAAAGTATGGACAATAACAAGAAAGAAAAATATATGTTGCATACAAAGAAAACAACTGGATTTTAATGCAGAAGAGTTAAATATGTAGAACAAGTAATTGGAAGATATTGTTGGGTTAAGATTTTTAGACTTTATTCTACAGGCAATTGGGAGACATAAAAATTGTATGTAGAGAAAAAATGCCATGGACAAAGTTATGATTCATTTCTCAGCAATGAGTAGCAATAATTGGTGTGGGGAGCAACAAGAGTTGGGAAGACCTCCATAGTTCAGGTCAGAGGCATATTATTAAACCCAATACTTCAGCCAAGAGGGTGGTGACAGTTGTTCAAGAACTTAGTCGCTCCACAAGAAGTCAACAGATCTAATCCTATGAAAACAAGTCTTTTGCTAGAACATCATAATAAGGAACCAATGTGTTGTAATATACTCGGAAACAGAATCAGGTGAGGCATGTCATCATGGCTTTTTATAATAATATTTAAGTAGTAAGATTCAAGTATTTCCAGGAGACTGACCTCAAGTAATCCAGCATCACCATGAATAGGTGATTTTGACACGTCTTATTGTTGTGGGCTCTGGATTGAAACATACTGAGTGGCTCAGAATTGGGCCAAGGTGCTATGCTTCACAATGGCAGCTGAAACCAAAAATGCTGCTCCTAATTCTTAACCCTATACTTATGCTTTCAACATTTACAAAAAATTTATTTCTTTTTTGTTTATCTAGAAAGTGATGCAATGATAACTGATGCCTATGCTGTTGGAATCCTCCTTATTTTCCAAAGCTGGCTCCTTCCACTGACACAAATGCCTTAGTCAGCAAATAGCCTGAATCTAAATAAGATAAATAGGTGTCCTCTGAGGCTTATGGCTGAGAAGCCTCTGGGCATTCCTGAATACCCTCAATTAGGAAGTGTCATTCCCAGGTGGTGACAGTGACAAGAAATTAAATCCTAAGAAAGTGCAAGGCAGGCGCTTGAATTTCGGTTGACTAATTTGGTTGACTCCACTTGCAAGGTTTGACCGGCCATGGCAAGTGAAAGGCTTTGACTGAACATAGATCAAAAATCCCCCCAGAGCTGAGTGACCTTGTTAAGCAACTTTGCTACATCTTTTATGCAGTGAGTTATGCTCAGCAAAGCACGGATATTTTCCATTAACCTCTGAGGCAACAACAAATTTATCCATTTCCTTTCCCTGCTTACTCACCTCATTCAAATCCTTCAGCAAAATGTCCCTCACTTCTCCCATTTGCCAGCTTGTCATTGGACTGTGCAAACAAGTCCACAAGAAGACTGCTGTCTATTCCAAATCTATAGGGTTCTTGATTATTAAATTAGGTTCCTGGCATTCTAATCTTTCCAGAAGAATTCCAAATATAGTTTAAAGTACCTAGAGATGATGGGCATTAAAAAGTACACTTATCATGATGAGCCCTGAATAATGTACGGAAGTGTTGAATCACTGTATTGTACACCTGAAACTAATTTAATGCTATATGTTATCCATATTGGAATTAAAAATTTTTTAATCTTAATTTTAAAAATTAAAGTTTCTAGAGAAACAGAAAGCAATCTCTTACCTTCCTCAATTGTACAATTGTACAACTGAGAATTCTTGTCAAGCTGGATCAAATCAGTTCAAGCATATTTACTGTATGCGTAACATGCCAGGCCCTGTGCTGGGCACTGGCTATACAATGACAAATCAAACCCCTCAGAGAAAGAGAGACAGTGGTGGTTAACACAGGTTTTGAAGTCTGATAGACCTGGGCTCACATCCCACCTCTAACTTTCTCTGTGGTTTTGATAAAATCCTTAATTTCTTGAAGCCTCAGTTTCTGCATCGGCAAAATGGAGATAATAATTCCTAGGGTTCATGAAAATCAGATAACATGACTGAAATGTTTAGTTTTGTTTGTGCAGACAAATAGTGGAGATGCCCAAGTGTTAGGGGCTTGCTATTACAGAATTTATTTTGTCCTGTCTTGGTTGGATTTGATTTGGGTTTATTTTGCCTTGTTTTTGAAAAATCACAGTTGAGGGAAGAGGAGTAGAGCAAATTAAATCAATAACTATAAGATAATGTCCAGACAATCACATGAATGAACAGACAGCTCTCCGTTTTCAGTAAATATTTAATCATTTTGGGAACTGGCATCTTAAATGAAATATAAGAGGGTAGCTTTTCTTATATCATAAGATGTGTTTCATGTTATAGACATAAATAATAACAAAAACCCTTAAACACAACTTCATTCTTTTTTAAATTTTTTTTAGTGTTTATTTATTTTTTGAGAGAGAGAGAGATAGAGTGTGAGTGGGGGAGGGACACAAAGAGAGGGAGACACAGAATCTGAAGCAGGCTCCAGGCGCGACGCTGTCAGCAAGAGCCTGACACAGGGCTTGAACCCACAAGCTGTTAGATCATGACCTGAGACAAACTCAGCCGCTTAACCGACTGAGCCATTTTGGTGCCCCAAGTGCAACTTCATTCTTAAGGCAACAAGAGGGGAATCCTTTGAAGCAGAGTTCAGCTACCTTCCATGTGAGTAGCACCTACAACAGCATAATCAGTCAAAAGCGGGACTTACACTGGCTCAGCCACTCCTGCCTTACAGGAAAGCACTGAACACACTGTTTTTCTGAGTGTGCTGAGCAACAGTCACGCCTGGAATTGTTGCTATGTTACCAAGAAGACCGCAAGCTCTTGACATCCCCACAGCAATCTATGTAACATGCACAAAAATCTGTAGGAGTTTCTATCAGAAACCCTAACAGTCAAATGGCCATTTGGAAAATGTATGATTCCTTTTATAATCTAGACCTTGGAAAATACATAATCAAGAAATGACAAGCATAATCAGCGACTGCAGGAACATTTTTAAATGTTAAACATCTTGTTAGATTCAGCCTTTTGAGTTGTTCTCATTAGCATTGGTCCACTGTGCCTTGTCACATCACCAAAGGCTCAAATCAAGTAGGGTAGAGTAGAATAAGATAGGGGCCATTAGACACTCAAAAGAAAACAGTGACCCAAAGAAACTACGGTTGCTAGAGACCAAGCACGTGTTACGTGCTTGATGATTCTCCTGGCCTCACCCAGAAAAAGCACTCACACTTGTGTGATAAAGGTCATGGAGGGGATCATACTCCAAGCCACTTTTCACTAGCAGTCCAAGCTCCTGGGTCTACCTGTGAAAGGCTTCCTTGGAGGCCTGCTCTATAACATGCCACATCATTGCAAAAATCTAGTTCAACATAAATAAAAAAGGAAAAAGCAAAGGGATTTGGCTCTGTTGGATATCTGGTCCTTTAGGATATTCTGAATACAGAATTCTGAGTTAGCAATGAGGGATTTCTCTTTCAACTTAGATTCAACTCTTTATTCTCCCTCCCTTGATCTGATAGACTGTCCTGAAGGCATTAAGCCTCCTGGGCTTATTCCCAAAGGGCTTCTAGATCTAGCCTATGTGATTTCTGGGGCTTGCTGCTTTTATTTTCTCTGTGAATTTTCCATGACGTTAATTAAGCTCCCTTTAGTGTGATGAGCTTCTCAGTATCTGATCTAAAGCCTTTCACACATAAAAAATAACACGTTAGAAAGAAAGCAGTTCAGCCATAAAAGAGATGTGGAATCTGTTCAAGTTGTTACATTTTAAAAAAGGTCAGCCCTTTAAATGGCCAAGTTAAATGGGATGAATGTGGGCTAAACCATCCCTCTGTGAGAGTTCACGAACCCATCCACAGGTCTGCTCACGCCTGCAAAGGATCTGCAAGGCTTCCTTTCTCTCTCTCAGCAGCTGAAGCTGCATCGAGCACCTTTAGTGCTGGGGCTCTCACCATCAACACAGATCCAAACAGAATCTAAACAAAATTACGTTTCAGAAAGTAAAGAGCAGATAGTCCAGATGCACGTATCAAGGACAAGACTTTTTAAAAGTTTTTAATACTGAAAAATTTGATTTTTTAAAAAATTTATTTTTGAGAGAACTCATATGCTGGGGAGGGGCAGAGAGAGAGGGAGACAGAGGACCTGAAGTGGGTTCTGCACTGACAGCAGTGACCACAATGGGGCTCGAAGTCCCCAACGTGAGATCATGATCTGAGTCAAAGTCAGGCGCTCAACCGACTAAGCCACCCAGGTGCCCCAGATAACCTTGATTTTTAAATAACGGTTTTGGATCTTGTTATTTTTATTTTGCTTTGTTTTTTTTTTTTAATGTGACATATCAGGTAAAAAAGGTCAAGGGCCTCCCAGGATAGTGACACACTCAGAAGAACCATCGGACCTACTGCTAACCACAACACACACATTTTCTCTCTGCAGCATGCTTTGTTAATCATGTCTCCTAGGACCTGAAGCAGAACCCTAACTCCCCCTGTTACATGTCACATGGTCTTCTATGGCATTAGTTAGCTGCACCAACAATTTCCTCAAGGAGGGAGAGAGAGAGAGAGAGAGAGAATGAGTGGGGAAGGGGCAAGGAAGAGAAAGACACATTTGGAAAATATGGAGTCTTTTCCATAAAGATGATGTCCTCCAAGCAAAAAAAATATCTTATTACTAGGCAAATTTCACTCCCTGAACCTTGTGAAAGCCATGGGGACCCTATTTGGTCTTATCCACTCTAACCCAACACCTGCCCAAGATGAAAACCCACTTCAATACCATTTTTCGCCTCTTTTCTCCTGAGCCCTAAGCTCATTTCAGCACACCCTCACAAGCTGGAGTGATCTGCTCTCGTTCTGTATCCCAAACCCAGAAGAATATCCTGGAAAAGAGACAAAATTTCTAAGAGTGATATTTATACACAAAGATAAAAAATTCTGCCTCTTCACAACTCCCATAAAGAATCTTTACTATCTGAATACCTGACCCAACAGATAAGTGAAGACATCCTTTCTCTTTCTGTAAGGGCCAAATGTGGTGATATGGATTGTGACTAAGTTAAAGGGGGTCACATGGTGCTTTGTATAAGAATTGCCTGAGAAATAGGGTAAGATCCAGGAAAACATAGACACACACACACACGAGGAAAGGGAATACGTATCCTAAGTGCCTCTATAATTTCTGACGTACTCTCTTGCAGACTATATGGAGAACCAGTGCTTATATTAAGAGACAATATTATCTCTGTAAAGTGACTTACTTGAATAATAATTACTTGAATAATAGCACAGAACACTTTTTTTAACAAAAGAAGCAGAATAGTTAACAGAACCAAACAGGTAAATAGCAAAAACATTCACATTGATCAGAGAGAAGACAGTTTATATAAAAGGAGCAAAAGATACCGTGAGAAATTGGGGGCATTTAGCATAAAGAAAAAGTTCAAGTGTTTGCATACATAATTTTCTCAGTGGTTCACAGGGGTTCCTAACTTTTCCCCAAAAATACTGCAAGTCAAATATTTTTCTCAGCCATCAGCCTTCACCTACTATGCTGGCTGGAAATGGAAAAAACTCCCATGTTCATTTTTTCTGTAACAGAAGAGTTCAAGAAGAACACTTAAATTCTAAGACCCACTGGAACTATTTTTCTTTCCCCATGAACTGAGCGCCTAACTGCAAATTTAACAAAACAAAAAAACAAAACAAAAAAAAACCCAAAATTTCTCACCAGGCCATATGAATGCCCTGCTCAAGCCCTAAGGAACTTTCTCCAATTCTAAAAGGCAAGGAGAATTCTATACTAACCACCAATAATATAAATTATTATTTGCCTCTTTGAAAAGAACTGCTAAAAACAGCTGAGACCCTCCTAGTCAGCACTGGAGGAGTTTGGAACTGAAATATCCAAGATGTTTTTTAAAAATAACTCACAGCATAGCTAGCTTATATTTTAACAGGAAAAGCCCAAAAGTGTATATAAAAAAATGCTATCCTCACCAAAAAACTAGTAATGAATTTTTAGTGAGGCCTATATAGTAAATAATTTATATAAAGAATTCAAAAATAACCATAAATATTGTATGTATCCTTTAATATATTAAATACCTATCATTATGAGCAGAGTTTCAAAATACCCCTTCTGGTAGCACAAACAATATGCACTCCTTGATAAAAATTTGCTTTCCAGTTAGCTGGTTTGCCAAGAAACAGCAACATAGGTCTTCCTCACTTAATAGACATATTGCTAGGGAACTGTGACCACAATCCAATTTTAGCAAATCACATCAAAAGTTGCAAGTGCTCTTCATTTTACATTTTAGACATGCAGTCGATTGAAACTTCACAGTATTAATGCTTTCTTTTTCTATTCTTCCCTTCCTCCAACAGTTTGAATGAGTACATAGAGGAGTTAAATTTCAGAGTAAAGGAAAAGACACTAATTTAGTAATGTCCAAGATCTGAAAAAATAAAGATGAGGATAATGAATCCAAGAACTGAGAAACAGAATGAACAATTGGCCCCAGAATACACAAACAGGGATATCTATCTTACGTATGTGCACTGCCAGAGGGACACTAATTAGAAGATTTCTTAAAAGAAAAAAGAAAAAGAGGAAGAAGGAGGAGGAAGAGGAGGAAGAGGAGGAGGAGGAGGAGGAGGAGAAGAAGGAGAAGAAGGAGAAGAAGAAGAAGAAGAAGAAGAAGAAGAAGAAGAAGAAGAAGAAGAAGAAGAAGAAGAAGAAGAAGATGACGACTTCTTAGGACTCTATACACCTGAGTAAGAACGTTAGCAATGGTCACTTTCAGAATCTCTATTACCTAATTTCCGTACCATAACCTAAAGGACCACAGTCCCTTCTGCTTCTTAATATGTTTGGAACCCTGTTCCCTCATACAAATCTTTTTTTTTTTTCTCAGAAGAGTTTAGTCTTTGAGCTCTCTTACGGTTTAAGTGTTATTGATTTGACATCCATCAGGAAGCAAAATAGAACAGTAAACTAGCAAACACAATCTAGGTAGGATGCATACCCTTAATTTCCCCTCCAGTTTAGCCTTTAAGTGAATGGTTTTCTCATCCACAAGCTAAACTAATGAATTATTTATATAAATTGTTATTTATAAATAATAAAAATGAGTCCGGTTGTAATTTGTTTACAATCATGGTCAGACAGTGAAAATAGAGAAAGATATATTTATCTGATGTTTTTAGATGAACGAAATTAAATATGATTACAATCAAAGAAATGGTGGCTTGCCTTTCGCTTATTCACAATCATGATAATGCACAAAGATTCATTTAGTCAGTGAACTATGTTCTTGGCCTTTAAGTAGGAAGCCATTAATATAAGCTTGTTTCTCAATTTTACACAGCAAAGAAATCATAATAAAAATGTCATTTGTATGTAAAATATTTGAAACCTAAGTCTATTTCCCCAAGAATAAAAATGCAGACACTGTTCCCTGTGCTTTTTGAAGGCTTGATCTTTTGGGGCAATTTGGAAAATACCTGTACTAATCAAGGGGCATCTACAAAGACATCCACACCTGTATTTTTCATGGAATAAAAGGCAGCATTTATTTTTTAGAGCACATCTTTTTCCCGTGGCTTAAAGGAAGTACTCTTTGATCCCTATGATTTAAATGGGTGAATGCAAAAAGTCACCTGTAGAGAATACAAGACTACAGAAACAGGAGACTGGCAAGGTCCTACAGTAGTGCTGAAGTCATAACAGTAGTGTCTTGGTCTAAAGTAAGAGTGATAATGATTGAGCATATTGGGAAGAATATATTTTGGAGAAATATATAAAACAAGGACTATTCTGATGGGTATATTGGATATGGAGAAAAGAAAAGAATCTGATGTGATTGTAGAGGAAAAGCTTTGAGCATTTCACCATTGATTATAGTACCAGCTGTAGGTTAGTTACATATGGACTTTAATATGTAGGGGTATGTTCCTTCTATACCTAGTTTGTTGAAAGTTTTTATCACAAAAGCATGTTGAATTTTGTCAAATTCTTTCTCTGTATCTATTGAGGTGATCATATGATTTTTTATCATTATTTTGTTAATTGTGGTGTATCACAATTTACAGATGTTGAAACATCCTTGCATCTCCAGAACAAATCCCACTTGGTTGTGCTGAATGATCCCTTTAATAAATTGTTGAATTCAGTTTGCTAATAATTTGATGAGGATTTTTGCGTCTAAGTTCATCAAGGATATTGGTCTATAGTTTTCTTTTCTTGTGATGTCCTTGCCAAGCATCATAAAATGAATTTGAGAGTATTTTCTCCTCTTCTATTTTTTGGAAGAGTTTGAGAAGTATCAGTATTAATTCTTCTTTAAATGCCTGATAGAATTCACCAGTGAAGCCATCATGTCCTGGGAGTTTCTCTTTGGGGAGGTTTATGATTACTGATTCAGTCTCCTTACTGCTAATAATTAATCTGATCAGATTTTCTATTTCCTCATGATTCAGTCTTGGTAGATTGTATATTTCTAGGAATTTATCCAATTTGTTAGCATATAATTGCTCAGAGTAGTCTCCTATGATATTTTGCATTTCTGTGATATCAGTTGTAATGTCTCCTCTTTCATTTATAATTTTCTTTATGTGAGTCCTCTTTCTTTTTTCATAGGAAGTCTCGCTAACAGTTTGTCTGTTTTGTTTATAGTTCAAAAAACCAGCTCTTATTTTCTTTGTTCTTTCTTATTGCCTTTTTAGTCTCTGTTTCAATTACTCCCTCTCTGATCTTTGTTATTTCCTTCTTTCTAGTAACTTTGGGCCTAGTTTGTTCTTTTTCTAGTTCTTTGAGTTATAAAGTTAGCTTGTTTATTGGAGATCTTTCCTTCTCTTAATGTAGGCATTTATCACTATAAATTTTCCTGTTTGATCTGCTTTTACTGCATCTCATAAGCTTTGGTATGTTGTATTTCCATTTTTGTTGAAAAAAAGTATAAAGATTTTTTAATTTCTCTTTTGATTTCTTCTCTGACCTATTGTGTGTTCACAATAGGTGACAAATGAACATTTGTTTAATTGCCACATATTTGAGAATTTTTCACTGTTCTTGTAATTTATTTCTAATTTTATGCCATTATAGTCAGAAAAGATACTTGATATAATTTCAATCTTCTTAAATTTACAAAATTTAAATTTTGTCTCCTAATCCATGATCTATCATAGGAGATGTTCCATGTGTGCTTAAGAAGGATTTGTTTGCTGTTGCTCTTGGGTAGAATGTTTGGTGAATGTCTGCTAAGTCTGTCTGATTTAACATGTAGTTTAAGGGAAATGTGTCCTTACTGATTTTCTGTCTAGATGATCTATCCATTATTGAAGGTGGAGTATTGAATTTCCTCACTATTATTATATTGCTGTCTATTTTTTCTCTTCAAATGTATTAATATTTGCTTTATATATTTAGGTGCTTTATGTTGGGTGCATAAATATTTATAAGTATTATAGCCTTTTGATGAATTATCCCTTTTAGAATTATATAAAGGTCATATTTGTCTCTAGTTACAGCCTTTAGTTTAGGGTCTATTTTTTTCCTAAGTAGAGATACCCATGCTTTCTTTTGGTTTCAGTTTGTATGGAATACTTTTTCCATCTCTTCACTTCCAGTCTCTGTTGGTCCTTAAAGCTAAGAAGAGTCTCTTGTAAGCAACAGATATCTGGGTTTTTTTTTTTAATCCATCAGCCACTCTATAGTTTTGAAGACACAAATAAATGGAAAGATATTCCACACTCATAGACTGGAAATTAATACTGTTAAAATCTTCACACAACTTAAAATGATTTAAAGATTCAATACAATCCTTATAAAGATTTCAAAAACATTTTTCAAAGAAATAGAAAATTAATCCAAAAATTTGTATGGAACCACAAATGAGCCTGAATAGCCAAAGCAATCCTGAGAAAGAACAAAACTAGAATCATGACACTTCCTGATTTTGAACTATATTGTAAAACTATACTAATCAAAACAACATGGAAATGACATTAAAAAAAAAGATCAATGAAACAGAATAGAGAGCCCAGAAATAAACCCATGGGTTTATGGTCAGTTAATTTCAGACAAAGGAGCCAAGAGCCAAGAACATCCAGTCTCTTCAACAAATGGTGTTGAGAAAACTGGATAGCCACGATCTTACAACATACATAAAAATCAACTGAAAAGAAATATAAGACCTGAAACGGTAAGCCTCCTAGAAGAAAACATTAGTAGTAAACTCCTTTACATCAATCTTGGCAACAATTTTTTGGATTTGACACCAAACCAAATGCTGCAAAAGCAAGAATAAACTAGTGGGTCTACATCAAACTAGAAAGCTTCTTTGCAGAGGAAATCATTTTAAAAATCACAAAGCAACCTAAGTAATAGGAGAAAATATTTGTAAACCACATATCTAGTAAGGGTCAATATTTAAAAAGCTCATACAACTCAACAGCAAATAAATAAATAATAAATAAATAAATAAATAAATAAAACACAGGCAACAGTCCTAAATAGATGTTTCTCCAAAGAAAACATCGAAGGAGATGTCACCCACACCTGTCTATTATCAAAAAGACAAGCGATAACAGATGCTGGTGAGGATATGCAGAAATGGAACTCATACAACAGTTGACAGGACGGTTGTTCTTGCTTTGGCAGCACATACACTGTTGGCAGGACAGTCAACTGGCACCTCTCCTATGGAAAAAAGGTATGGAGATTCCTTAAGAAATTAAAAATAGACTATCATATATATGATCCAGCAATCCTACTTCTAGGGATATATCAAAAAGAAGGGAAACCATTATCTCAAAGAGATTTCTGTGCTCTCATGTTCATAGCAGCATTACTCACAATAGCCACAGTATGGGAGCAACCTACATGTCTGTTGATGGAAAAATGAATAAAGTAAATGGAGTTTATGTGGGGCACCTGAGTGGCTCAGTTGGTTAAGTGTTCGACTTTGGCTCAGGTCATGATCTCACAGTTCGTGAGTTTGAGCCCCACATAAGGCTCTGCGCTGACAGCTCAGAGCCTGGACCCTGTTTCAGATCCTGTGTCACCCTCTCTCTGCCCCTCCTCTGCTTGTGCCCTGTTTCTCTCTCAAAATTAAATAAACATTAAAAAAAGAAAATGGAGTGTATATATATAATGGAACATTATTCATCCTTATAAAAGAAGGCCATCCTATCATTTGCAATATTCATGGCTGCACCTTGAAGGCATTATGCTAAGTAAAATAACCCAGAGAGAAAGACAGAAATATTGCATGGTATCATTTAACTGTGAAATCTTAAAAAAAAAAAGAAGAAGAAGAAAGAAGAAGAAGAAGAAGAAGAAGAAGAAGAAGAAGAAGAAGAAGAAGAAGAAGAAGAAGAAGAAGAAAGAAAGAAAGAAAGAAAACAAGGTCAAAATTACAGAAAGAGAGAGTAGAAAAAATGTAAGTTTGAGATATTTATTAGATTGTACATGACGTGTTGAGTAGGCAAGCGGATTCTGGAGAAAGGTTGGGCTATAGATATTTGAGAGTATATAAGCCATGAAACTGCCTAACATGGACATGCAAATGGAAAAGCCTACAGTCAGTTCACAGTCAAAGCCCGATGGGAAAGGTAAGAGAGAAGGAGAATGAGTGGCTATTGAGTAGAAGAAAACCAAGAATGAGTGATGTTATAGAAGCTAAAAGAAGAAAGTGTTTCAAAAAGGAGGGAGTGGTCAACTATGTCAAATGCTACTGGCAAGTCGGTATCAAAGAGAGTGATCACGAGATTTGAGAAAAGGACTTCGTTAGACATCCTGTCAAATGCAGTTTCAAAGGAGTGCCTTTAACATAAGTCTGATGAAAGTGGATTGGGTAGAGCATGAGTGGCGACAAAATAGAGGCAGTTACTAAAGAAAACCCAAGAAGTTTTTTAGTGAAGAACAGAGGTTTGAGAGTGATAGCTGAAGGCAAATAAGGGTCAAATAGAGTTTTTTTTTAAGTTGAAAGATACAAGCATGTCTGTATACTAGTAAGAATAATTCAGTAAAAGGAAGAAACCTATGAGACAGGAGAGAAAGGATAAACACAGGAAGAAAACCTTTGAAAAGACAAGTGTCATTGGGATCCACTACACAAGTGGAAGAGGATGTTCTTGAAAAGGGCAGATGTTCCATCCTTTGTCAAAGGAGAGAGTACAGATTCAAGGACAGGAAGGGCAGTAGAGTTCAGGATAGGAAGGTGGGAGAGTTCCATCTGTACTGATTTCTTAAAAGAAAATGAGTATCATTTATCAGCTTTATCAGCTGAGTCAGGGGGTGTGATACGACAGGGGGTATAAAAGAAGAGAAGAGGGGAGCACAAATTAGATAGCCATTTTGGAGATGGAAACAACTTATGGAAGTATGGCAGATTTGCTAGAGTTGATTGCCTTCTGCAGATTCATGGTCATGGTTGTGTTATGAATAGATATTCTTCATGTAAGCCTAATGCATACTCTTAATTTTTTCTCCTTACAGGATTAAAAAATCATAGATAGAATGAGTGAATAGAATCAAGTTATAAATTTGAACATAGCTTTAATGATTAATGTAAGCCTGTGCCCCAAATAGTTGGTATCTTGTTAGAGAGTAGCAGAGTAGTGCTCATTAAATTCATGAATGAGTGTTCATTTACAAGCATGGATTCTAGAGCCACATAGCTCTTGCTGCTAAGTAGCTATATGATCTCAGCCTCTATAAATCTCAGTTTTCATATCTATAAAATGGAGATTTTGTCTAACTCACAGAGTTGTTGTGAAGATTAAATGTGTTCTATTGTGGGTCAAGCCCTGACCACAAAGACAGACACACAGGAATTTGTCAATAAATGGTAGCAATTGTTGTTACTTGTGAAATGAGTGAGTGAAATTACAAAAATACTTCATTTGTGAGTATTGCTTTAATCTACTTGTCTTTATTCAGTAAACTGACCAGAAACAGGGAATGAAAGAGAGCAAAGTGCATTTACCTCGATAATCAGCAAATGCTAATGAAGAATTGACAATTCTTATTATTATTTCTCACTTGACTTACCTTTTTTAAATCCTCACTTCTGTGACCTTAACTCTTCAGTTCAAAACATAATGGAAATATTTCATCTTTATTCAGACCAAATTATATCCCTATTTATAAAAAAAAATAACTGGGCGTGCCTGGGTAGCTCAATGAGTTAAGCATCCAACTTCAGCTCAGGTCATGATCTCACAGTTCATGAGTTTGAGCCCCATATCAAACTTGGACTGTAACCGGAAAGCCGGCTTCTAAAGCACGGGAACAATGGAAAAGGGAGAAAGATACATTGTGCGGAAGAAAAAAAGGTAGCTGCAAAGCCCAACAGCAGTGTCTAAATATCAAAGGGCAGAGAGTTCACATAGAGGAACTGGTAAATTACTGCATTTCCAACCACTGGCATTCGTATGCTTTTTCTCCATAATACTGATAGCTTCTTTTAAATATCAGTTAGCAATGTCAAGAGATCCAAAGTTAAAAAAAAATCCCATCAGATTATTCAGTCATCCCATCACGGATTTGAATAATACGGATGAATGGTATATTCCAGTAAGATTAGACTCTAAAGATACAGAAAACATTGGGTTTCCTGTGCATAAATGCTTTCCTATTAGAACTGTTAACCACTATGGTGTATGGTAGCAAGAGGAGCCCACAAAAGAAAGCACAAGTAATTTTTACTGTTCACAGAATGCCATAAATATATTTTTTCACATTTATTTGATATGTTAGCACATACACCATTGAATGATCTTACTGCCTAGTCTAAGCATTCCTACATGAATGGCCAGGGTGACCATACAACTTTTGCAACATCACAGATTTTTTTTTTTCTGGTAGAACTAAAAATGAAAAAAAAAAACACATCTGACTAGTAATCTCTATTATCCTCATTATTTAGCCATTTAACTAGTCTGTTTTTGCTTATTTCACTGGTCTTTGAGAATTACTTCTACCATTAAGATGATTTTTCTAACAGTCTGTATTGCAAGAGCCAAAGACCAACATTACATTCTCTTAAGGACAATTAGATCAGAAAGTAGCTGAAGAGCACCTCTAATGCCACAGTATGTAGACTTGCCGCAATTTGTTTCCTTGTTATCAAGCATTCTGCAGTGACAGAGATATGTATATCTGCAAAATTTGTGCAATAGTGCATTTTAGATAGTGGGAAATACCAAACCCGGAGGACAATCTTTCAGAGAGAAAAATTACATTTTATCGTTTATTATTTTTGAGGCTTTCAAAAATGTCGTAAAGTCAGAAGGAAAAATAAATGTTCTGTACATTTCTGCTAAATCACCATTAACTCCGGATATAGTAGATGTGCCTAGCTCTTCTTTTAAAGAGATGCATTACAGTTCCCTTTAGTAAATCTTAGTGCACTACAACTAGATTTAACTAGATGGAGTTATTCTGTCAAACCTTAATAAATGGGATTATAACCGAAAATCTATGCATTTTCTAACTTACGGCCTCATGCTTAGTATGTAAAAGAAAGGAAGGAGATTGGGCTGGAATGTTACAAAAGCTAACACTTTGTGCTTCAGTCACATCATAACTAAAGTGAGATTTCCCTTGTTTAGAGGTTATTGGGCTGGAGACAAAGAAAATAAAAAGCAGCAGTGAAAAGCTTAGCTCAGGCTTATGACAAATGGAGGTGTGTTCACTATTTAAAATAAGCTCTTTCCCCCTCTTCCTGCTAGTGACTTTGTCAAAGGAGATGTATTAACTGTAAGCCAGCAAGATGTTCTTTCAGAGGATTTGGGGAAGCCTTTGTTGCACAGCAATTAGTCATTATGGAAAGTAATTGAAGGTGCTGCTCTCACGTGTGACTCCACGTGTATGAATTTGGGGAGAAAAAAACTATATGTACACATACGAGTATATATATACTAACTATATATATTATATGTGAGTATATATATGTATATATGTGTGTGTGTTTGCATATGTATAAATATGCATATATATGCGTGTGTGTGTATATATATATATATGTATATATATATATATATATATATATATATGCAGGCTGGATATTACTTCTTCCAAGTCAGGTAGAAGAATTAAAAGCATAACTACAGTTGCCTGGTTTGGACACTAAATAGCTTCAGAAGGGATAAGTCAAGGCCTTTTGACTTAAGTCCATATTGTCCATTTGGATATGATCATTATACCACATGTCAAAATAAAGCAAACCTCCTCTATCAAAAATGCCAGAAATCACCGAAGATGTAGCTGAGTTTGAAATAATCTCCTTTAAAGTGTTCGGTGAGATACTTAGGAGAGATACTTCTAAAAATACCGAACTGGCCATTCAGCCTGGGCTAGCACGGTGAAGTCATGCTGGAGAGGTATTGGTGTTTTGGTGAAGGTAGAAACAGATTAGGATTCTAGTCTTACCCATTATTCATTTTTAAAATATAAAGTTCTGAAAAATGCAAATGCTATATTATCACCACTATCTGTGTGAGGACTTATTCCCTGCCAGTGAATTATGCCCAGATGATAATGATATACTTTATGAAAAAAATTGGATTCTTCCTCATAAAAAAGATTTAGATTCTTGTTGAAATCTCTTAACAGGAAGTTAATAACTATTTTAGCTATTGTATTTAACATCACTTTTCTGTACAGCCATTCATAGTGATTTTCTTCTTATTTAAAAGGAATAATGTGTCTTTGTTCAAAATATATATAGCACTTCCAGCTTCAAAAATAAGTCTGCTAAAGCCATGTTCCTCAGAAGGTATAACAGGTGGCCTAGTCATAATTAGTCACTGCTATTCAGACTGAAAAGTTGAGTAAATGTGCCTCTTCTAGCTATTTCTCAATAGCATTGCCTTGAAGTTTATTAGGAAGTACAGTGAAAAGATTAATTGAGAATGAATGAAAAACTTATTTCATAACATAATGACAATTTACACTTTAGAACACATTAAGCTCATGTTTAATACACATGTGAATAGACACACACAGACAATATGTGAGATTCTAGTTCCTTAGACTCTTTGATGACATGGTCTATGTTTTAATTCTGACTCTCCCACATCTACTAGGTATCTTTCAGGTGCTTAATAATATCATGGAGAATGCATACTAAATATCTGACCCCTAGCAAATGGTGAAAACCCTTGGTTAGATATGGCCAAATGAATGATTTTTTTCTAGACTACGCTGGGATGTTCCTTTTTGCTTCTGACCATTCCATTTTGGATGTCTTCCATTTTTCCCATGGAAATCTACAACTATCAGATTGTCTACTGTCATCTAGTGTTAATAGCATAGACAACAAAATCCTCATGAACTGATTTCTAAGGAACTGCAGTCTTTATTCAATAGAGTCTGCTGAACTGTTAGGTGAACATAAACTGAGGAAGGACCTCCTATTTGAGTTCTGCGATCCACCACTTTCTCTCATTGCTTTCTTTACTAGTGGCTCCTTCCTTTATTAGTAATAGAAAGAGCGTTTTTGCCTTATTTGTTTTGTTTCTGAAAGGACTTTTAGGTTGGAGTTTAAGGTAAAAATTAGTCCCAGAATTGGGCAGAAACATAGTCATTAAAAAACTTCTTGAATAGTAGTGTTAAATCTGTTTCTTGGATGGCATTAGTAAAAAACAAACAAAAAAACCCAGATTCCATGATCTGTGAAATAATCTCTGTGAAAATTCCAATGGCATTTTTCACAGAAATATAAAAAAATTATAAAATTTCTTTGGAACTAAATGACCCTGAATAGCCAAAGCACTCTTGAGAAAGAACAAAGCTGGAGGTATTATACTTCTTGATTTAAAACTATCCTACAAAGCTATAGTAATAAAAATAATGTGGTACTGGCATACAAATAAATACATAGACAAAAGGAATAGAATTGAAAGCCCAGAAATAAATTCTTGCATATACAGTCAACTAGTATTTGACAAGAGTCCTAAATACTCAATGGGGAAAGTATAGTCTCTTCAATAAATGGCATTGAGGAAACTGGAAAATTGAATGCAGAAGAATGAAACTGGATCTCTATCTTACATCACTGACAAAAATTACT
Organism: Helogale parvula; assembly: GCA_004023845.1. NCBI lineage: Eukaryota > Metazoa > Chordata > Mammalia > Carnivora > Herpestidae > Helogale > Helogale parvula. The sequence continues at coordinate 398,269 of PJEM01000550.1, forward strand.
GACTTGAAATGTATAAAAGCCTGAAGTGTAAGACCCAAACTGTAAAAGTCCTAGAAGAAAACATGGGAAAAGGTACTTGACATTGGTCTTGGCAATGATTTTTTTTTTATCTGACACCAAAAGCAAAGGTAACATAGGCAAAAATAAATAAGACTACATCAAACTAAAAAGCTTCTGCAGAGCAAAGAAACAATCAATGAAATGACAAGACAAACTGTAGAACGTGAGAAAACATTTGCAAATCATATATCTTATAAGGGGTTAATACCCAAAATCTGTAAAAAAGCCATACAACTCAATAACAGAAAAACAACTCAATTAAAAATGGCAGAAAAACTGAGTAGATATTTTTTGAAGAATCCATACAAATGGCCAACAGGTACATGTAAAAGTGCTCAGCATCATTAATAACTAGGAAAAATGCAGATCAAAACCAGAGTGAAATGCCACTTCACACCTGCTAGGATGGCTGTCATCAAAAAAAAAAAAAAAAAAAAAAGGAGAGATTATCAACTGTTGGTGAAAGTATTGAAAAAAGGGAGCCCTCAGACACTGTTGGTGAGAATGTAAACTGGGAAAGGTATTATGGAAAATATTATAGGTTCTTCAAAAAAAATAAAAACAGAACTACGATATGATCCAGCCAATCCAACTTTTGGGTGCATAGCCAAAGGAAATGAAATAAGTATCTTGAAAAGATACCTGCAAACCCATGTTTATTACAGTATTATTCACAACAATCAAGATCAAAAACAACCCAAGTATCTGTTAATGGATGAGTAAATAAAGAAGATGTGGGGTGTGTGTGTCTGTCTGTCTATAATGTATTTATGTATGTATATATGTATATATATAATATATGCATATATATTATATATATATATATATATAATGGAATATATTCAGCCACGAATAAGAAGGAAATTCCACCGGAGCACCTCGGTGGCCCCGTCAGTTAAGCGTCTGACTTTGGCTCAGGTCATGATCTCACAGTTTGTGAGTCTGAGCCCCAAACGAAGCTCTCTGCTGTCAGATCTTGGATCTTCTGTCTTATTCCTTCTGCCCCTTCCCCACTCATATTCTCTCTAGTTCAAAAATAAATAAACATTTAAAAAAGAGAAGGAAATCACACCATTTGAGACAACATGGATGAACCATGAAGGCATTATGCTAAGTGAAATGAGGCATAAAAAGTAAAATATTAATCTTAGCTATATGCAAAATCTAAAAAAGCCAGGATCCTAGAAATAGAGACCAGAGTGGGGGTTAAGAGGAGAACGTGAAGGAGAATGGGGAGATGGTGGTCAAAGTGTACAGACTTCCATTTATAAGATGAATAGTTCTGGGGATCTAATGTACAGTATGGTGAAAACAGTTAAAAATACTGTATTATATACCTGAAAGTTGCTAGGAGAGAAGATCTTTAATGTTCTCACCAAACACAAAAAAAAAGAAATAGTAATTATGTGATATTATGGTGGTAATAATTTTTTAATATATGCCATACATCAAATCAACACATTGTATAGCTTAAACTTCTACAATGTTATATGTCAGTTGTACCTCAATAACGTTGAGAGTCAGGGGGAAAATAAGTAAACTGATTCATAAAGAAGTCCTGTTTTCTTTGCTAAATAAATAAATAAATTATTGATGCCAATAATCTAACTACTACCAGAATATTCTCTTTCTAGCGGCTGGAGCCTCAACAACATAATAACCTGCAAATAATGATTTTAGGATTCTCTGAGGAGACATTGTGCCCCTTACCTGCTCCCACCTTTAAAAAACTGTAAAAATTAAAATCTACCTCTGACAATCATCCAACTTTCCAAATGCTCACTTTGAGAATTTAAGAAGAAAAAGGATTAAATACAATTCCTCCTTTAAAAAGTCTTTGCAATTATGTGACAGTGCAACTCTAACTTACTGTATCAGGACCTGAGGCCTGAAATAGTTATTTCTTCAAAGAAACAAACACAGAACTGCACCAATTTGCTACAGGGACACTGAACATTTACAAATTTTACCTACCCGTTCTTTTCTTCTCACTTCAGGTCTTCTTGTCATGCTCCTCTGAGATTTAATCACATACACAACAAAAACTTGATGTTCATCTCCTACCTCCTTGGAGCTATAATTTTAGTTTCTTTGTTATCTGCAGCATTTATCTTTTCTAGCCCATCAAATTTAGCCAAAATAATTTCTTTTGCTCTTTAGGAAGCTACTCTTTTCCTTTGTAATCATGTCCCAGTGCAAAGCAGTGGAAAGTTTGCATTATTCTTCCATGTCCCTGCAATAGATTTATTTCCTTTTCTCTCAGGCCATAAATTTTTTATGGAATCTTATTTGCCCTCCATATATATGTTATTGGTGATGATTGGATTGGATTGGGGGACCTGATTACAAAATATATTCTTCAAATGTGGGATCTCTGTGCTTCCTGGTAGTTTTCTGGGACCCAGGGTTACAAAATTTAAACACAGTGAAATGTCCCTTCATGGAGCTAACAATCATAGCTATGACTTATCAGCCCCCCTGCCCGTGTCATACTCTTTACACAAATTATCTCTGTTCCTGACCACAATCGTACAGGAGTACTCTTACTTGCATTTTACAGGAAGGAAGACAGAAGATCAGAAAAATTAAATCATTTGCCCAAGGTATCATCTAGTAAAATCCTGGTCCTTTTTTTTAAATGTTTATTTATTTATTTTGAGAGAGAGAGAGAGAGAGAAAATACAAGTGGGGGACGGGCAGAGAGAAAAGGAGAGAGAGAATCCCAAACAGGCTCCATGCTCACCACAACGCCTGATACAGGGTCCCCATCTCACAACTGCAAGATCATGACCTGAGCTGATATCAAGAAACCAACGCTTAACCAACTGAGCCACCTAGGCACCCCAAGTCCTGGTCTATTTTACCATAAAGCCGATTTCACTGCCACATCCCGCTGTCTGGTTACCAACAAGTATTCCCTCGTCATTACTCCCTACTCTCTAATATCAGTCCTATCTATCAACTCTGAAACCACAGTGAAATCTGCATTCTAGGACAGTGGCTTCAAACTTGAGTACATCACAATTACCTGGAGTGCAGATTAAAAGTGCAGAGTTTGGGGCCCTATCTTCCAGAAACCCTAAGTGTTTTATAGCGGGACTCATTCCTCTGTATTTTAACAAGTGCATCATGTGATTAAAATACAGATGGTCTGCAAATCATACCTTAAGAAACACAGACTTTGTTTCTACTTCTATCCCCCTGGATCACACCTAAGCTTGTCTCACATTAAAATGCTCCCATTTGGGGCACCTGGGTGGCTGGTCGGTCAAGCGTCCAACTTTGGCTCAGGTCATGATCTTGTGGTTTGTGAATTCGAGTCCTGCATAGGGCCCTGTGCTGACAACTTGGAGCCTGGAGCCTACTTTGGATTCTGTGTCTCCTTCTGTTTCTGCCCCTCCCCTGCTCACACACACTCTCTCTCTGTCTCTCAAAAATAAATAAATGTTAAAAAAAAATTAGTGAAATAAAATCCTCCCTTTTTCTACTAAGTTAAGCCATAGAGTTTTGGATTTTGTTTAATTTTAGTTTTTGTTTGATGGATGGCATATATTGTTTATTGAAACTTTAATAACATATCACAAAGTGGGTCAAAATTAAGGTATTAACTCTAATATTTATGTAATTCCATTATGTAGATCTAGAGTACTCAATACTCAATATTTGGGTTCACTAATGCAGAGGACCCTCTATTGCTGTCATTCGGTTAGTAGGACAATCAATATCATTAATTAACTTGAACTCTACGCGACTCTGAGAAGTTGCAAGAATGTAAGGCTTAGTGGACTCCCACCCAGAAATACCAATTCAATCTGATAGAAGTAATAAACAAAAAACCTATAAATATTTATGTTACATACAGAAAATTATCTATCAATATGGTAGCTACAGATTTATGCAGATTTACAGTTAAAAACCATTAGCAAAGACATAAACAATATTTCTATTTAGTCTTTTACTTTTGCACAAGTTCTTATTTAGATGTAACCTAATATTCATTTGGGGTTTCTTTTTCCCTTAAAAAATTAAGTAAGTTTGGATTGAACAGTCAATACTGTGGCCTGTTAAGTTCAGAAAATTCCTTCTATGATTTCTGCAAATTCTTAATCATATTTCCTTGGGTTCTATCTCAGAAATGAAGCTTGGTCCTTGTTTCCACAAAAAATCTGAGCACATGATTTTAAGAGAATGATAAGTGTCCTGAGGATTAGAGGCATTATGGGAGGAATTTAGACCATGTACCACACAACCTTGTGCCATATTAGTGGTTCCTCTTCTCCTTTCCCGCCAGGTTATATTCCAAGGACTACATGCCCCTTCATGTCACCCTCCTCAATGCCCACAGCTGCCTGGGAAGTATAATATTACTTATTCTCAAGGAGATATTCATTATCAAAGCAAGCCCAACCTTCCTGAAATTCTATGAATAAAATTTTTCCATCTTGGTTACATCAGTAAAGCCATTAGCTGTACCCAATAAATGGAAGAATGTTAAAACACCTAGTTTTGACTATAAAACCAAAAATTATTATTTAATAAATATTGTTTATATATCCACAATCAAAATGAAAACAAGAAGCAACAACAACTACATAATCAATTATGGTTTGTACTCCCTTGACCAATCTATTTCTATAGTAATATACGCATGTGTGGCCTCTCAGAACCTAAAATTGATGACATGTTTTCACTCTAAAATTATGCAATTACTCAGAGGAGAGCTCCTTAACACACTCATAGCAGATTTACATTTGATTTATATACTTGCTTTATATATTCATTTTTATTATGTATACAGAAAAGCTACCTCAAAAAAATAGAGGTGGGAAAGGAGATTGCTTAGAGGTGAGTGAGTCTGCTCTCAGAAACAGTCGCAGTCAGGAGCCTGACAGCAAGATTGGCTAAAATAGAAAGTCTGTAACCAGGAAAGAGCTGGCCATTAAGGGCCAGCAAGCCCCCCAGCTCCCTGTATTGCATTATACTACAGCCTCAGAGCCTAACTGGGTTTTTGATACTGGATAGGAGCTCCATAAAAGGAATAAGTAACTCAATGAGATAAGAATATCAGTTGATCTTATAATGTTAATTCTGAACCCATGAAATGTCAAATTTATTTTAGCAGTTTCATTTTAAGAAAGCAATTTAATGTCTATTTCCGCAACATAAAGGAGTATTTATACTCGGGTGAACCCTCAACTATCGGAAGACAGTTACCTATAATAGCTCCACCCTTAAAATTTTTGAACAGACAGTGGTGGCAATATGTAAGTATAACAGCAATAGATACAGTTCAGGACTATCCCTGATGAATTAACCTATATGTATAAGTAGAAAACGGTGATCCTCTCCCCTCTGTTGTGTCCCCCTCATTATTATTATTTATTTAAATGTGGCTTTTTCCCTCATAGGAAACCAAGCCATATCAAAAAAGTTTGTTCGTCTTATAAAAGAGCCCCTTCTCTCTATCACCTCTTTATTTGCAAGGTCAGTCTTAAATTTTTGAATGGACTCAGAGGATACTGATAGAGGATGGCAGTTGCCTGCCAAATTAGGAACCCGCTCATATAAAGGCATGTGTATATTTTCTGACACTCTGACAAGCAGTGGCTGTATCAGTGACCTGTGGATTGGCACATGCCAGTAAGAGAAGGGTCTGCTGGAGCAACCAAGGTGACAGGAATTTGAGGCAGGCTAGTCTGAGAAGACTTCGGGAGGGAAAGGAAGTCAACACAGATGAGAGAAGAGACCATTTCGGTCAATTGGGAGTGGTGTGTACAAAACGGGATAGAGATCAGAAAGAGCGTTAACTGGTAGCAGAAGCTAAAGTTTAACAGGAAGAAGAGTAGTTAAGATGAGAATTATAAAGTAAGTCTAGAGGCCTGTCGTCTAAAGCTATAATTTAAATTCAAATTACAACTGTCAGCCATTAAAAACAAAAGACAATAATTAAATGAAGTTTCATGTTAAAGAGACTCTTTTCAAACACTTAAATGATATAGGACTTTTCTCTCCAGTGTTGTGATAAGTGGCTACTCAGACTTCCTTAACATGTCTTAGGGTAATGAATTTCCTTCCTTGCTAAGAAGGACATCCTTATGTTAGAAAGCTCTTATTATAATATTGTCTCTCTTGGTAATACCCACTCCATTGATTGTAGTGACATGTGGAACCACACAGAAGAACAACCAGCCTCTCACCTGTTGGCCCTGGAGTATTTGAAAGAAAAAAAGCCTAATGAGCCCTTGCTGGAGGACATTAAATATTTTTACCTTTCATCATCCCAGCTGTGCTAAAATTTTAAAGTATTTAAAGTACACTTCATTTCTTATTTTCCTCACTTAACATTTAGCCCTCAATCCAGTAAGAGCTGATTACTGATCATTTTTGACACCAATCTACAATCTTCCTGCCTACCTGTGGAATTGTACTTACAAAGGACATTAAGATATGCTAATTCTTGAAGTGCGTGTGTGGCTTAGTCAGATTAGCTGTTTGACTTGATTTCAGCTCAAGTCATGATCTCACAGTTTATGAGATGAAGCCCCTCACTGGACTCTGTGCTGACAGTGTGGAGCCTGCTTGGGATTCTCTCTTTCTCCTCCTCTTCCTGCCCCTCCCCTGCCCACATGCACACCTCTCTAAGTAAATAAATAAATAAATAAATATTTAAAAAATCAGAAATGCTAATTCCTAAACCAATGAACAAGAGTAAATCCTTACTACTATCCACGTTTTATATTTATCCCCCTTTACTTTGAGGCTGTGTCCTTCACTGGCTTCTCCTAGTTCCCTTCTACCTCTCTAGCCACTTCATGCTTTCATGATTCCTTTTCTTTTCTTTTTCTTCTACCACACCGCAAACTACTTCTATTTCTCAGGCTTCTATGTTTCAGTCTCTCCTCCTTTCACTCTTACCTCATCCTTGGCAATCTCATCTGTTCTCACAATTTTAATTACTATTCTCAAGCTTTAAAACCACAATTCTTTATTCCTCACATAGACTTCTTTCCTAACCTCTGTAAATCTGTCTACTGTATATCTCCACCTAGATATCCCAGAGGCTGTTCCAAATAAACAGGTCTAAAACGGATCTTTTACTCTCTCCACACCTGGTTGTCATCTAGTACTGAGAGGCATCCGTGGTGGTCCCACCAGCCACACAGACCAGAAATCTGGGGGTCACCTTTCAGTCTTCGATTCCCACTCCTCTCCCTCTGTGTTGTGTCCATCATAAGTCTAGCTGATTCTTTCTGCTCCATGAATCTTGAATCCATGCTCTTCTCTGCATTCAAACCCCTACAACCTAGTTCAGAATATTTTTATCTCGTATCTAAACTACTAACTGATCTCCTTATTCTAAGTTTTACTCTTTCTGGAAAATCTTCCATATTACCTCCTGAATGATTGTGCCAAAAGGCAACTTCAGTCATGTCATTCCAACTACTTAAAGCTCTTCACCTCTTTTTATCAACTGTAAAATAAAGCCCCGACACTTAGCATGGATGAAAGACCTTTCCCCATCTGGCCCGTGCCCACATTTAGTTTCTTCTCTCCTGTGAATCTTCCCCAGACTGTGCAGGTCTTAGCAGTGCTAATAGTTCTGTCTGCTTCTAAGGCACTGCTCCCACTCATGTACTCCATCTTCCTCCTCCCTGGTAAACAATGGAACACTTACAATCATTTTAAATTCTCACCAAATATATTCCCCGACCAACCCACACTCTTTTGTATTAACTCTTTTCTCCTGCATACTTATATTACGCCCTTAGTCACATCGTATTATAATGCTATAATGTATACGTTCAACTATATATCTATCCTGAGAAACTCTGAGCTCCTTAAAAAAAAAAGATTGTTTCTTTTCAATGTCTTATTTCTCTCCCATTCCCTCTTGTACATAGTAAGTCAAAGGTACATAGTAGTTCAATAAATGTTTATTAAACAAACAAATGTGGTTACTAAAATCCAGAAATTATCATAAAACTTGGCAATCTAGTAAGGAGAACACATAAATAAACCATTAAAATATAACACATTCTGCATATTCTATGAGTGTCACAGTAACACAGGCTTACAGACTACTCTGCCCCCACCTAATCGTGGGTCTCAATGCATAGCACCTCTCGGCTTGACATATTCATCTGTCCGTGAATGAAAGCTATTAGAATCTGGGGGAATATGATAACTCCAACTTCCCCATCCTAAGATAGAGAAACAGAGAGAGGGGAAAAGTGAATATGATAACTCCAACTTCCTCATCTTAAGATAGAGAAACAGAGAGAGGGGAAAAGTGAAAAGGAAATAGGAAGGGCATCTGGGTGGCTCAGTTGGTTAAGCATCCAACTTTGGCTCAGGTCATGATCTCACAATTGCTGAGTTCAAGTCCTGCATTGGGCTCTGTGCTGACAGCTCATAGCCTGAAGCCCACTTTGAATTCTGTATCCTCTCTCTGCCCCTCCCCTGCTCACACTCTGTCTGTCTGTCTCTCTCTAAAAAAGAAATAAATAAACATTAAAAAATTAAAAAAAAAAAACAGGAGAAGGCTAATGTAAAGGGCAAAGAGGTAAGGATGGGAGAGGAATAGGTAATTGTTGAAGCAGAGGAGAGTCGGGGAGCCTGGGTAACTCAGTTGGTTAAGCATCTGACTTCAGCTCAGGTCATGATCTCATGGTTTGTGAGTTCAAATCCCATGTCAGGCTCTGTGCTAACAGCTCAGAGCCTGGAGCCTGCTTCAAATTCTGTGTCATCCTCCCTCTCTGACCCTCTCCTGTTCATGCTGTCTCTCTCTCTCCCTCAAAAATAAATAAAACATTTAAAAAATTGTAGTGGACAACCTAACACATTTATGCACAAAATAAGCATTTCTGAATAAATGAATGAATAAATCAGTGGTGATGGAGAGATTTAAATAGAACAGTAAAAGGCAAGGTCTAAACCTCATACTCCAGGCTATGGACCATGATGGGAGGGAAGCAACCCATTTTTCAGGAGGATAGGGAAACCTCCAGAGGAAGTGACAATAAATATCTGATAGTTGATTGATTCCACTATCAATTCATAATCACCAACTCAACTAAGCCCACATCTTGCCCAGAAGTCTAACTTCCACCCTCCCACATCCACAGTGACACTTTCTTTTTTTTTTTTTAATGTTTATTTATTTTTGAGAGAGAGAGAGAGAGTAAGAGCAGGGGAAAGACAGAGACAGAGGGAGACACAGAATCTGCTCGGAGTTGTCAGCATAGAGCCCAACGCTGGGCTCAAACTCATAAACTGTGAAATCATGACCTGAGCTGAAGTTGGATGCTAAACCAACTAGGACATCCAAGTGTCCCCACAGTGAACATTTTCAAACCTTCCCTACCCTCCTCAAACCCCTGGTCTCCCTGCCTCCTCCCTCATGGCCAAAAGATGTCCTTCCCTCCATTTCACAGAGAAAACATAGGCTTGTAGATGGGCATTCTCTCATCTTTCAGATGTTAAATAGGCACACCCATCTAGGACTGTATCCATTTTATTCTTTCATTATTGTAGAAGGATTGTTTCTTTTGTCTATTCTGTTATCTCATGTGGAAAACCATTTCACTTGTTCCAGATCTCTTTTGTGTATTTAACCTCTTCCTCATAATTAAATCATCCAGATTTGGTTAAGTTTCCTTAACCCTTTCCTCTACCATAAATTTCCCTCCAAATTTGAAGCTTCTTTTGTCCTTCCCTCTTGTCTTTCCGAGTCAAGCTTCTTTAAAACTGTTGCTGTTGTAATAAACATCTTCTGTCCCCATTTCCTCATTTTGGCTCCTCCCACCACTCCAGTATGGTTTATAACCTCATCATTGTACCAAAATAGCACGTGATAAGGTCATTAATGGACTTTACATCCACAAACTTAAGGATACTTTCCAGTCCCCATCTCAATGGAATTCACATTGACACTATTGACTTTTCCCTCATTTTGAAATAGTCCTGCTGTTTAGTTTCCAAGACACAAAATCCCCATAGTTTTCTCCTATCATTCCAAATGCTCTTTCTCCATGTCCTTTACTATCTCATTCTTTGTCATCTGACTATTAAATGTAAGAAACTATTTTTTTCAGAGAGAGAGAAGGTACAAGTGAGCCAGGGGCAGAGAGAGAGAAGAGGGGCTCACCCGAAGTGGGGCTCGTGTTTTAGTCAAAACGGGGCACAAGCTCATTGCATATAGGACTTGAACTCACGAACCATGAGACATGACCTAGGCCAAGGTCAGATGCTTAACCACTGAGCCACCTAGGCACCCAAATGTAAGAAATTCTTAAAGTGTGGCATGAAGCCCTATTTTCTTCTCACACCATGATCTTTTCTTAGATAATCACACCTGTAACTGCATGAGAACTGGATAAACAAATGTAATGTATCCATTATTAATACACAAAAAGAAATGGAGTACTGATACTTGCTATAATATAGATAAAACTTGAAGATATTTTGCTAAGTGAAAGAAGCCTGATGTAAAGATCACATTCCTGTGAAATGTCCAGATCAGGAAAATCCACTGGAGAAAAAAGTAGGTTCGTGGTTGGGACTGAGAATTGAGGTTCATGGCTTGGGACTGAGGAAAGACAGTTGGGACAGTTGAAGCATGCATGCAAATTTTCCTTTTGGAAATATGAAAATGTTTTAAAATAGGCTATTGTGGTGGCTGCATATATTTGTAATACATTAAAAACCATGGGATGATTTATTCACTTCAAATGGGTGAATTATACAGTATATGGACTCTATTTCAATAAATTTATTTTTTAAGGTAACAACAATGGGGCACTTTGCTGGCTCAGTGGGAATAGCATGTGACTTTCATCTCAGGATTGTGAGTTCAAGCCGTACATTGGGTGTAGAGATTACTTAAAATTTTAAAAAAGTTAACGGCAAAGCAACTATATGCAATGACCCAAAATTTATGTCTTAGACCTCTTCTCTGAACACCAGGCTCATATAGCCAATATCCATATACATTCCTGAAATGCATCTCCAGATCAGCCTATAAAACAAGAGATCCTGGCTTTCTTCCCATATCTTATCTACTTCCAGTATCTCTATCTCAGTTAAAGGTTCCATCTTCTTTCAGCCTGTTAGGCAAGCCTCAAGCCTACCAGCCATCTCTATAACTCCCCCCTCCTCGCCCTTTCCTACCAAACTCAGGTAACATTCTTAAGCATTCATTTTCCTGCATCTCAGCCGCAACCACTGAGGGACAAGGCCCCGTTCTGTCGAAAGTGGATGTCTGCAAGCCTTTCTAACTATATATCCATCCCCACTTGCCCTCTGCTCTTCATTTCAATTCATTCTCTAATTCTATTCAAAGCTGTTGCAGCAAAATATAAACATGGGTGCCATCCCAGTTTAAAAACCTTCAAATGATTTAAAGACCAAAATCCTCAACCTGGCTTACAAGGACCTGCCAAGACAGGCTTCTGCCCGACCAGAGCTTCATCTCACGCCATGCTCTTAACCTCCCATGCCCCAGCCACACTGGCCTCCTTTCAGTTCCTTGAATCCTCATATTTCTTTTTTACCTGTGCTGTTCCCACTGTCTGAAATACTCTCCCCAACTCCCCCCTGAAACCGTAAGTAAAATGTATTTAACTTGCTGATGCAGAGTGGAATTGTATCCCCTTAGATTAGGGGCCCGGGGGAAGAGGATGAGAGGAGCCGCTGAGTTCCGGTGCAGGGTGGATGCCGGACAGGAATACAACCGTCCACCGCGATTCCAATACACCCAACGACTCCAGGAAGAGTCTGAATAAACCCATTTCTCACCTAGCTCTTTTGGAGATTTACAGTGTACGCCTGTGGATCCCTTGAGCTTTCCAATTACCTCATGTGATTGTATGACATACCATAAGCAAGGTATTTCAAATAAACTGGCTTGACCATGTATGATTCTGTTTTCCTCCCCACGATCAGAGGTCATTTCCAAGAACGTTCCTCAAATACCATTTCCCTTGTGTTTTGCCTTCTATTTTTGTTCCTCCAGTAGTGAGTAATTAGGGATGATATGTTTGTGAATTCTCTGGGTTTATGAAAATGTTAAGCAATAGAGTTTACACATGTACAATGAAGATGTGACTGATTGTCAATTCTGGAAAATCTGAATGAACCATTTCAGGAAGTAAGAGCACTTTGATGAGAAAAATGGGCAGGAAAATTACATTTGCTTACTCTGTACTAAAGTCAGAGCGTTGCTTGGATTCATGAATACATTAATGCCAGAGGTTATCCTGGGGAGGTGGAATTATAACACTGTTTCATAGCATTTATGATGTCTTTTCTGATTTTACTAAACAGAGAAATTCTTTTTTTATTGGTTATGCTCACAGTGGTAATGTAAGATGAGTCAATCTTCTTATCTTGACAGTATATTTGAATCTACTGACAAACAGCAAGGGGAAATAAACTGCCAGCATCACTAGCAGGTGAGTATGAAAGCTAGTATAAGCGCTTTTGTATCTGGGTGACCAGAGAGCTTTTCTTTCCACACTGGTTTACACGGCACAGGAGGACTAATGGGTGAAGATCTGCAAAGTCAGAGACGCCTTGATTCCTGCATCAGGAAATAGCCATGTACTGCAAAGCACTTATCATTGATCAGCTCATCTTATATTCAAAATTCTGCAAATTAAGGCAAGTATGGCTTCCAGTTTTACCAATGAGGAAAGTGCAACCCAGAGAAATAAAATGATGCCCAGCTGAAGAAGCTAGGGCTAGAATCTTGCTATCCAGTTATACAGATTACAATTTTAAATGTATTCTGTGCGCTGAAGATTGTGTGTTTCTTAACATAACGTTGACTCCACAGCATAACTTTCAAAGTGACAGAAAAGGTTCTTTTTTTGTAGAATGCATGTTGAAAAATGAATTAAACCAGGATTCTTGGCCCTGGTAATAAAAATAGAGCTTTTTCTTGTGCAGGCATAGTATCAATTTTTTATAATACATAACTGTGGAATGGAAACAAAAGAAAACCAAATGATTTACAAAGCGTATCAATTTTTTCCGAACACGGACTTGTATAATGGAAACAAAAGAAAACAAAGATTATTTACAAAGTTTTTAAATACAGTGCGCCAAAGAAAAGAATTAAGGATCCGATTTTTATATTCCATTATCTCTAAATACATATTCAGTGAGCTAGCTTAACGTGATTTGGATTTTTAAATACAGTCAAACAGATAAAAGATGAGAAGAAAGGAAATGAATCAGTTTAAAACTGTAAAAACATATGTTCTCAAGCATAGGATCCATGAGCTCAATAAAAATGTTTACTGAAAGAAAAGAAACTTTGGAAAGGATCACATAGCCTAGAGCAGAGGATGTTTTCCAGAAAAGCAAAATAAATGTTTTAACAAATACTTAGCAAAACAACAGCATACTTGTCTTAAGTACTCCAAATGTTTGCATTTTAAAATTCAGGAAAGAATCCTATATCCAGTGGGAAATATGTCTAATCAGTTCCAAAACATTAAAGTAACTTTTTTTTCACTCTCAATTACGAATTGGTTGTGCATATGATCATGTACTTGCTGAGACAAAACTGTTGTTTTTTGTTTCACTGCGTAATGTTAACGGTGGATTCAAGGCCGATTGAAGATTTCTATCCATCAGAACTGTTCTCAAAGCTTCCAACTCCATTAAAATGAAAAATGACATTAGAATGTATAGTTCTTGACACCGGAAATGTTTTACAGTTATCACCCATCCAAATAGATGCCAGGAAGAATTGTTTAAGGAAGCTGCAGAGTTCCTTCTCGGGGAGAGCAGAGTGACAGCCGATATAAATAGCTCCATTATTTACATATCTCTCCTACACTGCTCTAGAAATGAACAAGAATTCCATGTTGTTTTGTTTGTTTGTTTCCCTCTCCATTAGAGGCTTTTCACCAGCCATATTTAGGTCTTTCAGCTGAAGCATAAATTCACATCCCAGATCAATTAGTACATAAATCTTCAACAATGTAATTGAAACTACAATTCAGACTTTTGATCAAGAACAATGTCAGCAGGTCAATAATAGCAACACAGACTCCCAGTGGTTCCTGAGATAGAGTTTTAAATAAGAGAGGAAAACTAAATCTAAATAAATAAAAGGAGTACTTAGGAGGACACAGGTAGAAAAGGGATAATAGGATAGGTAGGAGCAGATAAAGGAAAGTTTATTGGAATGGAAAGGAGAGAAAAATAAAACTTAATGAAGCAGAATCATGGAGAGTGCGATATACCAACTAGAAAAAAACCTAGAATATAGTGTTGTTCCTCTCATTATACAAAAAAAAAAGTCATTTGCTTGACCAAGTTTGCTTCCATCAGCAGTTTTAATGTGTGAATCATACATGACGGTGATGCCTTGTGAGAATAACACACAAAAAAGAATAAGGCTTCTGCAAGGGGGAAATTCCATAAAGGAAATTGCTTACCTGTTACCTCATTGTGGATGTCAGAAACTTCACTACAAATATTGCTTTGGCCAACAAGTTTAATCTGTCTCCTTGATGAAAGCTGAACAAAAAGTTTTTAACTAGGGCTGTCAAAAGATTCACAAAGGATGGAAAGGTGTATAAAGTTTATCATTCAGGCTAACATTGTCTTATTGTCCTAGTTCCCTTAAGCATAGAAAATGATGTTTTGCTTGCATTTCTTTTTCTATTTGCTAACACACCTTGATGGCAAGTGTTCAAATTGTAGTTTATTTCCAATTGTGTGGTTCTACCTACCTATGCCTACCTGGGAATGTTCTCTTTTTCTGCCCTGCTGCCTCCCTTACCTTTGAAGGGAAGAATACCACTGCAGGGTAACTGTAATCAGAAGATCAAGCACTGTGTTCAAACAGCCTTCATTGGATATGCGATAGAAACTCAAGAGGTACAAGAAATATAAAGAGAATTTAAGTAATGATTCCCAAGCCCCCGCTCCCTTAAATTAACATGCAGTTGTGCCCCCTATCTGAGTGTTTATGAGCAGTCTGACTAGCCACCTCAAGAATAATATTTCACTTTACAAAGTTGGGGAATTTGTCCTCTGTCTCTGATTTGAGCTACTTGCTATATGTCAAAGGGGCAAGAGAAGTACAATTTCCGAATTGAAAAGCCTCTCACTCTGTTCCTACAAGAGCTCTGCTGGCTTGAGCAGAGAGGACTTGTCTATGCTCACCATTACTCTGTTGACAGAGCAAAGCCCTTCCCATCTACTGCAGTTTGCTTGTCTTTCTGATGACATTGAAACAAATGCACAACCTAGGGACACTCCATCCTTCTTGGCCAGACTTATTTTTTTAGGTAGACTCCTTTATTATTTTTTTAATGCTTTTTATTTATTTTTGAAAGACAGAGAGACAGCACGAGCAGGGGAGGAGCAGAGAGAGAGGAAGACATAGAATCAAAGCAGGCTCCAGGCTCTGAGCAGTCAGCACAGAGCCTGACACGGGGCTCAAACCCACGAACCGTGAGATCATGACTTGAGCCGAACCCGGACGCTTAACTGACTGAGCCACCCAGGTGCCCCTTAGGTAGACTCCTTTAAACAAATGTAGCTGATGGTCAAGGCTACTTAAGACTTAATAGATTATCTGGAACTTGTCAGATCCAGCTTAATAACTTGCTGGCTTTAGATTTCTGCTTCACATATGGTTACTTCCTGCATCAAATTTTTTATTGTGAATTTTTCAGAATCTTTCTCATTCTGAATAAAGGTGACACCAATAGCTCTGATTAAAATTTCTAACCCTACTTACTAGTGAATCAATGTCAGGTGCATCAGAACCCTGAACTAAGTATATAGATCATAAATCTTCATCTTCCAGGTTACTATTTCCTTCATGAAGTGGTTCATGATTTTTATATTGAGTTGTTCCTTCTACTAATGTCTGCACCTAAAAGAGTCCATAAGTGAGTGATATATAGCAGGTACTCCAACACCTGATTCCAAAGTAGGCATCTAGCATGTGTCTTGTACCTTAAAATACCACAATAATTATCTGTAAATGATGTCTAACTTCACTCATTGTAAAATAAAAACAAGATGGCATTGTTGGTTTATAAAGCCAGTAAAAAAATTAAAATTAATTAATAATAAATTATAAGTTAAAATTTAAGATATCAAAAATAGTGAATAAATGGTAACATGTTCATTTTCATGGCCCTCATTAACCAATAATAGGAAATCTATTCAAAAGCCACAGGTCTCCTTTCTTTCAATGCCTGTTTGTCTTAATTAAACTATAGTCCTGCTAACTCATTTGGTCTTGTCCCCTCATATGGTATGGATTACTATCTTCAAAAGTTACCAAAACAAAGTAAAGAACCTAATTTTATTGTCGTTTAAGAAAGTAGGGATATATTAATATGCCATCCCCTCACTTTCTCCCCCTCCCCCACTCATGCACATGCACTCTCTCTTTCAAATAAATAAATATAAAATATATATACACACACACATATATATACCATCCCCCACCAAAAGATCATTATAAATAGAACTCTTTGTTAAGAGATATAAGTCAGTCAGAGAAAGACAGATATCATGTTTTCATTCATATGTGGAACTTGAGAAACTTAACAGAAAACCATGGGGAGAAGGGAAGGGAAAAAATAGTCACAAACAGAAGAGGAGGGAGGCAAGACTCTTAAATACAGAGGACAAACAGGGTTGATAGGAGGAAAGTGGGGGAAAGGGGAAAATGGGTGAAGGGCATTGAGGAGGGCATTTGTTGGGATGAGCACTGGGTGCTATATGTAAGCAATGAATCACAGAAATCTATCTGCAAAACCAAGAGCACACTTTACACACTGTATGTTAGTCAACTAAACAATAAATTATATTAAAAACAATTAAAATAAAAAACAGAACGCTTTGTACACATTGATGACAGTCAAATCATTATTCCTAATTCTGAAGGGATTTCCTAAACATTTTTAAACTTTCATCAATACATAGTTGCACATGGTTAAAAACTATAAAGATCTAAGAACCTAATTTAATGACACATAAAGGAGATGACACTGTCGTTCAAAGGTGCTCCAGTGTCTAATTCAATGAAAGCCAATGAACCTTGTTTAACTAGGAGTACAGAAACCATCAAAACTGGGCAAAATTGGACTAAAAGTAGCTAAAAATATGACAGCAGGGGAATTAACAGAATAAAGATGAATAGATATAAAAGTATTTGCACTGTTTGATTGAACTTCATCATAGGCAAATTTGGAACCATCAAAGAAAAGGAACCAGCCAGTGCCTGGCTGGCCCAGTTGGTGGAGCATTCAACTCTTGATCTCATGGTTGTAAGTTCAAGCCCTACATTGGACATAAAGAGTTTTCTTTTCTACTTAGAAAGAAAAAAAGGAAGAGAAGAGAAGATAAAGAAGTATCTGAAGAGAAGAAAAGAAAAGAAAGGAAAAGAAAAAAAAAAGAAGAAGAAAAACAGAAGCATCCACAAAAGAGACTATACATCCAACAAGGAAAAGGAGATTCTAAGTACCAAACCTTTGCCTTTATCTTTGTTCAGAACTTTCTTGCCTATATCTAAAGCTGGGTTTCCTTAGCCACGAGAGAAAGAGAGGGAGAAATGAGTTAGCAATCACTAAATGGATGAGATATGGAGAGTAAGGTGGGTGCATCTGACTTTATTAAATTGGTGCTCCCTGAGAGGACAGAATAGAGCAAATGTTTTAAGAGATAATGGTTGAAAAAAATTCAGAACTGACGAAACATTCCAAGACACAGATTTAATAAACCAAATGAACTCTTACCAGCACATTTTTAAAAACATTACATTCCAGTATGATTCCATATAACAACAACAAAAAAAAAAAACCCAGAAAATCCTAAAGTCAATTCAAAAGAAAAGAGAAGTTACTTGCATAGGAAGGAGTATGAGACCGAAATCGGATTTCTTAGTAACAACAATACAATTTAGAATTATATTTTCAAGATGCTGATAGGTAATAACTTACCATTTAGAAGTTTATAAACATCAAAACTAACTTCCAAAAAGGACAAAATTATACCTTTTCAGTTAAATAAATGACAACTTATAATTAAGATACTTCTACTAAACTTTTAAAAAATATGTTTCAGGATAGCAGTGTGCCCAGCAGTCCTGCAGAGCTATCTCTTGCTTCAACAGCCTTTAAACAGAACAGACCCAAGGATACCCCTTCCACCAGCCTCCAACCAGCCTCCAACCTTTTTTCCAGTTGCAACCTTCAGAACATCTTCTTGACCACCCTCTGCTTCTGGGACCAGCCAACGCCCTATTTTGAGCTTAGCTCCTTATTACCAATCACCCATGAGCTCCCAGATTCATCAGAATTATTCCACCGAGATGAAGGCCATGGTCAAATGCCTGGTCAACATGTATCTGCAAGCCTCCTGCACCTACTCTTCTCTGAATTCTACTTTGACCAGAACAATGTGGCTCTCTGGAGGGCATTGGCCATTTCTTCCATGAGCTGGCTGAGGAGAAGTAGGAGGGCACTGAGTCTCTTGAAGATGCCAAACCAGTGGGGAGTGGGGAGGACCCGTCCTCTTCAGTGCAGAATCCATCCCAAACTGAGTGGGATAAAACCCTGGACACCATGAAAGCTGCCCTGGTTCTAGAGAAGAGCCTGAACAAAGCCCTTTTGGATCTGCACACACCTGGGTTCTGTCCATGCAGGGCCCCATCTGTGTGATTTCCTGGAGAGCCACTTCCTGATGAGAAGGTAAAAGTCACCCAGAGAATGCTGGTTGTCTGACTATCTGCAGGCTACCTGGCCCCTCAGGCTGGGTTAGGAGAATGTGTCTTCCAAAAGCTCATCCTCAAGCACAATTAGGAGCCTCTGAAGCCTCATGGCCTTGAAGGGAACCCTCTAGCATCCCTCTTGTGCCAAGGCTTGTGCCTGAGCCTCTCCCTGCAGCCACTAGACAGCTTTTTAACCACCCTGGAGCCCTCTCTCAAGCCATGAACCAAATGGAAACAGTAAAACTTTTTGCAGCAAAAAAGGAAAAGTTTCAGGATAAAGAATATGATTCTGGAAGAAATAATTAAAATGTGAAAAAGACAAATAAACAAAGAAAATGTGGGAATCTCCCAATAGGTTGGAGGGCCAGCAAATGTGGGTCGACCTGGGTAGAGACCAACAGTGCCAGGGGTGAAAGAATTCACCTGAGGCAGAACAGAGGAGATAGAAGTTTACTGAATGCACCATAAGGGAGCTGTGGGCAGGACAGCAAAGCAACCACTGCCACAAGGCAGTGGTGAGGGGTCACAGTTATAGCAACTAAGCAACTACAGAATTTTCCAGTTTCTGGTAACTGTGCCTGGCTGAAGGTAGCACATTAGTTAGTTAGGGCCTGTGGGTATTTCCAGGTGGATTGCTTGATGAGCCTGTTTGCATTCAGCTTGGTGGTAGCTGTGGGCTTTTTTACCTTGATTGTTTCCATTGCTCAAATCTGTTGCCTAAAAGTGTCCTCTACAGAAAATGGTAAACATATTGAAATGTGAATAAACATTGACTATATGAAAGAATAGTTGATGTTAGAACATTTAAAAGGACTTGTCTTGTTTGGGGGGAGGGTAAAGTCAAGAGATTTAAACTTTGTTGTATTTAATATGCGTGTTAAAACTTTTAGGATAACAGAGTGTTCAGTTTTCAGATCAAATATAGTAAATGTATATATGTTTTTATATGCACCAAACAACATGGCTTTAAATTACATAAAGCAAAAGAAAGTAGGGAGAAGGGAATTGAACCGTAAGAACAAACTGACAAATTTAATATCAGAATAGGAGATTTAATGTGTCCTTCTCAGTATTGAAACTAATTCCCTGAAATGACTGCTTCATTTCTTTTTTTAAGAATATTTATTTTTTTTTTGAGTGGAAGGAGGGGCAGAGAGAGAGGGAGAGAGAGGGGAAAAAGAGAATTCCAAGCAGGCACCACACTGTCCTCACAGAGCCCAACATGGGTCTCAAACCCTCAAACTGTGAGATCATGACCTGAGCTGAAATCAAGAGTCATGCACTTAACCAACTGAGCCACCCAAACACCCCAACTGCTTCATTTCTAAATTTTAAAACTTAAACACATACTTCAATGTAATTTATAATTTTCTAGTTAAAAATTAGTTAAGTTTCTCACAATAACAGAATAAAAGGAATAGAATTAACCCACCCCCAAATAAGAAAAATTAAATAATACATTTAAGAACCTGAATTAAATTTAAAAACAATTCAAGGTACCTGTGTGGGCCATTCAGTTAAGTGTCTGACTTCTGCTCAGGTCATGATTTCACAGTTTGTGAGTTCAAGCCCAGCATTGGAGCCTGGAGCCTGCTTTGGATTCTATGTCTCCCTCTGATTCTGCCCCTCCCCTCTTCATTCTCTCTCTCTCTCTCTTTCCCTTTCTTTCTCTCTGTTTTTCTCTTTTTCTCAAAAAAATCAACCTTAAATTACAAAACAAATAATCAATAAAGCCAAAGTTGCTTCTTTGAAATGACAAATATAATTTAAAATTACAACTGGTAAGAATGGGAAAAGAAAAGTTAAATAAACAACTAAACAACATCAAGAGTAAAAGGAGAGACATAACCACTTTCTAGCTGTGTAGCAGTGATTTTAAAAATTTAGCGATTACTGTGGCAAACTCTAAGCATCAGTTTGGATGATTTTATAAGCAAATTCTATGAAATATCCAAGAAATAGACAAATTCAATCTTAATCAACCTTTTCCAGAAAATAGAAAAAGTGAAATATCTCTTGCATGAGTTAGGATACTAACAGAACATCCATAATAATAATTAATCAGAGACTCAATGCTTATTCAATTGTGACAGGAGTTACAATTGACAGGACAAGAAGACAGGAGTTTATTTTTCTATTATACAACAATCCACAGTTAGTCTTCTAGACAGAGGGTGACTGTCATTCTGGAGCCAGGTTTCTTCAACATTGTTTTGAGGTTTCTCATTTTTTTTTTTTGTTGTTTGCTTGCCTGACTGAAGCTGCCCTGGGGACGTAGCCCCACATTGGCTCACAGAGACTATATGGAGGATGGAGGCTTCAATAGTTTAAATCTCTGATCTGAAATGGTGTGTATCATTTTTGCTCACATTCCTTTGGAATAAACTTAATAAGTAGTAAGCCCCCAGCTTGAAGGGAGTCTAAGAAAACAATTACTTCTCTGCATAAGTGTGTTGAGACAGGCTTCAACTCACTTTTGTTAAAAGTATTCAAGTAGAGGGTGGATGACCGCCTGTTAGGCATGTTGTCAAAGGAATTACTACATCAGAATAAAAGTTTCTCATGTTCTAACCTAAAAGACTTTCATATTCTAGGATTCTGTGAATCTATATGTTGCTCAAAAAGCAAACAAGAGGAAGAACAACAGAACAAGAAAATGAAGACCAAATGAAAAATCCAAAGGTACCAAAAGAAGCTGTTTATCCCCAAAAAGCCTGTGCTTGGAGCTAAAAATTATGTCATGTCAGCTGCAAGATAATAGTTCAAGAAATAGTGATTCAATTCCCTGTTGCCTTAAATTTGTGAAATAGAGTGAATTTGCCAATCAAGGGCCATTTCTTATATTTTATGTATAACTACCATTATGATATCCCTTAATTGATTCAATAGATCATAAAGGAACTCAGATTGTAGCACCTACTATACTAAATGTTTATAGATAATATCTCATTTATTCTTTCTGTAACCACTTTTTCATAGATGAAAAAATTATAATTAAAAGGGTTAAACCAACAGTCCGAGGCCACATATGTTCCTGGGCTTCCATCTACTTTATTTGCACGAGGATTTCTTTTCAGTTAGCCCTAACAACCCAGTTATTTGGGGGTTTGGAATCACTATATCACCTTGGAGCACAATAGTAGCAAGTCATTCCAGATAGTTTCATATTTTTAAAATAAATAAGTATAATTGTATGGAGAAACTAATATATCTATTTTATTTGGAAGAAATGTATCCTAATTATTCATTATAAAATATTTTGACTTTTTAATGGAAAGGGTCAAAAATAGTGTGACAGCAGTATAAACCACTAAAAGTCATGTATCTTTTAAGAACACATCAATCAGAATATCGATACTTTTTACCTCTTGAAGTGGGGAAGTTCATATTTCTAGTTTAGTGTTCCCTGAATAAAATACATTGACTTAATTCACTCGTTTTTAATTAAATTTTAGCTCACTAATAAGTTCATTACTGACAAAATGGGAATAAGTTATTATTTTATAGGGAAGAATAAAATATGCAAGTTTGTCTTCAGTGATAATATATTCTATTTAGTATTTGGGTACTATCTCATTTTTCAGTAATAATTTCTCACAGACATTTACACCCTAATTCACCAAGAAACTCAGCCATGGGGGGAAAGTGTCATACATACTGTCTTTCTCTAAGGCCTACCTAGCTTGTGTAGTGAATATATTATCCTACTTTTTAGCCATTTCATGATAGTTTCCAGGAATATTTCAGCTTATTCCAAAAATAAAGAGTATTCAATGAGGTTCACCAAGACACCTCAAAAACTGGGCTAAAAGTGCTGTCTTGGGGTCTCCTGGAAGTCCCTTTCCTGGATCACAGAGGTCCCTTCACCTTTGACTCTAGCTCTTGCTTAGTTGTTATTGATTTCTTACAATGTTCTTAAAAGATTGTTTCTTTTAATGTTTATTTCCTTTTTTCCTAAACTCTCTGATTTTACTTATCTCTGGTGTGCTTTAATTTATAATTATGTGGACACAAGGTGCCTTGTTCATGTATTAGTCAATTTGACATTATGCAAATGTTAATAAGACTTGAAAAATATCCCAGGTTTCATACATACAATTTTTTAAAGTCGTAATACTTAAAAAATTAGCATTTATTTTTGAGAGAGGGAGAGAAAGAGAGAGAGAGCACGCACGCAAGTGAGGGGAGGAGCAGAGAAAGAGGGAGACACAGAATCTTAAGCAGGCTCCAGGCTCTAAGCTGTCAGCACAGAGCCCGATATGGGGCTCAAACCCACAAACCACAAGATCATGACCTGAGCTAAAATCAGATATTTAACCAACAAAGCTACCCAGGTGCCCTTAAGTCATAGTATTTTAAATTAGAACCTACTGAACTAAAACCACCACTTCTTAATTATGGCAGACTGACTCTGGTCTGCTATGGTGTTTATGAGATGTAAAGAATAAAAGGGGTACTTCCAGATTTCAGGATTATGACAGCTTTTGAAGTAGGATAAACTATTTTACAGGCTTAAACTAGAGACACCCTCACAACAACAACCACAATAGAAAATCCAAGTGTTGCATCTTAAAAGGCATAGCATCACATGAGGCATATCATACCATGGAATAATAAGTGAAGCACATTTTTGCCTTGTACATATGAAAACAAGGTCGATGGGTTGATTTTGTACAGTATCATCCACACACAATCAAAATAATGTGTTAATCATAGCATAGTGAATTCGACATTTTCCACACATGGTAGCAATGGTCTTTTTTTTAAATGTTAGTTCTATATTCAAACCATCCAATGCCTTGCCATTTCAGTAGAATAAATTCCAAAATCCTTGGTAGGGCCTTCAATGATCGTTCCGAGGATCTCTCTGATATCTACTTCTGCGTCACCTGCTATTCCATCTCCAGCCTCATAGGTGTCCTTGCTGTTTCTCAAACTTGCCAACTACTCTTCTGTCTCAAAGCCTTTGTAGAAATGTTACCTCTAACTTGGACATTTATGTAAATATTTACATGGCTTCATCTAATGTTTGTTTCTGGTCTTTGCTCAAATGCTACCTCCCCCACTGGCTCCCTTCTTCTACCCTGACATAGAATATGGTTGATCTGGGGTGGTTTGGGGTTTTTTTTCTTTCTTTTTCTTTTTCCTTTTTTCTTTTTTTGGTCTGCTCTGTTTTCTTCCACTAGAGTGCGAAGTTCATAAGAACGGGGGCTTTGTTTGGTTCAAAGATGTGTTCCCAGTTCCTGGAAGAGTATCTGGAACAAAACAGTCTTTCAATAACTATTAATCTTGAATAAAGAAATGCAAAAGTTAGTGTGGCACAGTACTTGCCTCACATTAGATACTCAGACAATATTTTTGACTCTCAACTTAATGAAGCCAAGGTTGCTGATGTGATTACCATAGAAATTAAGCAGTTCCAAGCAGAAATGAGTATTGTAGCCCAGCCCCACACTGCGGTCCCCTCACTTTAACCTACACGCAGCTATTCACAAGGGCATTAGGAAAATAAACAGGAGAGAGACCAGGGTAAACACAAAAACGTAACAGGGGAAATTGCCCAGAGAATATGCATGACGTGTATGAATTACACAGTAAACCATCAGATATGTGCTGCTTGAAGTTTGTTAAGTTTTTAAAACTGCAGTGTTACTCCATCCCTACACCCCTGCCCAGACTAAAACACTTTTTCTACCCTTTTCAGTATGTCAAATCCAATCCAACAAATGTTCCCTCATTTATAATTTCAAACTTTATCTCCTGCAGAAAATCAAGTTCAGATAATCCTATCATAGTTCAGTAACTCTCTTCCCCAGAGTTCTCTTTACCCTCTTGTTGGTGACCCCCACAGGTCATAAGTGTCAAAGGACAGTAGCACAACCTAAACAGAACTATTAATTTAACCCAACTTTTGTCTAGTGTAAGATGTGCGCTCTCCTAAGATCTCTGTCTGTCTCTCCATGAGAGCTCAGATTCATGTCCAAGGATGATTCACACCTTCAGGCAAATTCAACAAAACAGAAGCAGCAGCATCTGTCTAGAAGTGGAGCACAGCACCCTTGCCCACCAGTGAGGTTCGGGTTAAATCTCTGACCCCTATACTGAGACAACTTTCCAGTTGTTGACTGTGTCTCAACATATAGTAGGTAAACTATCTGCAGTAGGATCCTTTGTGAAAAGTAGATTCCTGGATGCCCCTCCCTCTGCCCCTGACTTCTCAATTGGAGTCTCAAAGTGAGATCTTAGACTCTGTTAATTCACAAACATCGTCATACAATTTTATGATCATTCAAACTTGGGAAGTACTGCCTTAGACTTAAGCCATTGGTCCTTCTGCTTCACCTCATTGATCTTCACCCCTGTCTTTGCTGGAACTTTGGGTCTTACCAGAATACCAAGCATGCATGCCTTCTGGCTCGCTTGATTCCATTGCTGCCCAATCCTCAGCATTACAAGATGACTATGCTTTATAATTGCCTCTGCTCTCCATTCTCTGGCCTGGTATTGAAATAACTAACTGCCCTGTTAAGTTGTCATGAGCAATGCCTTAGAGTCTCGAATCTATAAAGTAGGGTGCTTTAAATAGCTAGCTATTTCCTATAAAATGGTGGAAGAAAACAATTTCCAAAGTAAACAAATGGAAATCATTTGACAGATAAAACAGGTTAGACACAAACACTCAATAAATAGGTTGCTTACCTCTGGGAAAACAAAATAACAACAACTTCTCTGGATTTCATTCCTGTCAACCTTTAAATCTTTATAAGAAGCAATTTATTTTGTAGTTCACTCCATTGTATACTTGCAATCAACTAGCTAACTATTGCATTATGTTTGCCCAGCCTTCCTATCAAACCCATGGAATAAATGAGCTGTTGGATTACCATGTATATATCCTTTTTAAATACACTGAAAATATAGGTAAATAATTTTTTCTGCTGAGTTTCGGCAGCATGCAAAGATGTTTAATGATCACAATAATGCAAACAAAATTTATGACAATTCTTTTGCTATAATAGCAACTCTGAGTCACAATGGAGAATTGAGGACACATATGGGAACCATTTTTAGTGGGATGGTAACCTATGTGTATAAAAGTTTACAAGCAACAAAGTTTTCCATTAACTTCAGTAGCATCACCTCCTTCTAGGCAGCCAATTATAATGCAGGTCTCTCCAGAGATCTGAAATGTACTGAGTTTGCTACACATGGCATTCTGCACAAGTCTCAGAATTGGGAAGGATCCCCACTGGCAGTGGAAAAGCTGTTTCCTTTCCCAGTGTCACATCCCATTAGAACACACACCATTTCACATTGATTGAACAAAGGCAAACCATAAGAGACTCTTAAATACTGAGAACAAACTGAGGGTTGATGGAAGGTGGGGGAGGGGGAGGAATGGGTGATGGGCATGAAGAAGGGCACTTGTTGGGATGAGCCCTGGGTGTTATATGGAAGCCAATTTCACAATAAGCTATATTAAAAAATGTATTTGAACTAACAAACAACAAAATAAAGATGCATATACAAAGCCATCCTTTGCAGCACCGTTTGCACTTAAAATTCTTATCATTGGTTAAACTTCCAGGGTGCCTGGGTGGCTCAGTTGGTTAAGCATCGAACTCTGGATACTGGCTCAGGTCTCCGGTTGTGCTCTCACAGTCATGATCTCACAATCATGAGATTCAGCCTTACCTCGAGCCCCATGTTTGGCTCCACACTGAGCAGGGAGCCTGTTTGGGATTCTCTCTCATCCTCTCTCTCTTCCCCTCCCCCATTCACAAGCATGTGCAGGAGCTGCCTTTCTCTCAAAATAAATAAGCATTTTTAAATAAATGAATAAATAAATAAATGAAAATGTGTTAAACTTCCATCTGTACAGACTAGGTCAAATAAACCATGGTACATATTTTACTGTATAATCATAAAAAAATTAAAAAGCAGCATTATATGTGTTAACTAATACGTTATCCTTGATATATTGTCAAATAAATGTCACAGAGCATTATTACATTGTATTTATACTTGTGTACAAAAGAATGTTATGCATATATATATAACTCTTAAGTATATGTTGAAAATATATGCAAAATCATCTTTGGAGCTTGTAAAGGAAAACTCTGAAAGACTCGAGAGCTTTTATCCACCACTTTATATCTTCTGTATTATCGTAGTGGGTTTTTTTTTACTATTGGCCATATTGATTTGAAAAACAATCATTAAAGACAAAAATCATTCATAACATGGCATGAAGAATAGTACAAAAATCCTCATACATTGTTGGAGAAAGTACTGAATGTCATTGGTAACATTTCCAGGGAGGAATATTTGGCAATATATTTCAAAATTAAAATGCATGTGTTCTTTGATCCAGCAATCCCTCCGCTAGAACTGTGTCTGGCAGCTCTGCTGACATAAATACATGACAGTCATTGCAACTGTTATGTGTAAGAGCAAACAATACCTACGTAATTGTGCATTGTCCTCCTCTCTCTCTGCCCCTCCCCTGCTCATGCTCTGTCTCTATGTCTCCCAAAAAAAATAAATAAACATTAAAAATTTTTTTAAAAGAGCAAGAGAGTTCCTCTGTGTATTATAATAACATAATCACCAAGATACATTGTTAGCTATCAAAAGCAAGATAAATAAAATGTTATCATTTATGTTAATATAAAAGGTTTAAGTGCCTGTAGGTAGACTTCTAAATGCATAGAATACCTTTGAAAAGATGTATTAAAAAATACCTAGTAATTTGTTTCCTCTCCAAAGATGATGTGAGGAGAGGTGTGAAGGAGACTTAATTTTACTATATATCCTTTGTGCCTTCTAACTGTGTGCCATCTGTTTGTAATGCTCATTCAAAAAACTAATTTCAAATAATGTTAAAGTGTTTGATAAGAAACCTCAAAAAGCAGCCATAGAGTTCAATTTGCTCAGAGAACCAGATAACTTTTATCCACTCATTCAACAAACATTTATTGAGACCTGATTATGTGCCAAGTATTGTTCTAGGTCTTTAGCGAACAAATTCTCTGCCCTTCATGAAGCTTATGTTTCGTGGGGGGAGGAAGCAGTTACAGGGCAGACACTAATGATAGCAGTAAATATAATAAAGAATATACAGTATGGTAAAAGGTGATACCTACTTAAAAAAGGAGTTGGGGTACAGGAAATGCAGGGTAGAAGAAGAGGGATAGGTTGGAATATTAAGTAGGGTGGAAGGGAAGGTCTCATTGAAAAGTTGAAATTGGAGCAAAGATTTGACTTTCAAAAGACATTTACTGGGTGGGCCTCTGGGAAAAGAGCATTACAGGCAAAAAGGAGAGCTAGAGTAAAGACCTTGAGGTAAAAAAGTGCCTGATATGGTCAAGAAGCAAGAAGGTCAAGGGGTTGGTGTGGAATGATTGTAAAAGAGAGGGTAGGAGATGAGATCAGAGCAATAATCGAGACCAGACCCCTTGGGCTGGGACTCTGTGTGCCCTCCTATGGTGTCTGGATTTTACTCTGGGTGAAACAGAACCACTACAGAGTTTGAGAAGAGGAGTGATGTGATTTGTTTTACTTATCCAAAGGCTTTCCAACCGATGCATTGAGTATAGATTGTACAAGAACAAACTGAGAGTCACTGGAGGGGAGGGGCATGGGGAGACGGGCTAAATGGGTGATGGGCATTAAGGAGGGCACTGACTGGGAAGAGCCCTGGGTGTTATATGTAAGTGATGAATCCCTAATTTCTGCTCCTGAAACCAATACGACACTATATGTTAACTAACTTGAATTTAAACAAAACGTTGGGAAGAAAAAAAAAGATTATACAGAAAAAGAGTGGAAACAGAGAGATCTTGAAGGAGGCTAGCGCAGAAGCTGGATGAAACACGGTGATGCACCCTGTCGCGGCAATGGTGATGCTGAGAAGTGACAAGATCTGAGTAGCACCCATGGGATTTCCTTGGTGTGAGGTGGAGAGAGGAGCCAAGGAGGGTTCCAAAGTTCATCTAGTCCTTCAGCGTGAATGCTAGATGCCCTATCTGCTGTCTTTACACAACTTCTACATAGTGAGTGCAAGGTGGAGAAGAATGATAATAACAGAACACGAGCTGACAAAAGGTTTACCCTGCAAAAGAGATTGCCACCTTTCTGTCCTCAGAAAGATGGGTGATTGCTGTTGCTTTTATTTCATTTTATTTTCTGCACAAATTTTTTACTCCAATAAGACCAGTTTTCATTAATGTCTGCTCCTTTGGCATATCTTCTTGTTTACCTTATGCAAGAAAAGGGTATAAAGTTGAATACCATTTTCCACAACACATATTTTGTTTCCTGGGTGAGAAACTTTTTGTTTAAATGGTCTTATGAGATCCCTCTTCTGTTAAGCAGAAACATCTCTTCTTTTATGTGGTTTTCTTATTAACTAAGCAGCTTTGGCTTGGTATTTGGCCATTTACAACCCAATACTCCTTACTAATGACTAACCAAAGAACATTCCTCCCACTAAGATAAAAAGTTAAAAAAAAAAAAACGACTAACAATATGTTTATGACCTTGACTCTGGCGATGGTTTCAGTATTTTACTTGTGTCTGAACAACTCAGGTCATGTACCTTGAGTATGTGAAGCTTTCTGTATACTAATTATACCTCAATTAAGCTGTTTGAAAATGGAAGAAGAAAAAAGAGAAAAGTTATCTTTAAGAAAAAGATAGCTTCCACAACTGGTGGTCCAGAATCTGAGAATTGCTGTGTATTTACATTTTTGTAAAAGATCCCCCACTCTTACAGGATAAATGCACAAAGGCACACTGTTCGCCTTGCTTGCCATTCTCCTCTGTCACACCCAGGCTGGCTTGGCCAATTTTCCCAAGTACAAAAAGTCAGCACGTGACCATATTTCAAACCTTTCCCTTTGGTGACTGCATGAAATATGCCCTGGGGTACCTTCAATCCCTGGGGAATGAAACCTTTGGCATTTCATGCTACAAAAATTAGATTTCATGAAGAAGTCACAGTAGCAAGCTCAATGGAGCAATGATAAGATACAAAAACTGAAGTGAAAAGAAATGGTGTATAGGAGAAAAACTTACTCAAGTGCAATCGTTCTTTGGTTAAAATGAATATAAATAATTTTAATAATGTACTCTTCATCTTTGTAATCCAGAACTGTCAAAGAGACTAGTTTGCTAAAAGAAGTGTCTTCCTTGCAAACACACCTATTTCTGCACCTGTCAAAGCAATGGAAAATCTCTAATACTCTACGAATATCAAGTTGTCATCAAACCAAACCTTGTTATTGACACCTTCTAACGTGAGAGGTAACCTTTGTATGAGGCAAAAGATACATGTATAAAAAGAAGTAAATGAAAAAACAGAAATAGTCGCTGGTTTTATTTTATTTGTTTGTTTATGGAGAGCACAAGCATGCATGTGAACAGGGGAGGGGCAGAGGGAGAAAAAGAGAGAGAGAGACTGAATCTTAAGCAGACTCTATGCCCAGCATGGAGCCTGACACAAGGCAAATAATCACTAGTTTTAGAAGATATTCTTGCAGTTAAAATTCTGGAATACAGTTATCCTTTGTAATTGCAAAATAAACATAGACTTTTAGTAATAGAAGGTTGAAAATGTGGTCCTATTCTCAATGAAACTGAACAAAATATGCAATTTTATTTGTTCAACAAATATGTATGAAGTGCACATTTCCTTCCAGCTCCTCTTTCTAAGCATGAGGGTATCACAGTGAATAAAACAGACAAAAACTAGTGACTCTTTGGACTGGACACTCCCAGTACAGAGGTTTATAATACCCAAAAGTGGTTTCAAATGATAATCACTTCTATTCTCTAGGAGGAATTTGGAATGAAATGATGTTTTAATTTTATGTTTTTAATAGTGAAGAGTACATGATATCAGATAAAAGCTTTCCTGAGCTATCAAAAGGCCAAAAAGTAATCAGACTTTCACTCAGCAAAAGAGATAATCAAAAGAAATCCACACTGAATGCACATTACTTCTCAATCGATGTAGCCCCGAAATGTTCATTTTCTGGCTGTGTAATATTGAGCAAGTTTCTTAACCTCTCTGTGCCTCAGATTCCTCCTATGTAAAATGAGGATAAAATTACACCTACCTCCTAGAGATTTTAAGAGCACTTACTAAGTTAGTAAAGCCTCCCTGACACTGGAATGATTCCAAGGTCTGAGACCACCACTCAAGTTCTCAAAAATGCAAAATCTGGGGCGCCTGCGTGGCTCAGTCAGTTAAGCGGCCTACTTTGGCTCAGGTCATGATCTCGCGGTTCATGAGTTCCAGCCCTGTGTCAGGCTCTGGGCTGACAGCTCAGAGCCTGGAGTCTGCTTCAGATTTTCTGTCTCCCTCTCTCTCTACCCTTCCCCTGCTCACATTCTGTCTCTCTGTCTCTCAAAAATAAATAAACAGGGGCACCTGGGTGGCTCAGTCGGTTAGCCTCCGACTTCGGCTCAGGTCAGATCTCACATTCGTGGGTTCAAGCCCCACGTCAGGTTCTGTGCTAGCTCAGAGCCTGAAGCCTGCTTCTGATTCTGTGTCTCCTTCTCTCTCTGCCCCTCCCCCTCTCATGCTCTGTCTCTCTCTGTATCAAAAATAAATTTGAAATAAATAAACATTAAAAAATTAAAAATAAAAAAATGCAAAATCAGACTTTGTAAAACATGGTAACCCCACATGATGTAGTAAATGATACTTAGACTTCCCACAGTAAGCAACTATAAAACTGGATGAAATATACAAAATAACTGTTTTCAGACAATATAAGTCTACAATTCCAGAAAGAAGAAAATCCACAGTTGTCTCCATATTCTTCCTGGGAACAATTTCCCAACCAAACACAGAGAGCAGCAGATTCAGCAGGGATATCTCCTTGTCTTCAAAGAGCTGTCATGAAAGATAAGGGATAGTGGCCATTGGTAGCCAGTAAAACTAAGGTACCTGAGGGATGGCTTTAGGAGACAGAGTTCAGCTCAACAAAATGAAACCTCATCTGGCTTTAAATTTTGCCATCCAAAGACAGAAAAAACTGCTTTAGGGGCACCTGAGTGGCTCAGTCAGTTAAGCCTCTGACTTGATCTCGTCTCAGGTCATGATCTCAAGGTTCGTGAGATTGAGCACCACATTGGGGCCCACTTGGGATTCTTTCTGTTCTCTCTCTCTCTCTCTCTCTCTCTCTCTCAAAATAAATAAAAAACTTTTTTTAAAAAAACTTCTGGCTGCTATATAAGGCATTGAGTTCCCTGTCACTGGAAATAATCAAACAAAGGTTAGTAATCAGTTGTTACGATGGTGTGGTGAGGATTCTAACATCAAGGGAGTAAGTGAACAGAATGAGTGGCTCTGAACTAAGGTTTACCATGCCCAGGTCTCTAGGGGATATACATTTAGGTCATAAAAAACTTTGTCACTACGAATACCTATCTATTATTCTTTTTCTACATTCCCTGACAGTAACTTATGGTAGGTGCTAATAAATGTGCTAAAAAAAAAAGTATGACTGGGCATTTATATAAGTTACTCCTCATCCTGTCCTCCTGTGTCTCCAAGAGAAATATGAGTACATTTGAGAAGAGATGTAAAATCAGCCTTTGCAGAAATGTCCATTTATGATGGAATAATTGGTATTGAACTAGATCTCACATGGTAAGCAGCTATAAAACTGGACAAAATATATGCAGTCATTGTTTCAGAGAGTAAATAGCAACCCCAGAAAGAAGTGAAACACACAAGGCAACTCCACTATTGCCCCCACTTTCTGCCTGGGGACAACTTCCTGTCACAGCATAAAGAGCTGGAGTCCTAGCAGAGCATGAGCTGAGGAGGCAGAGAATAGAATTTAAAGTAAGTGAAATGACTGGGATCTGCAGGAATTAGACATGGGGACTGTGTACAAGGAGCCATGAAGTCCATGTTGAAGGAATGGGTCTTCTGAGTCCATGGCTGGAAGCTGGGCTGTCTGTTCAAGGTGAGGCCACACAGGGCAGAGGAGATACTGGCTGCTTTGTTTTTCAGAGTAGAAGAGACTTCCAAGATGTGAAGCCGCGCTACAGAAACTGCTGCTCCATAGAACAATTGGAGTTTGGTCCCACTGGTATGGCCAGAGTCTGTTAACAGAAACTACATGGATGAAACATCAGAAACACCATAGCTTGGAAGTAAGGGTGATGTCCTAATAAGACCTACTCTAGATATGCCTGTGAAAGTCTCAAACCAAGTTCCAACAAGATCTGCAGAAGTGACAGATGTTGGAAGTTGAGTCCTTCTAAGTCAGAGGAGATAACTTAACCCGTCCCCAAATATGCAATAGCAAAACACAAAATAGAGTCTAGATTGATTCAAAGTGTTCAGCAAATGAACTGGCTTCTAAAATAAGACACAGGAGGACAGGATAAAGGGTAACTTATATAACTCCATAGGAGCACCTGGGTGGCTCAGTCCATTGGGTATCTGACTCTTGATTTCGGCTCAGGTCATGATGCCAGGGTTATGGGATTGAGCCTGGAATTAGGCTGCACACTGAATATAAAGTCTGCTTAAAATTCTCTCTCTCCCACTCGTGCATTCTCCCTCTCTAAATCAAACAAACAAAGTGTACATTGAAAGAAAAGAAATAAAGCATGTAAGCCATGATAAAGTTTGAAAACTAGGCATGGGATTTCAATTAACTGATTTTTTTTTCTTTCTTAACAAATGTAGCCTAGACCACATATTTTTTAAAATATTTATTTAAGATATATCTTCATTAGCTTCCAGTGTAAACTCTAGAATGTGTTCATTTTAAGGCTTTGGGGAGACAAAGCTTATCAGGAGATGAAAATGTTCAAATAAAATGAAAAACCTCACCATAAAATTAAGGTAAACTGAGTACATATATGTTGAAATGAGAATGATAGCTAGTAAAATATCCTCCTCCAAATTCACAATATGAAAAATAGTAAAATATTGACACTCTTGACAAAAAAAAAATTATACAACCAAAAACTTAATCTAAGAAACTGATGGGAGATGTGCAAAAATATTTAGATCCACAATCAGAGTATTACTCACAAATATAGCATTATTTTTAGCTGGGAAAAAATAGATAAAAACTAAGGGACTAAGTAACAAATTGGAGTATACGTATATGATGCAATGATATGTTGTACTTTTAGAGGATGCGCTTTTTAAAGAATGCATTTTTTTTATAAATAAATAATGATCCCACAATCCTGGAATCATGACCTGAGCCGAAATCAAAAGTCAGATGCTCAAGCAACTGAGCCACCCAGGTGCTCTTAAAGGATGGTTTTTAATGGTGCTTTTTTTGGTGACAGAAAATATTTATCACATGGGTTTTTACATTTTCTTGAAGGTACTTTTTCCACAATTCAACATCTCTGAAATCGAGATGTATGTTATAATCAATGACATCTTGCAATGCAAATTGATAGCCTTTTTCTTCCTTAGTCATACATAAAATCATGACGTAACAAAATAAATGATATCTCATATTAAATGAAACATAAGGGTGTTAAATTTTTAAGGCTCTCTAAATTATTCCATATAACCTCTTATGAAATTGAGAGAGTCAGTATCATATCAGAAATAAGAGTATAGTCCATGGAGCAGAACTCCTGGGTTCAAATCTCACCTCTGGTGTTATTAGGTATGTAATCTTGGGAAAGTTTCCTAAACTTATGTGTCTCAGTTTTTCTCAAAGCAAATGGAGATTATAATAATATCCATGTCACAGGGATACCATAAAGACTGAAAGTTTTTAGAATAGCTTTTGGTACATGGGACTCACTCCACAAATGAGCTATTATTACAAATAAGACACATAAATTTATGGAAAAATCTCTAAGGAAAGAAAATAGCTGTGATTATCTTGGAGGGGTATGACTACTGGTAGTTTTTATTTACATTTTAAGGTTTTCCAAATTGGCTGCAATAACTATTAATTAGAATGTGGATAAAATGAGAAAAACAACATTATTATAAGATAAACCAAAACCCACTATATCAAAGAATTTTTGAATGATATTGAAAATGTATGTGGTAGACTGCTTATCAATATAACCAAACGTATACTCTGTATATTTTCTTTCAGAAACTTTCTACAATAAACATAAATTGTTTTATAGTTTAAAGATATGGATGTTATTTTTTAAATTAACTATGGAACACTTTCAAGATGGTAGGTAGAGGATTTACATCAACCTTGGCAAGAGACTTAGCCTTTTGACCAACCCAGTAAAAACTGGCTCAGACTCTAAATGGCTGGCTCAGCGGAATGAATCAATCTACTAGAATCTAACTTCCAAACTAATTCACCCCCAGATGATCTCGGACAAATCGTTATTTTCTTTTTTTAAAATTTTTTTAATATTTATTTATTTTTGAGAGAAACAGAGACAGTGTGAGTGAGGATGGGGCAGAGAGAGACAGAATTCAAACCAGGGTCTGAGTTCTCAGCACAGAGTCCTATGTGGACCTCGAACTCACAAACCATGGATCATGATCTGAGCTGACGTCGGACGCTTAACCGATTGAGTCACCCGGGTGCCCCTGACAAATTGTATTTTCACTCAAATCAAAGAGCTTCCGCAGCGATCGAAACGCCTAGATACATTTTTCTTTATTTATTGTTTGTCCTTGATTCTCACTAGTCTTCAATAGGATAATGCTTTTTTAAAAATTCAATAAACAAGAACAAATTCATCAAGTTGGTGTGATGGTATTGTCAAAAACCTGAACTTCTCTGCTCTTTATTAATAGGCCAACATTTATCTGGAGCTTCAAATCAAAATGTCCTGTATTCGAATCTTGATTCAACCATTGATTAAATGTTAAGTTCTTTAAAAAGCCACTAACTGGGGCACCTGCGTGGCTCATTTGGTTAAGCATCTGACTTGGGCTCAGGTCATGATCTCACAGTCGTGGGTTTGAGCCTTGTGTCGGGTTCTGTGCTGACAGCTCAGAGCCTGGAGCCTACTTCAGATTCTGTGTTTCCCTCTCTCTCTGTTCCCCCTTATTCTCAAAAATAAACAAACATTAAAAATAATTTTTTAAGCCACTAACCTCTCCAAGACTCCTGAGGTTTCATTCTTTGTTTTTATCTATAACATGTAAAATGTACTTCACAAGAGGCTGGGAGAATTAAACCAGAGAGTATGCAAAGCGTCTAGATTGCAGCCTAACAAATGTTGTGTGGGAATAAACAACTCAGATACACTTTTAAAACTCCTTAAATTAAAGTTCCCAGAACTGGGCCATCCATTTGGTCCTATCCCAGCATTCAGCTTTCTGCTTTAGCAGGCTTCTTAGGTCTTATGCTGTGGTCTGATATATGGACTACTTAACCAAAATAGCATCTCTAGACATACAATGTGGGCCAAAATAAGGGAAAAGAAGAAAGAGGAATTTAGAACACAATTTATTTTTTATTTATTTTTTATTTTTTGAGTGAGAAATTCCCAAGCTGGCTCCATGCCCAGCACGAAGCTCAGTGAGAGGCTTGCTCTCACGACTATGAGATCATGACTTGAGCCAAAATCAAGAGGCAGACACTTAACCAACTGAGCCACCCAGGGGCCCCTGGAAAGAAGTTTTTATCAAGAGTTGGAATGTTCAGTTTGTGAGAATGAAGAAAGAGATTTGCTTAAAATTAATTATTAAAAAGGCTAATATATTCCAGGGGCACCCAGGTGGCTCAGTTGGTTAAGTGTCTGACTTCAGCTCAGGTCATGATCCCATGGTTCATGAGTTCAAACCCCGCACCGGGCTCTGTGCTGACAGCTCAGAGCCTGAAGCCCGCTTCAGATTCTGTGTCTTTCTCTCGGCCCCTCCCCTGCTCGCTGTGTCTCTCTCACACTCCCAAAAATAAATAAAAACAATTAAAAGAAAATGTTTAAGGCTAATACATTCTATAATACTAAAACTAACGTGTGCTTTTTATGTGCTGGACAGTGTACTTAGCACTTCATACTAAGAAGCTTATGGCATTATTAAGACAACACTGTAAAGTGGTGTGATCTCCATTTTACAAAAGGAGGTGACTCCACTCATTCAAGCATCCAAGTTCATACAGGCAGTTGAGGACAAGACTGAATATTCTATGCTGAAGAGAGTCTGTAGAAAGTTGTCCTCAGATTTTAGATAAATGATATTTCATAAGCCCTCATAGGCTTGGACAAGAAGATGTGCATGGACGGTCACAGTTTGGTGTGAACCGGTGCCCTCACAAGGGACCTGCAGCCCAGGCAGACAGACATTGAATAATTCACCAGAAACATCTCACTGCAAAGAATAGGCCTCTTACTTTTATTTAAATTTATAGCAAAAATGGAAGTAATTTTGCAAATTTGCTCTCTCACAGAAATGTATCCTGGAGGGGCTGAGTAGAGGTGAGAATCTCATCCTGACCTGGAGCTAAAAATCTCGATCACAGAAACGTGACCACTATTCATCCTGTGACAAGGAACAACTCTCAAAACTGACTTCTTTATCAGATATTATTTTAAAAGTAAATATCTCAGCCCATGATTGCTAAGAATGCATAAGGGATTTCAATACACATAACATGATGAAAATATGCTTGAACATTGAATGAAGAGATTTATTTTGGAAATATAGTCACCTTTGTCAGTTACATGAAATTAAAAACTATAGCATTGGAGTTAAAATAATCTGTAGTATCTTCAGTTGTCTTTCTTCCCTATAAAAACTCATCGCCAAGTTCACTGATAGTTACAGAACAATGCCTGGCACATAGTTGGCAATGAAAAAGTATTTGTTGGGATAAATCAATAAATGACCACCTAGGGCAATAAAAGAGTACCATCAAAGTCTTTTTAATCTGCCAAATAACACACACAAGAAGGTACACTTATCAAAATTTCCACCACGAGGCACTGGAAACATTGCACCCTGCTGCTTTTTTGGCAGAATATTTCAGAATATTTCTCCCCAGTGCAGCAAAGCTTAAAAAGCAATGATAAAAACTGCTGCTGTTAGTAGGTTTATGTTTGTGTAAAACCAGGTTCTCAAAACTGCCAGGACTCTGAACCTATCAGATGAGATTGCTTTTATCAATTCAGCACCATTTTCTGAAATTGTTTGACTTAATGCAATAGCATCTTTCTGGAAAATTACGTGAAATATTCTTTTTATATGAAAACAAGCATGGCTAAAATAGGGAGTGAGATACTTTTGATTTCTTTTTCAACATGAGACATAATCTTTCAAAGAACTTTGAAACTTTCACTGCGACATCTGAGGAGCGCACAATGCTATGGCTTCTCCTAGGTTACATGTCTGCCCCTCCTCTCTCATGAGAGATACCTAAATGGGAATACTTGAGAAGCCCTGCAATTAGTGGTAAAATAATCTCTGTTGTTGTCTCTCTGTCTGTCTGTCTGCCTCTCACACACACATACACAGATACACACTCATTTTCCAGATTGCCCCCCCCGCCCCCCGTAGAGGTGCCTGCATTACATGACTTGCCTGTCCTGTAGCAGCAGTTGCTGATTCAATGCCGACTCTGGATGACATTTTTTGTACAAGTTTCAAGTGAAAAAGAGAAATATGTGTTGCAATGTGTCTTTCCTTTCCGAATAAAAACAGTTTTATTTTGTCTGTGACAGGAAGAGAAGAGAGGAACTGTGTATCCCTTTTTTTTTTTTTATTTAATTTATTTATTTTGAGACTGTGAGCAAGTGTGAGTGGGGAAGGGGTGGAGAGAGGGGGAGAGAGGGAGGGTCCCAAGCAGGCCCCACACTCAATGCAGAGCCTGACTCAGAGCTCCATCCCTGACCACGAGACATGACCTGAGCCAAAATCAAGAGTCGGATGCCCGACCAACTGACCACCTAGGTGCCCCAGGAACTGTGCATTCTTAAATTTTACAGCAACATTCATAAATAGAAGAATGTTTTTGAGGAAAAGATAGCTAGTATTAAAGTACAAGTATGTAAGTATATCTGCGAAAGCAGTTTTGTTAATGATTTTTTTTCAAAGATTTTAGTTTTAAATAATCTTTAAACCCAATATGGGGCTCGAACTCACAACCCTGAGTTCAAAAGCCACACACTCTACTGACTGAGCCAGCCAGACACCTCTCTGAGAAAGCAATTTGGAAGCAGCTTTATGATCTCTAAACTTAAAATTATAGGGCCGCCTAAATCACAGACTGAGGCTTCTTATGGGAGCCTCCCTTCCCCCACAGTATATTGGCTTAGCTCTCTCTCTTCTCATTTTTATTTGTCCCGTGGTCTGCCATTCCCATGGCTCCACCTGCCTTCAGAACTGTGGCTGTTCAGATTTTACCAGTAGCTCAAAGATAATAACTGAAATAGTGGCAAATGTGCATAGTAAAATGAAAGTTCTGGAGACCGCTACAGGATAGACAGAAAAACCCTCTTAAAAAAAGGATAAAAGTAGTATTTGTAGAGATAGGGAAAAAAAAAAAAAAGATTAAGTGATGCTATGGAAACCCAGAGCCAAGAGATGTTTGAGAGAGTGGGAATGGTTCACAATGGGAAACATTTACAGGAAGCCAACTAAGAAAAATGTATTGAGTTTAGCTTTAGGGAGATTATTGGTGGCTTTGATCACTTGATAGTTTTGACAGAGGAGTAAAGGGAGGTGAGAAGTGGACATAGCACTTAACTCACTGCATTTCCATTATCTATTGACATATGTCGCCTTAAGAGACTGTAAATCTTCCAGGGCATTGTCTTTGTCTTATGTCTGTCTCCCTCAAGGTCTGCACATATTCCTTCAGAGCAGAAATAGAGTGATTAAGCGGTAAATATAAAGAACTGGGAAATGAGAGAGGAATTTGAATTAATATCCCTATTATTACTGAAAATGTCATTAAGAATGAATTGGTATTTTGTGTTCATATAAAAGTCAACATCATTGGAAAACTGATGATTACCATTCTCTGATGGGAAACCAACTCAATTAATGACCACCCCTTCCCGACAGAGAAGACCATTATTGAAATTTCACATACATTATTGTATTATCGCATGGATATCAAAGTCTTCTGCTTTGCCGACAATCACACTATTGCATTAGCACTCTCTGGATAAATGTGCTATTCATTTGATTACATAAAGCAAATATTGTATTGAACCGTGTCATATTGAGTACACTATGTGTGCTTTATAAAAGCCACAGGGAGAAGGTTTGCCTTACACATTTTTTGTGTAGCTGAACAGTTGCTATTCTTGGTTGGTCAAGCACATAATATTTTAATTTCAGAATACCCAAGTTAGAATAAATAAAAACATTCTTCTATTTCCAGAGAGGGTTTTCTGCATCTGATCGGAGTTACCAATCCCAGAGAAAAATAAATCCAAAAAAAGGTAAAAAGAATTAAAACATACTTTGTTCACCCAACCAAATGAAAACTTTCAGTCCCCAGTGAAAATATGAATTAATGATAATAGACCTAGGGAACTCCCATAATTCAAAAGGTCAAAACGGATCATTTGCTTTCCCTCAATTTAGATTTTAAAATGTATAATAGATAAAAATCAAAAATATTCTGGGGCGCCTGGGTTGGTCAGCCAGTTAAGCATCTGACTTCGGCTCAGGTCATGAACTTGTGGTTTGTGAGTTCAAGTCCTGCATCGGGCTCTGTCCTGAGAGCTCCAAGCCTGCTTCAGATTCTGTGTCTCGCTCTCTCTGCCCCTTCACTGCTTGCTCTCTGTCTGTCTCTCAAAAATAAATAACATTAAAAAAATTTTTATGAACAAAAATATTCTAATTTTATCCTTTAATTCCTTGAATTTATAATCTGTGGGGAACACATATAATCGAGTCAATAAATCATTCTGATGCCCAGAAATACAGACTAAATAATGACAATTAAAATTTGAAAATTATTTGTAAATACTGACCTCTCTAAGTTTGTTGACGTTAATTGCAATTACTTGAATTTGAAAGTAGGTGAACGGAGGAGATACTAATAGATACGGGACTTCACTTTAAATTGTTCGACTTGGGCACGCAGGGGTGTAGCGCGGGGTCGCCATGGCGGAGCTGCAGCAGCTGCGGGTGCAGGAGGCAGTAGACTCCATGGTGAAAAGTCTGGAGAGAGAGAACATCCGGAAGATGCAGGGCCTCATGTTCCGGTGCAGTGCCAGCTGTTGTGAGGACAGCCAGGCGTCCATGCAGCAGGTGCGCCAGTGCATTGAACGCTGCCATGCCCCTCTGGCCCAAGCTCAGGCCCTGGTGACCACTGAGTTGGAGAAGTTCCAGGACCGCCTGGCCCGGTGCACCATGCATTGCAATGACAAAGCCAAAGATTCAATAGATGCGGGAAGTAAAGAGCCTCAGGTGAAGCAGCAGCTGGAGAGTTGTGTGACCAAGTGTGTGGATGACCACATGCACCTCATCCCCACCATGACCAGGAAGATGAAGGAGTCTCTCTTGTCCATTGGGAAATAGAAGTCTTTGCAATTAGCCATCTGAGCTGACAACAGAAATCTATTTAAAAAGAGAAATGGAAGTTTTGGTCTTTTATGTGAAGTTTATGAAGAAGTTAAGGATGGCAGCAAGTTTGAGGCATGTGTCACTTGCCTCTGGACACTGGTTCCTTTATGTTTCAACCCAGGAAAGTGAAATGAAAAAATCTGGTGCTAAAATTTGGGTCACGGATAGCACAGGAGAGTTTTTGATAGCTCAAATTTCACATGCTTGTCCTGGCACTAGGGATCTCCCTTGTACCAAGCCAGAGCCTTCCAAGGTACCATATTTTCCTTAGTATACAGGTACCAACAGGCTGGCAGGTTCCTGTAACCTTCCTGGGATCTGGTGGTATGAGCAGAGGTGTTGCTATTTGTTGCCAACCTCCTGTTTACCAAAAGGATCACTAAATCATCTTCTACAGGCTGTAAAACCAAGTCCATGAGGTCACTAATTTAGAAGAGAAAAAAGGTTTCTGGGTCTTTGTTTTTCTTAGTTTTATTTTATATACTAGGGCATGACGTTGATTTAAGATGTTGAGTTGGGAGTGGTAGTTTGGATAAGAACTTAGAACAGTTCTTATGGATATCCATTTCTACCAATGAAGATGTGGATATACATTTCTTGAAAAACACATTACATCTTTCAGCTGGAAGACCCTGCAAAAACATAAGAGGCGATGTTACACTGGGTATGGCAAGCAGACCTTCCCTCTCACTGGCTGCCATGGTGGGCCCTGAGAATATCTGCAGCAGAGCAACAGGACAATCTTGCAGTGATACTCTCCCTTGTAGGGAAGTGGGGGGTTGATTGCACTATATGCCGCTATCCAGGAATGAACATTGAAGGAGGAACTCTTGCCTTCTTCATTAAGAGAATTATTAAGTACTGGATTTGGAAAAGCCAGGTTTTTATAGAACAGAATGGAATGAAATCCTAAACTCAGTATTGCTTATCTCTTTCTCCTGAAATAACAGAGCCCTATTGAGACAATCTTTAGGCAACAGGAAGGTCAAAGGAGAAAAAGTAAGCAACTCAGGGGTGAGCTGTGATTCCTTTAAAGCAAAAGAGGGGCAAGCCTCTCCCCCCCATTACCAACTACCACTTTTACCTGGGGCCTTTGCCACAAGCAGTGTTCCTGCCCCAGCTCTAGCACCTTTTCATTTTGACAAGGACTTACTGTCTTTTTATCATCTTATTACTTGAAATGATAATATAGCCTGTGTTTGGTGTTTCGAGGC
This sequence comes from Helogale parvula, assembly GCA_004023845.1. NCBI lineage: Eukaryota > Metazoa > Chordata > Mammalia > Carnivora > Herpestidae > Helogale > Helogale parvula. The sequence continues at coordinate 440,801 of PJEM01000550.1, forward strand.
TGTGATATATTTTCCTAGTGGTTCAGTTTTTAAAAATAAATAGGTTCAGTTTTTCCTCCAAAAGAACTGTTTGAGTTCTAATTTTTATTTTACTTGATAGTAGCAAAAGGCTATTTCTGGTCCTATCTCATCTTGTGCATATTATGGGAACAGAGCTGCTAATAAAGTTAGGAGGAGCTACAAAAGTTGACAGGTGTGTATAATCTTGGCTCTTCCTTTTAGAAACTGTGATCTTGGGAAAATTACTTAATTACTCCCAGCCTCAATCTTCTCATCTGTAAGAAAAAGACATGCAGATAATTATACCCACCCCATAGAATAGCATGAGGACACCTGCCTCCATCATATATATGAATATATATAGTACATATATATATCAATGTATAATCATTTTTCCATGTACTGAAATCTAGCTGTAGACCATATTCACTGGAAAGCTGTGGTGTGAGAAGAGATGGAGAATATCTCTACTCGGGCATAGTTCCAGTCTCACTGGAAGATGTGTCTTGTTCTAGTTCCTGTAAGGGGAGCACATGGAATAAGGTTTCCTCTTGGGTCCCCACAAGCTTGCGTTTACTGGACACCAGTGACCCTAGATATTTCTCAGTCTGGAGAGTGGAAAAGAATCCTAGAATGGGAATCCAAAGGTCTGAGTGTGGATCTTGTTTTCCCACTTTCAGAGCGTTCTTGCTTAACTGACATTCATTCCAACTTTAAATTTCCAGAAATCTCAACTCTTTCATTTTAAATTCAATGGTAATTTTGAATTACTTAAATTTAAAACTATAATAATCCCCACCATATAAAAACAGAAATTAGATGAGCTAATATTATCTAATTCATGCCACTCAATAAGGTAATTAAGAAACATTTGTAGAGATGGAAGTTAGTGTAAAATAGATATTTGGCTCCTATCTACTGATAAGAGTACATGAAAGAAAATCCTTAAAATATAATACTTAGATGTCACTTGATCAGCGAGGTTCCATATGAAATTATCCCTTTTTATCTCCTAGACTCAGAAAGCCCTTAGTGATTTTTAAAATTTTTTTTACATTTATTTTTTGAGAGATAGAGTTGAGACAGAGCATAAGCGGAGAGTCAGAGAGAGGAGACACAGAATCTGAAACAGGCTCCAGACTCTGAGCTGTCAGCACTGAACCCAATGCGGGGCTCAAACCTACCACCTATGAGATCATGACCTGAGCCAAAGTCGGAAGCTTAACCGACTGAGCCACTCAGGCGCCCTAGAAAGCCCTTAGTGTAAATGTAAAGACAGAACATTTCCCATATAGAATGAGAAAGATGCTGATTCATTTTCTATGATCAGTATGTTAGATGTGCCAAATGAAGAGTGAAGAGGAAAACCAACCACATCTTTGCGGCATTGGGTACTAACCTTCTCCTAGGTTTCAGGTTAATTCATGATGTGAAATCCAAACACAGATAGTTGATCTTCGGGCGATGACAGGTGTCGGAGGGCAAGGATAATGAGAAACACGGAAATGAATAAAAAAGAGCCACCAAAACTAATACTTACATGTTTTAGGTGAAAACTAGGCAGGTTGTTTCTTCTTAGCAAGGTAAGTATGACTTTAACTAAAACACGCCCAAATACATGGAAACAGCTGAAAACACGTAAATATTTTTCACTCTGTTTTTCATGGAGCCTAGAAATGATACAAGCCTTAACTAAATTGTAAACTAAATCTGCCCAAAGGGTCCTTGTCCCTCCCGTTAATCGTGAGTCAGAAGCAGAGTCAGCCATCAGTATCATTTTGGTTCCCGTATTCAAAAACAAAGAAAAACCAAAATGCCTCAGAAGGAACAGACTTTCTACTGTGCCAAAAACTAGGAAATATAATGGGCTGGAATTTGCTTTGAGAAGTAAGGCTGTCCATATTTGCCCCATAGCTTTTCAGGTAACATTAAATACGCTACTAATTAAAGCAGGAAGTGAAAAGGGGTGGTGGGGGTGCCATGCGGAACTAAATGTGTCACAACAAAGTGGATTCAAGGGAGCCATTAGTTTACTATTATCTACAAACTAACCATACACAATTTTCCATTTCCAAATAAGGAAACTGACTGTAATCGGAATTTCTTCTTTCTGTTACCCTGTAGGTAAGCAGCTGTCCTTGAATGGATTTTTCTTCCAGCCCCTATCAGCCATTGTCTGGGTATTGTGTTCAATTTGCTTTTACAGATGCCTAAAAGTGCATCATGGTTGTGTGTCTCATTGCATCCCATTCCATTACCCTGAGGGATTGATCTCAGTTAAGTAAGAGGGATCCCCCATAACCATCTCAACAGGAATTTGCAATTTTGCTGAAAGTAACGCTAGTGGGGTGTCAGTTAAACATGGCAAAGTGTTTTATAGTCACATAACAGCCATTGCAAGTGCCCTAAAAAGTTTGGCAGTCTTAGATTTTAGTTTTTGTCAGAAGTAAGTTTTTTTCTTCTTAAAGGAACTATCCCCTCAACAAAACTTATTTAGACTTATATGTAAAAGAGGCACCTGGGTGGCTCGGTCGGTTAAGCATGGGACTCTTGATTTCAGCTCAGGTCATGATCTCACAGTTCCTGGGTTGGAATTCCGAGGTGGGCTCTGACAGCACAGAGCCTGCATGAGATTCTCTCTCCCTCTCCCTCTGCCTCGCCCCTGGTTAGTCTCAAAATAAATAAATAAAATGTTTTAAAAAAGACTTATCTGTAGGAAAGAGACTTGTAGTTAATTTAGTAAATGATTACTCTATGTTGGTTGGTGTGCTTATAAATACAATAACCAAGTAATTATATGTAACTGAACATGGGAATATTGAAGATAATTCCAAGACTGGCTAATATAGTTTGAATAGATAAAAATTATTATATTTTAAATAGCTGAAACTATCTTTGGTTAATAACACACAATCTATCTTTTCATAGTTCAAAAAGGAACATTTATTTTAAAATTGTCTTCATCTTCATGGCTATAATTCCTAGAATTATAAAAATTTTTTAATGTTTTTATTTATTTTTGATACAGAGAGAGACAGAGCATGAGAGGGAGAGGGGCAGAGAGAGAAGGAGACACAGAACTGGAAGCAGGCTCCAGGCTCTGAGCTAGCTGTCAGCACAGAGCCTGACGTGGGGCTCAAACCCACAAGCATGAGATCTGACCTGAGCTGAAGTTGGAGGCTTAACCAACTGAGCCACCCAGGCGCCCCTATAATTCCTAGCATTATAATAATAACCTTTAAGTCTGTGAACTATGTTGTGAGTATAATATCTAAGCCAATCTCACTGTTAACCACAGGATCTCTACATGGTAATGAGGCTCAGAGATGTTCAATAACATGGCCCAGGTCTCCTGAGATCAAACACAGTTCTTCATTGGTTTCAAGTTGTCCTGGTCATCGTATGATCCATGAAAAAGACAAAAACAAAAATGAAACAAAGTGAAACTGAAGGAAAGAAGTATTTCTGAGAAGCCATATTAAATTAAATGGATTTACTCTTCCAAATAACTTGAGATGTGGAACAGTGCTATAATATAAAAATACAAAAGAGAGGGATAAAAATAGTCTGTGGCAGAAAAGGACCTTTAAAGGAGGCCTCCTGCAAAGAAACTGAGAAACTGTTTTAGACCAGAGGCAGAGGAATGCTTTAAGAAGGGAAAAGAAAATGTGAGGAAAATGTAATTCTCTCTGCCAGAATGAACCTACTTTGAATGAAATCACATTGGTTTCACTGAAATTATGTCGTTTCAGTGAATTTCATGGCATTACTTGTAGCTATATTAACTTCCTCCATAAACAAAAAAAAGTAGAGTGAGAAACATAAAGAGGTGATCTGTGCTTATAAGGGCTACTTTAAAACTCAAAGATAACAACTAATAATTAGTGAACTCAGAACACCCTTGTGATCACTAGAGTTAAATGTTTGGAATAACCAGGTGAAAGGAATTGAGAGGAGAAAGCAGAGGAAGCTCAAAACTTCAACTCCAGCAACATTCTCCCAGATACACACAAGAAATGGCTTCATTTTCCCAACACTCACCCTCAACAAAGTCTTACTCCGACACCTAACTCCAGTCACACAGGTTCATGTCTGACAATTCCATGGCTGCCTTTCTACCTGCCACAGTACCAGTGTATATAGTAAGGGTGGCAGGAATTAGCTGGAGAGGAAAGATACCTTACTTTATGTGCCATGGTTGACCAAGAGATGGTATCACAGTAGTTATACAGAAAGTGATTTGGTAGAGTAGATTGAGGCACTGCCCCTACTAACTATATGATCTGACAAATTACCCACCAGTCGATGAGAATTGAACAGTGAACTTATCTAATAGACTATTTCACATGCCAGCTTAAAGACCTTTCATACCATAGAAGTTATATAGCTCTTCCCATGATCCTGACAAAAATGTTTGGACTTTATTCTTGAAATAACCATCAAACAAATTTTCAAGACACACATAAAAATCACTTTCCTTACTTTACACTTGCATCTTTTTAAATTAAAAACACTACTATCCTTCTTGATCACTGGCTTTATTCATCCTACCCTGAGTTACTCATTGCTTCTGAAGTTATGAATGAAAATTTGTTTATGAAAGGTATTTTGCAAGTTATGGAAATACCAAAATAAAAATTCCAAAATATATTTTAATTATGTCGACACTCTTGTAATACTATCAGGCTTATAAATAAACAACTTTGGAAAAAATGAACTTAATTGGAATGTTAATTTAAGTAATAATCATTAAAGATGAAGTCACATGACATGTTGTGAATGATTTGCTTTACATGCTACAAAATAGTATAATTAATTCCTGCAGCTGCCTTTTTACAGGTGACTCTCTGCCAATGTCTTCTAAGACATCAATGGGCTGCATTACTGTTGCTGGGAATGTAAACTGGTGCAGTCGCTCTGGAAAACAGTGTGGACCTTCCTCAAAAAATTACAAATAGAACTACCCTACAACCCAGCAAAAGTACTACTAGGAATTTACCCAAAGGATATAGGAGTGCTGATTCATAGGGGCACATTTACCCCCAATGTTTATAGCAGCATTTTCAATGATAGCCAAATTATGGAAGGAGACTAAATATCCATCAACTGATGAATAAATAAAGAAGATGTGGTTTATATATACAAAGGAATACTACTTGTCAATGAGAAAGAATGAAATCTGGCCATTTGTAGGAACGTGGATGGAACTGGAAGGTATTATGCTAACTGAAATAAGGCAAAGACAGATATCATATGTTTTCACTCATATGTGGATCTTGAGAAACTTAACAGATAATGGGGGAAGGGAAGAGGAAAACATAATCACAAACAGAAGGGGAGGGAGGCAAACCACGAGACATTTAAGTACAGAAAACAAACTGAGGGTTGATGGGAGTGGGGGAGAGGGGGAAATGGGTGATGGGCATTGAGGAAGGCAATTGCTGGGATGAGCACTGGGTGCTGTATGTAAGTGATGAACCACAGAATCTACCCCAAAAACCAAGAGCACACTTTGCACACTGTATGTTAGCCAATTTGACAATAAATTATATATATTTTTAAAAACGAGACTAGTCTAGACTAGAAAGCAAAATAAAGCAGCTATTCTTAAAAATTTTTTTTTTTACAAAATGCCTGTCCCTGTGAAGCTTTAACTATTATGATACCTTACAAAATTTGGAAACATTTCATATTACTTCCTCTTGGAGAAGTATAATGCATACATGCATTTAAACATGCTCTGAGAAGCAATGCCATAAAGAAAAATTACCTTTGTTTTACCAATACTTTCCACTTTTATTTGGCAATGGACTGTTTAATTCAAGTCATACCCATTAACTTCCCACAGAGATAGTATTTTTGTGTAATACACTTTGGGAAACACTGAACCAAAATCTCTAATAAAAAATATAGGAAAAAGGGGCAGAAAAAAGTGACTTTACAGTGGGAAAACCTAACAAACACTAGCTGGACAGACGATTGAGGTAAACATTAGCAGCAAAAAATCATTTTGATAGCATGTGCCCACGTATGATGCCCTGAGAAGGCCACTTCACTTCTGCGGAATTGTTCCTTAAAATTCACAACCACAGTCTAATTATCAGAAAACCGGACCAACCCAAATTGAGAGACAGCCTACAAAATACCTGATGAGCACTCCTGCAAACTGTCAAAGTCATTGGAAATAAGGAAAGACTGAGAAGCTCTCACAGACCAGAGGAGACCAAGGAGCCAGAACAACTAAGTATAATGTGGTATCCCAGATGACATCCTGGGGTAGAAAAGAGACATTAGTGAAAAAACTAATGAAATTCAGAAAAAAAAAAAACCAATATTTAGTTAATAGTAAGGCACCAATGTTGGTTTCTTAGTCTTTACAAGTGGTTATGTAAAATGTTAAAATAGGAAAAACTGGACGAACAGTATATGAAAAACTACCTCTCTTCAACTTTCCTGTAAACCTGAAACTATTCCAAGATAAAATCTTTATTTAAAAATAGTAATAATTGCATCTACAGTTCCTGAGTATGTAAATCAAATCATATAGGAAACATAAGATAAGAGCGTGAGCCCAGATCCAGACTGCCCAACTTTGAATCCCAGATCAGCCACCTGCTAACTCCATGGCCTTGTGCAGTATCTAAATTTACTCGTCTTTAAAGAAGAAAGAATAACATACCTAACATTCATAAGGTTACTACAGGATAATAACTGTTAGACATGCAAAGTGTTTAAAACAGTGGTTGTCGGCTATTAAGCACTCAATTGGCTACAACTGTTACGGTTATTACTTATTAATGTGAGCTGTAAAACTGTTAAGAGCTCTAGTTGACAATGAATAAAATATAAATAAATGATGATATACCGACAAAGTAAGCCAATTAATAGAAGTTCTACTCCATTAATAATAATCATTGAGTATATCACATGTAGGAAGTAAAACTTGTGCTTTTCAATATTCAGAATTTATTAAAGGTATTATACTTGTTTCTGGGTCAGACAAAGGAAATCAGGATGCAATATAAAAACTGTGTCATGTAAAACGGCCATTGAGAAACTTGGCACTGTTCAACTTGGAAAATAGAAAACTCAAGGAGAAAAGAATACCTGCTTTCAAAATATGAAACATTTTCACATTAAAATAATTCAATATTTATTTAATAACTTCAAGGCCAAACTCGGAAGGAACTTAAATAATTTGTTCACATAAGACAATACATAATACTTCATAAGGAGCTGAAATATAGTCCATGCCACACATAAAGAACATAAAAAACATTAACAGAACTTCTTCCTCAAGAATCTTCTATTCTGTTATAATAAATCCACATTTCTAATGTGTCTATAATATGCATCTTTTACATTTGTTTATTTATGCTACTCATGAATGTATTAATGTACACGATGTCTTGAAGGCAGCAGGGCACAAAATCTGTTAAAGTGGTAACTCTTTAAAAATTGGGTTTCTTAAATTCTACTATTATTTAAAACAGAGCAATAAATAAGTTACATGAAAACCTTAAAGTGTATTTAAAAAACTAGGGTAAGATTATAAGAGAAAAAGAAATGTGAAAATGCTTCCATAATTCTCCTCCTACGTTATAACCTTGTAAGATATTTTTTCTTGACATTACACCTAGCATGGTGCCTTACTCAATTAGATGTTAAATAAATATGTTCCATGCAGATCTGAGAGATTAGACACCATCTGCAGCACATGAAAGCAAGTATCTTAAATACTCCTCTAGAAAGAAGAACATATCATATAATGATAAGATACAGGAAAGAGAAAATCTAGATTTCATCTGTATTTATTATGCTTAATTAAACCAGGAAGTGTTATTGAAGATTATCATCCTGCCCCTGTAACAGTTGGTTCATTTTGATAGTAGGGCCCCATTTACTTCATTTAGTTCATCATTGCTTTCTCCCTCAAACCAGAATCCTTGCCATGAATTTAAGTTCATTCATTAGCCGTAGACACCTTTTAGTTTCAAAAATTAAACTGTCAACCTTCCATCAAAGCAGAGTTTATAGCTATGAGGATCTTTGTACTGTGCAAAAAGAATGATGTAAGAGTTTTAACTTGTTGAGTGATAAGGTAGCAATAAAATAATAAACCACTCATGGAGAACAGCAGAAAGACAATGTAATCCTAATGCCAAAATGTTATAATTGGAGAAAAGAGAGAAAGAAGAGAGAAAGCAAGGAAGCAAGGAAAGGAGAGAGGAAAAGAGGGAGGGAGAAAAGAAGGAAGGAACTAAATTACCCCCCAAAAACTGAAGACAGATAATGGCTCCCTTTTTTGTCATTGAGATAATGAAGCTTTCCTAGATTTCCTCTGAAATGTCTTAAATTTACTCATTTACCCAAGCAAGACATTAAAAGTCAAATAAAATTTAGAGGTGTGACTAAGGAGATAGAAGAAATTTGAATTTTACAAAAAATACTGACTCTCAAAAGAAGAAATGAAAATTACCTTGAAGAAGACTTAGAAAATGGATGAGGTGAGAGAGAGGTCACTTAGGTAAGAGAGGACCCAAGAATCCTACCATAAGACAATCAAAGAGGCAGAAACAATGTCCAGAAGTGAATAGTAATCCTGACCAAAATGACAAAATCTCTTACCACATCCTACCCACTCCTTGTTTCCCCAACCTACCCCTATAGTCACTGGAGATCCAATCAAAGGTTTCCAAACTCTCCCAGCTCCAACCTTTATGCAAAGAATCCCCTTCACTCTTCGGCCTTCATAGCAACTACCTCCACCCCAGTGTTTCTCCTCCCTTACAGTCCTTTCAGTCGGGGACTACACTTTACGCCAGACTCACAGAATCTGAAGCTGCGGTCAACATCCTCTTCAAACCCGACCACTGCTGAAGTCCCCTTGTCTTTGGTTCTCTTTCTTTCTTCATTCTTTTGGTACTTTTAAGATCTGCCTCCACTGGTTTACCCTCTACCACTTCTCCTTGCCCTTATCTATTGACTCCAGGCCACTCCTGCATATGTATTTAAGATTTTGAAGTCCTTCTGTTGTCCCGGATTAGCAAAATATTTAATCAGATAACCTGTCAAATGACTTGGCTTCAATGACACTAAATGAGTGGCCCACCCTTACAATGACATCCAGCTTACTACTAAAACCTGGAACCTGGAATAAAACACTTACGTACCATCTTCCTGTTGCCACAACATCTTATCCTTCTCTCATTCAACTTTGCCTCAGTTCTTTACTATTATCAGAATATCATTTTATCCTATAGTCCCTGGTACTTTTCTCTCTTCTGTCCTCACTCTCCTCTGCTCTTCACTAAATTCCATAACTCGTGTTACTGTTGTAGTCCTGGTTACACAGGTGTTCAGTGTATAAAACTTTACTAAGCTGTATTTCTAGTGTATGTGCACCTTTCAGTTTGTGTATACTTCAACACAGCTTACTTTTAAATCCATAACTGTTGTAGACTATGGGTCTGGAGTTCCTTCTTGTCCAGCAAGAAAGCGGGATGCAGGATTAAAATGCTAGAGATGGCTTCTGAGTCTGTTTGTCAAAATCAGTCAAATAAGACTTATTTGAGTCAAATAAGTCATACTCTTATTTTATTATGTGAGAAGACAAGAGTCCTGATTAAGGGTCCCTGTTCCATTTTTATTAGGATCAGAAAGCTTACAAATATGGTGATGGACGTACACAAAGAGACAATGAAACTGTGAACATTAACTCATGGGCATGAAGGAAAGGGGTTTTGAAAATATGTGTTGTTAGGTGTTTGGGTTAATACAAAACGAAATCTTAGTGCAGGGCGGAAGGTTGTTTACAGCAGACATTAGGCATTACCTCTGTTTACCTAAACTGGTGTAGGGACAAGAAAGACAGAGCATGCTACCTCCAGGTCAACAAGGCACCTTTTTTTTGCTAATTAGCTCCAATCTAGGCAACTCTGCCGCACAGAGGTCTATAGCCCTATTTACCTGTTTATCTAATTTGGTCCTGCCTTCCTGTGAAAGCAGCTTTCTGCTACTGTACTAAATCGGGGGGCATTTCTGCCCTGAATACCTGATCTTGTTTACCTCATATACCTTTGTTCTATATGGGGCCTTTTCCTTGCCCTCTCTATACTGGGGCCTTTGTCCCGCCCTCTCTTCACTGAAGACTCCCCCTCCTCCCCCCACCTTACCTATACTTATTTACGTAATCTTGTTTACCCAAACTTGGGGGTGAACATCCTACGGCTTTCTAATTTTTTATGCCTTGTTAACACATGAGCACAGACTCAGGGAATTCCTAAACTTATTCCCCACACATAACCTGTAGTTTTAACTACTTTCTTGCCAAATGCTCTATCTCCTTTGTTCTTCTGTTCTTTTTCAGTGTGTAACACCTTATGCCTGTTTGAATCCAACTCTCTCTCCAACCTCCACCTGTCATCAGGCTATTCAGCACTGCTGGGAAGGAATTACAAGACTGAATAAAAAGGTGTCACTGGAAATCTGTTTTCATCCTCCTCCTCTTCTTCATGTGCTTTCTTCCATTCTCATGATTTACACTCAGCAGTTCCCAACAGACATCTGTCGTCTGTCTGTCTTTCTTCACTCCTACCATCTTATCCTATTCTACCTCTTCTCACAGAAACATTCTATTTTGTCCATCTGCTCCTAGCTTTACTTCTATTCTAAATCATCCTCCACAGTCCCAAGCTTGAAAGACCCTGCTATTAATATCTGGTCTTGTTTTGCCTTTTAGTGGTTTCTGCAGGACACATTCCAAAGGCTTACAAGAACACCTTCTCCCTTCCCATGCAATGTTCTGGAGCCATCTACTTTTCCAGAATGACTGCGAAACACCCCCTGCCTCATACTACTTTCACATCCTCAAACCTGCTATTTCTAATGTCATATTTGGGGTCTTCATTTATACTGATCTCTTGAACAGAAACACTCTGATCTTCCCCATGCCCCCCAATCATTTCCCACTTATTTTTAAAAATCTTCTAAGAGGATTTCTCTGACCTACTAAGCACTTACGAATAATGACAATAGATACCTTGCACTTTATTAGCATAACACATTATCACAAGTGGTTAATTGTCTCTCTCTTTAGGTGAATTATAAACATGAGACATGTGCATTTTGCTCTTCAGTACTTGCTTAGCTTATTGCCTGGCATACATTGGACGTGTAACAAATGAAACCAATGGACAGTTAAATGGGATCAGCTGAGAGATGGGTTCAGGGTAGGTTGCTTCCTCTGGAACAAAACTAGTCCATTCAGCATCATTAGAAAAAAATCCTACACACACAAGCAAAAATTTGCTTTTTTAATCGTTCTATAGCAGATTTGAACAAAACAACTAATCATTTTTCACTTAAAGACCATAACCTTGGGGTTTTGAAACAATTAAATGCTCAAAACTTCATAAACCCAAATATGTCTTTTTCTAGCAGCAATGCTGACATTCAATTTGCAAGCACATAATACGTTTTTTTTTCCTATCACTAGAAGGGGTCTATATTCCCAAATTGTATCTCCTCCATGGAACGTTAATCCTAACAGGGTTTATAGATGATCAGGCCCACCACCTTCTTTTTACAAATAATGATGGCAGCTAAGAGGCAGAGTTACTTGTCCTAGATTACACAGGATTTTTAATGGCAGTGCCTAAACAAGCTCTCTTAACTCTCAATATGGTGGCTTCTGAGTCTGTTTGTCAAAATCAGTCAAATAAGACTTATTTGAGTCAAATAAGTCATACTCTTATTTTATTATGTGGGGAAACAATTATGCTATAAATCATGTAACTATCTGGGGATCATTAAAGGTTTTTATTGTAGAACATCTGAGCAAGAAAGAAAACTAGTATTTATCAAGCCCCTGCTGTATCTCCTATTTTGATAGGAGCATTTTGCGTACTGTTTCACTGCAGTTTTACAAAAGTCCTATGACTTTAATATTATTATTGCCATATTACAGATGAGGAACTAAAAATAGAAGCTCAGAGAATATCGTAAGTTCCCAAAGTAATATACAATATAAAAGGCGTAACCTCTATTAATCTTTTCAATAAATTTTGTTGGGGAAATTGGACCACCACATGCAAAAGAATGAAATTGAACCACTATCTTACAACACAACAATTAAATACTCAAAATGGATTAAAGACTTGAACATAAAACCTGAAACCATAAAACTCCTAGAAGAAAACATAGGTGGTAATCTCCTTAACGTAGGTCTTGGTGATAATTTTTTAATCTGACACTGAAAGTAACAGCAACAAAAACAAAAATAAACAAGTGGAACTACATCAAAATAAAAAACTTCTGCACAGTAAAAAAAAAAAATCAACAAAATGATAAGTCAACCTGTGGAATGGGAGGAAATACTTGACAATCGTTTATCTGATAAGGGGTTTATACAAAAATATATAAAGAAGTCATACAATTCAATAACCAAAAAAAATAAACAATCCAGTTAACAAATGGGCAGAAGATCTGAATCACCATTTTTCCAAACAAGACATACAGGAAAAAAACAGGTCCTTGAAAAGATGCTCCACATCATTAATTATCACAGATATGCAAATCAAAACCACGATGGCAATCAATGTGATACACCACATTAATAAAAGAAAGGATAAGAACCATATGATCCTCCAAGAAGATGTGGTATATATACACAATGGGGTACTACATGGCAATGAGGAAGAATGAAATATGGCCATTTGTAGCAAAGTGGATGGACCTCGAGGGTGTCATGCTAAGCGAAATAAGTCAGGCAGAGAAGGACAGATACCATATGTTTGCACTCATATGTCTAACAGGAGAAACCTAACAGAGGGCTATAGGGAGGGGAATGGGAAAAGAGAGCTGGGGAGAGAGAGGGACACAAATCATGAGAGACTATTGAATACTGAAAATGAACCGAGGGCTGAAGGGGGAGGGGGAGGGAAGAAAGGGGGTGATGGTCATGGTGGGGGGCATGTGTGGGGAGAAGCACTGGGTGTTATATGGAAACGAATTTGATAATAAACTATTAAAAAATGGAAAAAAAAGAACAATATGATCCTCTAAATACATGCGGAAAAAGCATTTGACAAAATATAGCATCCAGGGAAGGAGTTAAAATGGTGGAGTAGTAGGGTGACCTTGGACTTGTCTCATCCTTGGAACACAGCTAGATCAACATTAAATCATTGTAAACACCTAGGAAATTGAGCTGAGGATTAAGAGAACAGTCTGCACAATTTGAGGGAGAGAATGAGGCAGGTATGTAGTGTGGAAAAGGGACTGAGGGAGAGAAAAGCCAGGGTGCCATAGAAAAGTGGGAGCTCTTCTCATAGAGAATAGAAAAAGAGAGAGGGATTCATGTCAGATTCATGCAAGAAAAACATGCCTCCCAAAGTAGCTAGGAAGAAAAAGGGAGAGAAATAGCGAAAAGGAAAAAAAAGACTGAAAACACACACAGAGGATTGCACAAGAAAACTGTTCCCCAAAAGCATTGACAGGGAAGGAAAAGGTTTCAGTACCACCAGTTTTTTATAAAGAGCTAAGCACAGAGCCTGAAATTTTGGAGGTCAGTGCCTAGTGATGCTCCAGCTAGGAAGCAGGGTGCAGCCCCAGGGGTAAGCAACGTGGTCTAAGGATCCCCTGGGCTACACAGAGAGAAGCAGTTTCACTGTGAGGAGTGCATTTGGTAGAGGTGATATGGTCTCTCCACAGGCAAACGACCCTTTGGGTGCCATAGAGCTGCCCCATTCACTCTGGCTGGGGGCAGCAAACCCTGGCGCCAGTCATTTGTTGTGATTTACCATATATTATGATCTATAGCTGCTACACAATCATGAGACCATTTTCTCCAACAAGCCGGTGTCAGCTATCGCACATCGGAACCCTCCCCCAGAGGATCAGCAGGGGCCCAAGCCACAAGGGTCTTTGAAGTGTGTTTTGAAACAGAGCCACACCTGAGATAAAAGTCAGGAAGGCATCGCTGCCTGGCAGGTGAACAGTTTGGAAACAGACAGCTCTGTGGGGAGCTGACAGAAGCTGAGAACAAGGAGAGGTGACAGATCTCATGTCTATGAGGGCACGAACTTCCCACTCCAGAGACCAGAGAATAGGGTAAAGCCATTGTCACCCCCTGACCACCAACACTGATCATCCGCAGTGAGCTAAGCAAAGCCACCAAGTGGAGAACCGAGTCATTATACCAAGCCCTGCCCCCAATGTGCTGTCCAGGCTCATCACCACTAAGGCAAATCCACCAGAGAATCAGAGCAGCAGGCATCACCCCAGAAGACCACCACAGTCCCCTTCCATGCACTAAGTCTGCTGATCATAGAGTGCTGCAAAGCTTCAGTTCTAGGGAAAAATATCTAGCTTCCTTTGGGTTTTATTTGTTTTTGTTTCCGTTTTTGTTTTTGCTTTTTTTCTTGCATACAGAAAGAGTAATTTTTTTTAATTTTATTTTTATCTTCCTTTTTCTATTTTTCTCTTCTTTCTTTTTTCTATTAAGTTTTTCTTAACAAGCAGACCAAAAAACACCAAGAATCTAGCTTTCTATATTTTTATTTTGTGTTTTATTTTATTTTATTATTTTTTTTAATTTTTTTATTTTATTTCATTATATTTTCCTCCAAAATGACAAAATGGAAGAATTCATTGCAAAAGAAAGGATAGGAAGAAATGACCACTGGGGATTTAATCAATACAGATTAGTTCAGATGTCTGAACTAGAATTTAAAGCAACAATTCTAATCAAATCTAAATCAAAGCAGGCAAAAACCTCTTTGACCTCAGCTGCAGCAACTTCTTACTCAACACATCTCCAGAGGCAAGGGAAACAAAAGCAAAAATAAACTATTAGGACCTCATCAAAATACAATGCCCCTGCACAGCAAAGCAAACAATCAGCAAAACTAAAAGGCGACTGACAGAATGGGAGAAGATATTTGCAAATGACATATCAGATAAAGGGTTAGTATACAAAATCTATAAAGAAGTTATCAAACTCAACACCCAAAAGACAAATAATCCAGTGAAGAAATGGGCAAAAGACATGAACAAAGATTTCTCCAAAGAATACATCCGGATGGCCAACCAACACATGAAAAAGTGCTCAACATCATTCATCATCAGGGAAATTAAAACCACAGTGAGCTACCACCTCATAACAGTCAGAATGGCTAACATTAACAACTCATGTAACAACAGATGTTGGCGAGGATGCAGAGAAAGAGGACCTCTTTTGCACTGCTGGTGGGAATGCAGACTGGTGCGGCCACTCTGGAACACAGTACGGAGGTGCCTCAAAAAATTAAAAGTACAACTACCCAACAACCCAGCAATTGCACCATATACAATTTATCCGAGGGATACAGGGGTGCTGTTTTGAAGGGGCACATGCACCCCAGTATTTATAGCAACACGATCAACAATAGCCAAAGTATGGAAAGAGCCCAAATTTCCACTGACAGATGAATGAATAAAGAAGATGGAGTATTACTCAGCAATCAAAAAGAATGAAATCTTGCCATTTGCAACTATGTGGATGGAACTAGAGGGTATCATGCTAAGTAAAATTAGTCAGAGAAAGACAAATATCATATGACTTCACACATATGAGGACTTTAAGATACAAAACAGATGAACATAAGGGAAGGGAAGCAAAAATAATATAAAAACAAGGAGGGGGACAAAACATAAGAGACTCTTAGAGAACAAACAGAGGGTTGTTGGAGGGATTGTCGGGGGGGATTTGCTAATGGGTAAGGGGCTTCAGGAATCTATTCCTGAAATCACTGTTGCACCATATGCTAACTAACATGGATATAAATTTAAAAATAAACAAAATTTTTAAAAGTTTATTTTATAGGGACTTCATGAATTAATAAGTGGACTAAAATATCATATTGATAAATTAAAATTGATACATTACTACAGTGTGCAGAGAACTCTAATTCAGTGTTCCACTAAAGATGAACTGCCACCCCACGCCTTTCATGTACACCCACTCAAAAACAGTAGAAAGTTTCAACATTAAACGCCGTTGGCTATTGACCCATCATCAGAGCATTTTCACATGGTCATGATGTTTTGTTGGTACAATTTTCACTTTTGTTTGTAAATAACAAATATTTATTGGTGTCACTTAATGTAGAAAAAGTCCCTACACCAGATGCTCATGATCCAATTTTTTAAGAACATTTCCAAGGCGAACACATGCCCTAACCCAGCTTTTTTTACCCACTTTTTAAGACAGCCAATTCTTCCTCCCCCCCCCACCCCAAGACATGTGAACAACTGCTAACGAAAAGCAGTCAACAGCATTTTCAACCATTCCAAGGTGAAGATTCAATTACATTAGAGACGTAAGCTCTCTCAATTTTCTCCTAATGAAAGTTCCTGAGTCCAGTATTTACAATATTACAGCGCAAGCACAGCGATGACCACAACTCATCTCTGTCTGCTGGTTCCTCATCACCAGTTGCAGGACGGCCTGCACTTCCATCGCGTTTGCTGATAATTCGCTGAACAATTTCTTCTAGTCCCTTCTTGTTAGCTCTGAAATCTTCAACGTCAGAATCTTGGTGACTTTCTGGCCATTCAGTCTTTTCCTCTGTGGCTTTTCCGTGGTCTCCTTATCCAGAGGGGAGTTTACCTCTCAGCTTTTCTTTATCTCTAATCTGATTCTTTAAAGAGTAGGCATAGTTTTCCAATTCATTTCTAGTACCAATGCACTCCTTGAACTCTTTGTCTTCCTCAGCAAACTTCTCAGCATCATTAACCATCCTTTCAATTTCTTCAAGTGTCAAGCAATTTTGGTCATTGATCATTGTGATCTTATTTTTGCTGCCTATACCTTTGTCTTCAGCTGCCACTTTTCTTTTATTAAGTCCTTATCGTCCTTGGACGTTTGCAACAGAAGTTAGAGCATCCGTTCTGGAGTGGGCCATCTAGAGCTGTGGCACTGGACACATTGCTCAGCCTTTCTCATCCCCAGTTTCCTTATGCAGTTTCTCACAGAATTAAAGGAAGGACATATCAGGCACTTAGAGTAGGGGCTGGAACACAGGGGCTTCTTAATAAATGTCAGGTATCATTATTTTAACATGGCTTTTGTATGATTATTTGGTTAGGTCTATAGTGGATAGTAATGACATTTGCATGAATA
This sequence comes from Helogale parvula, assembly GCA_004023845.1. NCBI lineage: Eukaryota > Metazoa > Chordata > Mammalia > Carnivora > Herpestidae > Helogale > Helogale parvula. Next base: position 457,965 of record PJEM01000550.1, read on the forward strand.
GTTTGGGTCTTTAATTGTCTACTAACTGGAACTTAAGACCCTATTTCTTATTCATCCATTACACCACTGATAAAATAAATGATTTTACAGTCTCCTCAAAATTTGCCTGTACACTGATATGTCATTAGTATGGTCTGCAAGCTTGTTCTATTTTAATAATTTGTAATACATTGCCAAATGGAATGTAATAAAACTGTTATATAGTTGTCCGAGCATTGCTTTATAAAAATTAAAAGCATGAACCCACATCCTCATAAATTTAATTACAAATGAGTCACATATGTTGTTGTCAAAAGATCTTACTTAGTTCTTTCCTGGTTCCTTTTTTTTATCCTTTTCCTTTTTTCTTGGAATGTGACAATCAATGATCTAGGTGGGTTAAAGGCACCTAGGCAGTTAAAAAAAAGAAAAGTCTGTCAGCCAAAACAACTGCTCTATCTCTTCAAATCTACAAAATTATCACATGCTGACCTGTATACACTTCTAAACTCTTCAATAAGATTACATTCTCTGGAGGCCAGGGACCCTGCACAAATTATCCTGGGTAGTGGCCCCTGTGTCATTGAGTAGAAAATCTCGCACATATGAGATTCTCAGTAAGAAGCAAGGAGTCTGACTGCAGCTACCCCTTGGGGAGTAGATATGCTTTAATCATCTTCTGGTAGATTTGAAAATGTTAACTATGATTTCCTTCATGACTAGGTTTTGGGTGAGAAATTGCTGGGATTAGAACACCATTATAGACTTTTAGGTATGGTACACATTTGAGCTATTTCTCTGAGAATGACAGTGGTTTTAGGAAGCTAAGTATGAATTCCTAAGTAGTCCCCTAATACAGGAATTTTATGAGAATTGAAATAGTGAAGGCCCAAGGTTAAAGGTCACAGGAAAGGTGAGAACCTGTCCGGCACTAACCCCCACATGGGTGCATCCGCCTCAGAAACCACCCCGCCTCTCACCATACTAACTGCACACGCCATCACTGATTGGCAGGTTTCCTTCCATTTGTGGGAATTGGCTGAAGCCACTAGAGATCTTTATTTTAATGATGATTGACATCTAACGAGTCTCTCTAAGCAAGAAGTTTTCCTGCTCTGACATTCAAAAATCTATGTCACGAGCTTCAAGAAAATGTGCCAGATGGTAAAGACCAGCAGGGAATTTAAGGCTGCTAAGTAGAGCTCTGCCCCTTATTAAGTGAGAGTTTGAAATTGGGGAAGGGGGAGGGGACACCTGCCAAAGATCAAGTCTGTTTATTATGTAAGAATATGAAAACACTATTTGATGTTCTTTTATACAAAACATAGTTAAACTTGATAAGGACAATCATACTGAGCAACTGGGTAGGACCAAAGCCAGGTAATTGCCTTGGCTCTAAAAAAAGACAATGAAAAACAAAGAAAGAATAGAAAGCATTATCCTTTATGTTGATATCTGACTTCACTTCAATATGTAGGATCACACACTCCCGAAGACTAAGGTAGCATTTATTTGTACCTATATGAGAAGCAGGGGTGGTAGCAGGAAAGAGGAGAACATTGTGAGGAAGAAGTAATTGTTTTCATACAGTGTGAATTATGTGTTTCCAGACATAGTTTATTTACCTATTGCAAATACCTGAAAGTTTTTATTTGTTTTACCTCCGAAAGAGCTATTACAATAGCCATTGAAAGAAATTCAATTTAATTCAACAAATATCTAGTGAAGCCCTTACTATAAGTTTCCAGAGGGACACAGAGAAGAATAAGCAGTCTATTTGTCAAAGATTGCATAATCCAGAAGGAGGTATAAAATGCTTAAGGATAATCATATTACAAGGTACAGAGTGATCAGTGCAATTGGAGCCTGACACTCAGAGGTTCTAATTCCTTAGCTGCAATTTGGCAGCTCTAGAAACATGGATAAATTACATAATCTGGTGGTATCTCTGTGTCTTCTTCTGGAAAATGGGGGCAATAACAGAATATATAGCTCAGGCTCTGTGTGAGGATTAAATGTATGGATATACACACACTCATACTGGTTCATCAGAAACCATCCATGTTGCTGTTATTAGCGATACTCAATTTAACTGCATATTTCAAAGAAAGGTGATATTGATTTCCAGAAAATGGGAAAGAAAGTGTAGCATTTGGAATGAGTCTTAAGAAATGAGTAGAGGGAACAGTGTAAAGAATGATGTGGAGGTGGCAAAGTTCTGAAGTGTGACATAAACAGCACAAAGCAGGACTGATACACAGCCATGTGGAGCGTTTGTACAGGAGAAAGAGAACATTAGTCTAAGAGGCTTATAAGTGTTGATGGAAGAGTCTACATTTCAGATGGCAAGATTTGGGGGAGCTGACCCATGAAAGAAGTCTGAATACCAAACCGTGGTCAGTAACATCCGGTTTGTAGGCACATAGTTTTTGTCCCTAAAACTTTTTGGAAACTGACATGCTAGACTATTCAATTAACTTTCCCCTAATCACATAATTCAATCACTTATAATAGTGGAAATAGAATTCATGATATCTGATTTGTTCCTCTCATAAAGCTTCAGAGATTCCCTTCATAAAACTAAGTTAAAAATGTCAATCAACAACCCCTCCCTAAATGTGACTTCCACGTGAGGGTCATCATAACCGGAGCTCTTAGTTATTTAAGTCACGCTTTCTCTGATAACTGATATTCCATAGCCCCTTTTACTTTTGGAGGGGTACTGTCTGAAGTAAAGATGAATGTGGCTGACCTGTTTGGGTTCTAATCCAGACCAGTGACCCCAACATCACGATCAGGTAACAATAAATAACCTCCCCTTTTTTGAAGAAATAGGTATAATGAAAATAAATTGCCACATTAAATCGCATATCAAATTATTAGATCAAGGGGCTGTCTGGCTCTGGGTAAGCTACCAAAGTTGAAACTGTCATCATTTCTTTATCTGGAAAATGGGGATAATAACAGTGTCCTCTTCATAAGGAGGTTGAGAAAATTGAGTGAGATAACCCCATGTGAATGCTGAGCACAGTGCCTGGCAATAAATATGCCCTGCTATTTTGACCTGCTATTTTGGTTTGATGCCTCTATGCAGCTGACTAGGATATATGTGGCATATAAAATTGCCACCAGAGAGAGAGAGAACCGCAAGCTAACTGATTACACAGTAGAAGGAAACAAAAATGAGTAAAAATGCTGCTCAAGTGTAGGAAAATTTATTTCTGAGTTCAGACACCGGTATGTTTCAACATTGCATGTTCTATATTGTAAGCAATCATGTTATGTGAGGTTTCTTAATTTTTGTTTCAGAAAGATTAAAGTATTTTATAAATGCAAATAATCTCCCCCTGATGTATGGATGTTTCTATGTTGAGGGCATGTTTGTGGATTATATCCTGACTAAAGTTTAAATACATTATTTTCTATCTGAAAAATAAATGTTAAATATAAATGTCCCAAAAGTCAGTTCACTTTGTATTTCCGGATCCCACCCCTGCACCCTAAACTGTAAGCAACCAGCAACATTATTTACACTTACAACCTTCAAATTCAAATCACTCCACATCACTTTGACTTTTGATTAAATAAGACACTAGAATTATATTTTGCTCAGTTTTGTAGAAGTGTCTTAGAAATAATCCCCAGTTCAGCATCATTTCAGTTTGACTTAATACTATTATTAATGCACTTCAAACTAAGATTTTCTCTCATACAATAGAACCACTAGTGCTTTTTATCTATAAAGAGTGAAGAAGAGACATGGCAGAGTATTAAGCAGCTAAAAATACCTCTAATCCAGCAATAAGGCACAATAATGATGCTATTTAATCATGCTAGGTCCTGTCTTACTTTGGCTACAGTTGAAATTATGTATATAAAGCTTCAGTCCCTGCCAGAATCAATATTATCAGGCACCTGAGTTTCCCACCCTATACTGTTTCACATCCATTCTTTTAACTGTAAAGCAATGCTTAATACAATTATCCCTTTTACTTTTGGCTAAGAAGTAGAGGGCAATCTACTTACTCCATTTGGTGGTATTTCTTCTTCACATACTCTCATCATTATTAATTTTTGGAATGAACCTGTTTATTTTGAGACCATTTAGATTCATATCCATTGTAAGAAATAATAAAGAGATTCCATGTAGCCTTTGGCCAGTTTCCCCAATGAAAACATTTTGCAAAATTATAGTGCAATATCATGACCAGGATTTTGACATTGATACAGTCAAGAACTAGAACATTTGTATCTCCCTAAGGACCCGTCATGTTGCATTTTTGTAGGCACACCTTCTTTCCTTCCACCTCTCCCTACCCAAGATAGTTACTAAATTGTTCTCCATTTCTATTATTTTGACATTTTAGTGATGTCTCATAAATGGAACCACATAATATGTAGCTTTAGTAATTGGCTTTTGTTACTCACCATAATTCCCAGGAGATCCATCCCAATTGTATCTACCAATTGTCTGTTCCTTTTTATTGCTAAGTAGGTAATCCATGGTGTGGATTTTTCACATTTTTTTAAACTATTCATCTTTTGAAGGACAACTTGGTTGTTTCTATTAATTATCTACCTGTTTCTACACCTCCCAGGGGCCTTAGTTCTTCATGTTCCACAAATACAGAATCTTTTACACTTTACAAACATGTGGTTTTCCTCAATTTAGCAGCCTCTCTCTTGACATGCATTGAGCTGGGCTATCTTTTTGCATCCATGTGAGTGCTATTTTTATATATCCAAATCCAGAAGAGATGACTGTCCATGTTCTCTATTGCATCATGGCCTGCACTTGAAAAGTAAGGAAGAAAGCATGGCCTTAGGCACCAAGAGAAAGGCTTGGCTTGTCCCACAGACAAGACTGTATCTCTTATCTTTTTCAAAACACCAAATATGATTTTCATGCTTCAGTTCCTAGGTGAAAAGTCCACATAATTCAATTCTGAGTCCCAAAGTCAGCCGACCATTATCAGGAATGCTCTCTTTCACACATATATAAAGAGATGGCCAAAGATAATCCACTTCTTTCTTAGAATTATGCCTAAAAACTCATTGCCCTAACATAGCTCACACATGCTCCCATTTTGCTGAGGAAGACATGAATATTAATCATTATCCACGGCAGAGAAAGCAAAAGGAAACGTGTCTATGCTTATCCCAGAGGGAAAAACAGTAAAAGAAATGATGGTTTCTTATACTGGACCAAGGATTTCCCAAATGTGTCTATTCAAAGAATATTTATGGAGTGGCCACATACCCTGCTGTATATTGTGGGTACAGAGTGTATAACACGAAGATTACATCGTTCTCAATCTTGGGATATTAGATTTATGATATCCTGTCCAGGAACTCAAATGGAAAGAGTAGATGAGATTAATGAATGATCTCTGACTGGTCAGTGGTTGTTAGCAAATGTATTGTGTGATGGTTTGGGAATATCCTCTTTTTGTTTTTTATGAATGTTTATCTGTTTTTTTAAGGGGGAGGTGAGGGGCAGAGAGAGAACATCAACCAGGCTCGCGCTATCTGCACAGAGACCAATGAGGGGCTGGGTCTCACAAACCGAGGTAATGACCTGAGCCAAAAGCAAGAGTCAATCCACTGAGTCATCTAGATGCCATGGAAATAGCTTCCCTTTAAAACAGAGATCCTAAAAAAATAAAAATAAAAATAAATAAAACAGAGATCCTTGGGGCGCCTGGGTGGCTTATTCATTTAAGCATTCAACTTTGGATCCGAGACGATCTCACAGAGCATGAGTTCAAGCCCAGCGTTCAGCTCTGTGCTGACAGCGGGAACCCAGAAGCCTGCTTCGGTTTCTGTGTCTCCCTTTCTCTCTGCCCCTCCTCTGTTCATGTGTGCTCTCTCTCTCTCTTCTCTATCTCTCTCTCTATCTCCCAAAGATAAATAAACATCAAATAGTCTTAAAAAAAAAAAAAACCAGCTCCTTTAGGAACATATGGGTGGCTCAGTCGATTACGTACTGGACTCTTGATTTTGGCTCAGGTCATGATTTTCCAGTATGTGAGGAGTTTGTGGGTTTGAATCCCACACCAAGCACCCCAATGAGCCCCAAGTTGGACTCCACACATTGATAGTACAGGGCCGGCTTGGTATTCTCTCTCTCTCCCTCTCTCTGTCCCTCCCCTGCTTGCAAATACACTCTCTCTCTTAAAATAAATGAATAAACTAAAAAAAAAACTATAAAATAAAATAGAGCTCCTCTAGTGAATGGTATCTCTGGGAGGAGGGGACATGTATAAAATTACAATTTTATGTATCTAAAATTACATATGCATATATATATACATATATATATATTCCAACAGGTATTAAAAACTTGTTGCTCCAATAAGAGAAGTAAAGGAAAAACAGGGGAAATTTTTTCCCGTTGAGCCCGATTATCACAAAATCTATAGAATATAACGGTAGAAGGGAGCTAGAAAATTTTAACATTTTCTTCCTAACTCGGGGCCTCTAATAATGAATGGATAGCTATAATGAAGAATAGTGATACTGCTTTTTGTACAACTCAGACAAAGGGGGGCAATGGCTTCTAAAAGAAATGGCAGGCCAACAAAATCTGAATATTTTGTACAAGGAGAACTAAGATGATCACAGTTTACACATTTGAGTCATTATTAGATTTAGTCAGTGTGAAATTAATTCACTTGAACAACAATGCATAAAACAATGGCAACAGTACTCTCTAAGAACACTTACTCTGTGCCTTCCCCTGTGCAGAGCTCTTACATTACGAATCTCTCTCAGTCCACACTGCAACCGTTGAGGTCGCTATTATACTTGCTTTTCCCTGTTTTGTAGCTAAAGAAAATCCAGTTTAGAAAGGTTTCCTAATACTGCTGTAACAAAGTTCTGCAAACTTCATGGCTCAAAACAACAGAAACTTATTCTCACAGATGTGGTAGTCAGAAGTCCAAAACTGAGGTGTCAGCAGGGCCAAACCCTGTCTGAGCACTCTAGCCGTGAACATTTCCTTGCCTCATCCAGCTTCTGGTGGCCCTGGGCTCCTGGATGCATAACTCCAATCTCTGCCTTCGTCTTCATATCGCTTTCTCTGTGTCTCTCAAATACCCCCTCAGGTTTCCTCTTATAATGACATGTGTTGTTAGATTTAGGGACCATCCAAAAAATCCAGGGCGATCTCATCTCGAGATCCTTAATTTAAGTACCTCTGCAAAACTCTTTTTCCAAATAAACTCACATTCACAGATTCTGGGTGTTAAGGCATGGACATATCTTTGGGGGGGGGGCACCAGTCAGCCCATTATAGAGATGGGACAATGTCTCCCAATCCACACAGGCAGTCAGGGGCAAGTTCCAGCTGTCTGACCCCAGTATCTGTGCTCTTCACAGAACTACTATTCACAACTGCTCTCTGACAAGTTCTGTGTTCACCAAGGAGAATATTCCTGAGTTAGAAAATATATTAAGCAGCTAACATATTACAGTTGCAAGGCATTATGAAAATACTACTTTTAACCTTTCTAAAAACACACTAAGTTCAAAACCATTGAATATGAATGCTAAATATTGTCTTGAAAGTGACTTATTTCATTTAGGAACTATTGAAATGGCCAAATCATCTTTCTTAATTTCAATCTTTTTGAATTATGCAGATTCATTATTATTCATTTGGTTTAAATACAAATAGGCAAGTCTGACAATTAGAGTACTTTATTCATTCTGATTCAAGTAGTCTGGCTTATCTTTATAGACTTTTTGATTGTAATACCCAATCAGAAAGCTGCAGATTCTCCCAACACTGGAGAGTCCCAACATGGGTTCCATTGAATGCTGTGGCAGAACCACACCCTGGGGAAGAACGAAGAAGAAATCACTAACATGAAAACTTTCCCCTAATATTTCTTCTGCTTCTCTTTTCTTTTCTTTCTTTCTTTTCTTTTCGGTTATAAATTGGACAAGAATATACTATCATTGTTAAAAATGTTTCTTGGAGATTTTTAAAGCGCTATACCCCTATGGCTTTTGAGTGATCTATGATTCAGGGAAGAAAGTGGGGAAAGAATAATAGTCTTTTAACTCCATTTGTCTGAGAGAGAAATTTATCTTCTGCATGATTGGCTAATGATGGAACATTATCATCCCCACTCTTTAATGGTCCATAACAAAACAAAATACTCAGAGGGTGCATGAGCATGAGACCTAACAAAAAAATCACAACTACCTGCTCTGAGCACCATTAAAGCAAATGAGAAAATAGCCTGTTTTCAAAGGAATTAATTTGTGTGATGGACAGCCAAGCAGAAATCTTTTGGCGGGGGTATCTTTTTTTTAAACATTTAGTTATTGCTTTGGGCACAAAAAAACATATTTGCATGCAGCAGTCATTTTGTAAAAGAGCAAAAGACAAAGAGTAAGGCCGGGAGATACTGTCTACTTTCACACACAGAGGCTCCAACCAAACTAAACACAGTTCAGGTACAAATATAGAATTTTCAAACCAAATTAGAGAAGGCCATTATCTTTCTTACAAAACCGTAGCAGCTTGCAAAACCTTTGTTACTTTGCTTTGACAGGCAAGCTATTTTTTCTTTCCTATTATAGATCGCGATATTCTTCCCAGATATCAGAAATTTAACTGCATTTTTTCATCGGTGTGTGTCCAAACCACCTTCATTTTTTTATTCTCTTATTTGTCTGTGATAAAAGTATGGTGTAGAGAAGAAAGTAATCCATCACCAGTAGTTATTGAGCTATTTACATGGCCAACACTGCGCTAGGTGAAGTAGGAGACAGGAAGGAAGCTCAGAAAGCATATAACTGAATACCAATATGCGGTAGAGAAAGTTCTTTAAGAAGCAGTAGTGAATAACAGCTTCACGGGGTGGATGGAGACTCTAACTTGGCCTTAGAGTTCAGATAGAACAAATACTGGGAGAAAGATGGAAGGCTTTCCAGTACGGGAAAAGCACAGAGGTAAAAATGTACATATCTGTGTTTGCTCACTCATTTATCCCAACAGTTCACATAGTGCCTGGCACATACTTGGTACTCACTATAAAACTGTGGGCCATTAAATGATTAATAATGGACATAGGTAACTTAAGAATGACCTTGCATCTTAAAGACTTCTAAAGCTACTCAGAGTGCTTTAACATAACTTGGTGCAGCAAGCAAGAAAGTGTACCATTATTAACTTCTTTTTTTATATAGTATAAATAGACCAGTTCATCTCAAGAGTGGCCATGACATTGCTGGAACATGGACACAGCAAGATTTTTCATTCTTATGGCAAGAATTTTCCAATAGTCCACATAGACAGGAGAAGGGGCAGTTCTAGAAAGGAGTTAGGAGAGATCTTCAGCTTATCCACTTTTTCTCACCTTCATTTTAAAATTGACCACCCTTCACAAGTGTCCAATGATGTAATATCATTGTATCAAAATTGGTATAACAAGGGAGACATTCCATGAGTGATGGCTGACTGAAACCACTATCCTTTTCAAACTAGCCTCTTAGCTTAAGAATAACATTAAGATAGTTTGTTCTAGCTTTGAGAAGAATGCTGGTGCAACTTTGATGGGGATTGCATTGAATGTGTAAATTGCTTTGGGTAATGGCGAGGATGTGGAGAAACAGGCACCCTCCTACACTGTTGGTGGGAATGTAAACTGGTGCAGCCATTCTGGAAAACAGTGTGGAGGCTCCTCAAAAAACTATCAATAGAACTCCCCTATGACCCAGCAATAGCACTGCTAGGGATTTACCCAAAGGATACAGAAGTGCTGATGCATAGGAGCACATGTACCCCAGTGTTCATAGCGGTACTTTCTACAATAGTCAAATCATGGAAAGAGCCTAAATGTCCATCAACTGATGAATGGATCAAGAAGATGTGGTATATATATACAATGGAGTACTATATGGCAGTGAGGAAGAATGAAATATGGCCATTTGTAGGAAAGTGGATGGACCTCGTGGGTGTCATGCTAAGCAAAATAAGTCAGGCAGAGAAGGATAGATACCATATGTTTGCATTCATAGGTCTAATAGGAGAGATCTGGCAGGGGACTGACCATTGGGAGAGGAAGGGGGAAAGAGAGTGGAGGAGAGTGAGGGACACAGATCAAGGAAGACTACTGAATACTGAAAACGAACCATGGACTGAAGGGGGAGGGGGAGGGAGGGAGGA